>WBMW01006998.1:549417-597370 GCA_013396635.1 Penelope pileata | reverse complement strand
AAAAAAAAAAAAAGCAACAGCTATGGACTTTGACAAATGCACTGACTTTTTCTTTTCTAATTTAATGTAGCCTGGACTGTACCTGCATATGCACATGCTCAGAATTGTCCTAGTAGGCTGGTCACATTATCACCTCTTCAGCTTGGATCCTGTTGTGGATTTATTTACAAACATCAAATGCCTTCAAGCCAATCCTTCTTGCTGTATGTTTTGCAGCCTACTGTAGTAGATAAGCAACAGATAATGGGGATATATTAGGGTTGGGGGATGGAGAGATAACAGAAGGAAACTAATAGACTTTGTCAAGATTGTATACCTTCTTGATTTCTTTAAGAGTTTGTTGCCTTTCTACTATTATCGCAAAGCAGCATTTTGTTACAGACTGCCTAAAAATCACTTAATCTCAGGTGAACTCATCACTTGCCAAACTGTTGAAATGCTATTTGTTTTGTTATGTTGCACTGTTTAGTTATTTCTTTGTTTTGTGTGTGTTTTGTTTTTGTTCTTTATTTGAGAGGGGGATCTGCAATAGGGACATACACAAAAGTTACAAAAGCCACCCTCATTCCCTTTTTTCTTTGTACATTACGAAAAAGAGATGCTCAAGTTGTGAAGCTTTAAAAAAGGTTAAAGGCACAAGTGGATGCAGCACCAGTAGACACCAGCTGAGCCTCAGAAGAGTTCTAAAAGGAAATAGTCAAATGCTGTCCAGGATTCATAGGCAGAGAGGTATTTCAACTAATAGAGATGGGAAGATAAAGTAAATTTATTTTTCTACGTAGTTACCTAATCACCAAAAATTCTATATATAATGAGTCTCTAGTAGCAACTATATTTCAGACTGCAGGAAAAGCTTGGACTATGCTAAGAGCTCAGTTTGTGCACTTTGTATTATCTTCAGGGTTTATAATACTGTAAAAATAGTAAAGAGTGGAAGTATAATTCAAGTGGGGGAAGATCACTGCTGCCAGCCATACTTGGGTATTAGTTAGCTGAGAATGGCTTCAATAGTTGCATCTTTGGTACTCTCAGGAGCTTTAAAATGAGCAAATTTCAGCATGCATTTGTTGAGAACGTGGGAAATGATAGAGAGCACTCGCCCCTGAGTGTACCTGGGAAAAAAAGAATGCAGTGGAGCCGTTAGATCTGCTAACACAAATACCAGCACTTACACACTTACATGCCTAGAGATTTATTTAGAAAAGTCAGCTTCCCTTTTCAGAACTCACGTAGCACAGACCATTTACAAAGAGATACACTTCTGGTATTGACCACTTAAACAAATCGAGGTCTAATCCGTAGTGTCAATCTCCTTGTGCAATAAAAGCTCAGAAGGATAGGGGATAGAGGAGGCTGGTGTTCCTGCGTGGTGCTTGTTTTTAAAAACCTTTGCCTTCTTTTTAAGGCTTCATACGTACAACATAATAGGCTTTTCCATAAGTGGCCTTTATCAGAACATGAACGTTAATTCATGTTTCAAAAATGCTGACAGGGTGATAAAATACAAACGAGTCGCGTTTTAAGTGATTCAGTTAAAAGTTTGGGCTTTGAGCAGTGATACTGGAAAAGAAGGAAATTGGGTGATGTCTTAACGTTACTAGGCCAATTTTGTGAATGTCCCTTCCCTCTGCCCTCTCCAACCAGACAAAATTTAAAAGCTAAGGGGATCGTTGGCATAAAAGGGCATTTGGTGGTTTTACTTTTTTTCCTTTTTTTTTTTGTTGGTATAACAGACTAGGGAACAATTTCTGATATATATAGCATTAAAGTACTTACCACAATACAGTGGAGAATTGCATATGAGGCAGGATTGACCAATATGGTAGTAATTGACATGGCTTCACAGCCTTGTGATTGGAGTGCAAAAATCTGTAACCTCATCAAGTAAAAATTTCATGTTTTAAATTCTTTTCGTAGTTTTTCAGAGGCATTACTCTTCCACAAGTCCACAAGTATTGGTCAATTCTCAGCATTATAAAACATGAGGTTCACAGTTGTAGCCCAGTATTTTATATAGAATTCTGATCTGAATTAGGAAGAAGTAAAATCCAAACATTAGAGAAACAAAGTGCAATATTAAATGTTTGCTTTATAGATTATATTCTATGGCTGTTTGTATTTTTCTTTTTTGTTTTTAGTTTTGGTGCTGACTATGTTCTTGTAGACTCTTTTAAGAAAACAATATGTGGAAAACAGTTTAATTTTTTCCTATTGCTCTTACTTGTGGAAAATAAACTTTTTTAAAAAAAATTTTTAAGTGTTGTCGGTGTAAGCTATAGATTTTTTTCTATGTGATCAAAACATTTTACTCAAAAAATGTCTTAAGTATTAAATCATAGGTCTAAGAATCATATATTGTAGGATTGTAAATAGTACCTGCTGGGCAGGGGGAGGCAACACACTGATGGGTGGGAGGAAACTGGGGGAGTTCTGTCAAAAATGAGAGACTGCTGTTTTGCAGCTGAATTTTGGCTGTGCCTTTCAGTGACCTGGGGCCTAGAAGGTCCTTCTTGCTGCTCCCTTGAGAGCCAGTGTTCCCAGATGCTGAAAATGGCCACCTGCTTTCTTAGCATGCTGCCAGCGGGGGCTGAGTGCGGTATTAATACAGCTCTGAGCACTGCTGTGGCATCCTGCTTCCGCATACCATGCACAGCTGAGCCCGCGACAGATTGGATTATCCTCATCTGTCAGTATCAGCGTCTCGCCTGACCTAAGAGAAGGGTCACCAGGCTAGCCGGGTGCGCTGCTGCTGGTGGGGGTGGAAGGGTGCTGTTGCTGAGGCGTTAGGTGCAGCTGCTGGTAGGGTCAACCCAAACACTTGATCTAATGCCCTGCTTTACTTCCCCTGTAAAGCAGTTCCAGAGCGTTTAAAATAACTTTTGGATTTGTAACGATGGAGACTGTAGGAAGATGTTTTTGGGTTTTTGGTCCTTTTTTTCCACTGTTAATAGCTGCTGACTGTGACCAACTTCTGGTTCAAACGAGGAAGTACAAAATACTAGATAACACAAAAAACGAGGTGGTCTCACAGAGCTCCTTGGTAGCGAAGTGATGATCATTATTTTGTACCAGGACAACCCTTTTCAGTACATTATTTCTAACAATGTGTGGCAGTGCTAGAAGTTAAATTATCATCAGCGTCAATTAAGGGACACGTGTCTAGCAGGTTCAGGCAGTGTTTCCTTGAAATCTCACGTTAAATACCAGAACCTCTTTTTAACAATTTTAAGCATAAGTTTATTGTCAGAATTATTACAAAGCTGAAAATTATCAAAGCTTTATTCTTTGAGGTCTTACTTTTTTTTAAAGCAAGTGATCTGTATTTCCTAACATTAAAATACCTGTGCACACGTACAACTGTTACAGCAGGATGTAAAACTAACAGCTCTTCTGTATCTGCTGTCTGTAGTTATCCGTGAAAATGTCCAGAAAGATGGCAAGTTGCAATGCTTGCGTGATTGCACTTCTGATGAGAGACATGAGGTAATGTTGCAAAACTGGCCATCTTTTAGCAATTTTCTAGCTAGAATGTATATGTAGCATTTCTTAACCACCCTTTGGGGCTTTGCAGAACTGAAGAAGGTGCCAGGACTTGTACTGCACGACAGCTCTTCCACTTTTTCCCCAGTGAAAGCAACTTGTGAAGAAGGCACATGGTCAGTCAATGCTCCACCTGTTCTCCAGATGACATCCTCGAAATAGAAAAAAATTAACCCATTTCTTCTCCCAGCAGTCAGTCACTCCTTGACCTGCCCAGCTACAGCCTGCTATTTTTAGAGCTGGATCTCTGTCTCCTGACCTAGTGGGTACCAGGACAGTCCAGCAGCTTCTGAGCTGGGGCCAGATGCTGCCACGAAACCTGAGTTAGACCGTGAACCTTTCATCTAATCCAGCTCACAGGGGAAGGCTCAGTGCGCAGAAGGACGCAGTGCTTTGAGTGTGCTTCAGGCACCTTGCTATTGACGTCTGTGTACTTGGGTGGAGGACGGTGACCTGGGCACCAAAGGTGAGAGCTTTCAATATAGCATAAACATGAAGCAATTTAGACTTTAAGTAGGAATGGTAGATAAAAACAAAAAAGCCAAACCTCCATTCAGGAATTTGTCTTTAAGGGCAAAGCCAGGTATTAAGTGTTAATCCTGAAGTTTTGCACAAAACCAAAAATCTGTCACTATGAGTGCATTACTATGGGTGAGAGCAGTGAGCTCAGCCATGAGCTCCCTAGGATTTCACACTGCATTTCTTCACCAAATGCTCAGAATGGAGGAGGCCAGGACCTGCCAGGTGTTTGTTGATTTAATATATGTTATTTCTGAATTTTATTGGTGGCTGTGATGCCCATCAGTCACTCTCCAAAGACATTAAGATGCGTCTGTTTTGAAAAGAATATATGGGGGAAATACAGGAGAAGGAAAAGATGACTGCAAGCTGATACTTTTTTATTATTTTGGCTGAAAATTAATGTGATTGCTGAGTTCTAAACAAGGCCTTGCTGTCATCAGACTGCCTGGGTTCAAAACAAAGCTTCCCACCAGAGATGGTCACAGCAACAGTGAAGGCAAATTTGTCATGCTTGCCCATCAGCTAACAAGCTGCACTTAATAAATCCTTCCATGGTTTCACTAGCTCTGTAAAATATTCCCTTGGTATTCCCTGGGTAATTATTCTGATTAATATATTTATTATTATTTACACCTTCATTTCAAAATAAGCTCCAAACGCATTGAAGTCTGCAAACACCAGCCCATGTTTCCTGTTTTGCTTGCCTGTAAGGACAGATCACCCTTATGTCTTCAGCTCCCTCTTCCAAAATTGTTTCAGTATTCATTATGTGATATAAGCAAAGAGAAATCTGCCTCAGTGTTCTGCAGCTATTTCACTGTCTCCCACAAATAAAAGCAAGAAAGAGTGGCCCTCTTCCCACCTTCTGCTGGGCTAAGTGTTGCTGCTGTCTGCCGTGTTTCAGTGCACCAGATACCATGTCTTGTGACAGGGTCACAAGCCCCCGAAACAGTAAGTGGTTGCTCAGTGGCACCATACAAAGGGATCCTCCTGAAGAAAACAAATGAAGAAAAGGACACCTAGCCCAGGCAGCAGTGGAACAACATAGTTTCACCTTCAAAACGCATGACTCTTTGCTTTTCTTCTGCTTTTTTCCCTAAAAGTTCTCCTATGTTTCAAAGTAATTAAAAGAAGTTAACAGTCTTCTGTTATTCCCTGCACTGTCTTCCCTTTTCCATATTTCATTCAAACTTTTCAGCGTTACAAAATATCCTACTTACCTTAGGGCTCCTCTTTGCTTCTATATCCTGCACAACCAATACAGTCAAACATAAAACTTGATTCTCTCTCAAAAAAACCCTTTCATCTACTTCCTAGAATGCACTGCAAAACTCATACACATTTTCTCCTCAAAAGCTTATTTTTACTGAAAAATACCAGGAGCAACAGATAGACAGATAACTGTGAACTCCCAGTAAAAAATTTACATTTTACTCACAGTATGACCTAGTCAATAGGCAATTCCAATGTGGCAGTGAATTTAAGGTGCTTTAGCACTTTTACCCTGATGTATCTCAAAATATGATCACATTAGTTCACTTCGAAGGTGATTTTGTTGCAGGTGAAGAGCATGCACCAGGCCAGTTGATGCTGGAGCTCACTGCAGCCGTCTCATCCTTTCTTCACCTGTGAAATAACATCCNAAAAGAAAAAGAAAAAAAAATCATATTAAGCTTTAAATGGCTTATAAACGTTGTTTTCATGCAGCTAACATATGGAAAACCCATTCTAATGAAGGCTGTGTTACCCTCCACTCATGCTCATCTTTTTTGTTTACAATATGCAGTTAGTCATTTCAAAATGCATTCATTTATTTGGCATCTATCGGTGCTCTTCCATGATGTTGCATGCCCTAATGCTAATGAGACTTCTGGCATTACCAGAAGCAATGAGAACAAATGTGCTTGAGAGCATGCTTGGAGCTGGAGCACAGGATGAGCTGCACGTTGCTCCTGTTTATTTGCTGCTGCGAGAGGCAAGCGCGACTGTGCTAACCTCACTCTCTTGGCAACCAGCTGATAAATACAAAATACTCCAACAAATCATCTCTTTCTCCTTGGCTCACCACGAGCAGACCTGAAGGGGAAGGAAAGGAAGCTGAGCATAAAGTGTGAAAGAAGAAACCCAAATTTTGCACTGGCTGCCGGCCCCTCTCCCCAAAGCAGCCACTGAGAAAGAAGCCAGGCATCCCATCGCTGCCGAACGCAGGGTTATCTTTAGCTCCACAGCACAATCTGCAACTTATAAGCACGCTGCAGCAGGAAAGTCCCTTGCAGAATACCCCAAAAACTCTCCGGGAACATCTTATATAGCAAAGTGCTCAGCATGCTCCTTCACCTCCATCAGCTGTGCATGTACCCGGAGCTGGCAAGGAGCTGCTCTGATTTATGCCATTCAGAAGCCTGTTTACTTGTCACACAAAGCAGAGTACTTGCAAGTTCAAGCGAGGACACTTTGGACTTGGGCACGCTCTTGTATTTTCCAACCTTATATGAAGATGTTCTGCCTCTGAAGCTTGTAGATCTTTCTAAATATGGTGACAATTTTAATAAGGGGGTTCAAAATGCTGTCATGGGATTATGCTCAGATGCTTATACTCAGGACCTGAAGTGCACGCTTTTCCTCCAGCCCTCTCTGTCTCAGTGCAATGCTGCACAGCATTGCACAGACAAACGCATCCTCGCCCACTCCTGGGCTGGCTGCCCTGGGGAGCAGCTGCTGAGGAAATCACTTCGCTCCTTGTGGTGTGATTCCTTTAAAAGGTGCTGTTGGCACATGCCCCGTCCAGGGAACAGTGACCTGTGTCGCCCTGTTCCTTGCGAGGGTCAGACCCTACCCACCCCTGGCATGACCTACAGAACTCACAGCTGACTCTGGTTATTTCTAGGAGTTGTTGCTCTCCAAAAGGAAAAAACAAGGGTGGGGGAAGAGGATGGTTGTAATTATTTAAATAAATAGCATGTAAGCAACTGGTCTTATTAAAGAAACAGAAATAATAGGCCCAGGCTTTTCACATCTTGTCTGCTTATATGGATTACAACAAACCCTGTTCCACGAACTGACTTCTGTAAGTGCCTATTTAGCCTCTGCATGACATTTCAAAGATGTAGATGGCTAGCTTTATTTATTGCCTCACATTTATTTATTTGGCCTCCAACTGGCATAGACAGTACATGGAATAGGCAAAAAAGATCTTCAGAAGAAGGATTTGAAGCCCATAGGCTTTGTTTTGTGAGTTAGAAATACAAAGTTTCTTCCATTCTGTTGATTTACTTGTAGCTCTTTAACTTGGTTTCTTCTCACTCTAATTCATGACTACTGTACTGGACATGCAGGAAAGGAAATTTTCAGCTTCCCAAATCATCTTTATATCTCTGGAAGGAAAGTGGCAGAGAAACACCATGCTCCAACCACACAATGAACACAAAACAACCAGAAAAAGGCAGTTCTAGGGGAATAACTGGTCGCTGATCTATTGAGAACATTGTGTGTCCGCCTGCACCAACATCTAAACAGTCACTGGCGATGCGCCTGGATATTTTGGATGTTGTGTCTGTCAAATAAGTCAGTGATCCAGACACAGAGCCTGGCAATGATGACATTCTGCTGGTGAATTTCAGCCCGTGAGCCAGTGAGTAGGACACAGTGAAACATAAACATTGTGGCTGTTAATCGGACATGTTATTTTGGTCAGCTATGTTGTTTAAAGGGAAAATGACTATTTTTCCCTTTCAGTTAATGAAACCAGTGTTTCAAAGTCTTTTTTTCTCTTTAAGATGTGATTCTAAGAGCAGACCTCTCTGTCAAATTGCAGAGAACAACCAATCAAACACATGACATTGACCCTCAAAATTTAATCTCCATACACTGGAAAGGAGGAAATGGCTTTAAGACATTTTTGAATGAAGGTAATGAAATTTAACCTGTTCCTTCTGAAGCAAAACCTGCAGCATTCTCCAGGGCAGAATGTGCTGTGCAGTGAAGGTGTAGGGCCATAGTTCCTCACCAGATCACACCATGCAGGTGATCTACTGAAGGAAAATTTACCAGATGACTTCTGGAGTTTCACTGCATGGCTGTTCTGGCCCAAACCTGAGGACTCTGCAACCAAAACTACTGAACACTGCGTGGGACAGGCCAGCGACACAGACCCAATATGCCTATGACTGCTCCATACTTACCACAGCACATCACTTTCTCTAGCCACCTACAACATCATTGGTGCTGATTTAGAATCCAAGAGCCATCTAGGCTGGAAAGACCCTTGAGGTCATCAAATCCAACCACTTGTCCTGCGTAGGTCTGCTAGATCCAGGAGAACTTCCATAACTCATTACTAATACACTAGGTAACATGAGAGGTTTGGGGTTTTTTTTTATAGCATAATGAACACACTGAAAATATGGTGTATTGGAGAATATTGCTTTAATGCAGTGTGTATACAAGGATAGCAAAAAAGAAAAGTGCATTGCACATGCACCAGGCTGAGGAGCAGCGTTCCAGGGGTAGGCATACCTGGACCCAAGCATGGCACCCAGGTGGGTGCAGCTGTGCTCTGTCAAATTGAGCTGTTTCCTACCAGTGGAGCATGGTCACCTTTGGTTTTTTGCCCAGTAATACAGCCCCTTGCAGCACACCACAGCCACTAAGAGTGGCTCCAAGAGCCTTAACCTCCTGCCAACAGTCAGAACACCATGATCAGAAATAATCAGAAATTTCCCATGGGAAATGATTTAGTGGGGATCCTGGGAAAGTGAAGGAGACCCCTGAGATCTCCATTGACTTACTTTTTCCCCAAATCCCTAACTGAACTGCAGGTTTAGGAAATTGTGTGGGGGCATAGTTCCCTAAGATGGATTGTGCAAGGAAACTGTAGTCAGCCCTTATAACCTAATGTAACCTGACGTTTTTAGCCAGATGTAAATTGAAGTTGTGGTCTTCCACTTAATATAGCCATTTCAGTGCCCATCTTTGCCGTTCATTCACTCTTGGGGTTGAAGATTTAAGAGCTATTCAGTGTTTATCCCTTCCGTTGGAAACTTTTCAACAAAAATATGTATTTAAGATAAACTTTATTTATTAGAGAGAATATTCAGTGTACAACGGAGGTAATAAATATGCTCCAGTGAGGACAGGATGGAAAACAAACTCTCGAATTTGTTCTCTGCATTTGCTCCCAGCTGTCCTGTGTCTTTAAAGAGTGGATTTATAAACACCCTTATGGCCAGATATGCCAAGTTTAAACATTACTATCTAATGCAACTACTGCAGCTGTGTGCTAGCCCAGCTTTCTACCAAAAATGTAGCCATGATAATTTTCACTAAGTGCAGCATCCAACCATACTTTTTTTTTTTTTTTTTTTTTTTGTAAATCCGAAGTAATTCCTATTCCATATAAGCCTTAGAGGAGAGAGGAGAGTATTTGAAAACCATCTTAGTGAACTCATGTTACAGTCTTTATAATAACACATTAAGTACTTTGAAGACCAGTTTCCCACCTTCATATACTTTTTCCACTATGATCTCAATAGAGCCCTCGGATTTTCAAAGCTGAGCAGTCCTAGAGACTTTAAATAGCAATATATTCCACATACTTTCCATCTCCCACATCTTACAGTATGACCATAAAGTGTTAAGTGAAGCCTCAGATAATTTTGGACTTGAATGAGGTTTCATGAAAATGAATCATAAAACACACAAGCAGCACTTTCTGTAAGGAGAAGGGAAGGGATTCCTTGCCAGGGAAAGCTACCCAAATGATTTCCTTCGTTATGGTTTTTCAATTCCATGTGCTTCTTTTTAAGTGAAGGAAGACAAGGCCGTTGCTATAATTAGCAACATATTTCAGCAATTCTGGACTGAAAGACATCAAGTAGTTTGACAGGAACAAAAAATCTGAGAAAGACTTCATGTTAAGGTTCTGTTAAAATTAGGATGCTTTTCAGGCAAACAAACAAAAAAAAAGACACTGGCAATTTACTCTCCATATTGAAAATGCTTTTCCTTCTTCCTTCTTTAACAAATACAGCAAGCAGTCCTCTAGAGGCTTAAAACTCAAACTTACTGCTTACAAAAATGTTTACACTTTATTTTGTATGGGGCTACATCTCTGTGATGCCCACTGAAGATAATCTGGTACAGTACATAGTTTGAGGGTTACGGGACTGCATATGGAATTTTCTGCTTTCCTGTTTTCATGTATGTGCATGCCACTTGAGGGAACCTGAATTAGCAGGCTGGCCTGCTAACAGCCTATTAGCCATTTCAGGCTCTGCAGGAGAGGCAGCACTTTGGCATGTATTAAGGAAACTGAAATGATTTGGGAGGTAAACTCAACAGATGCAGAAATCCCTTTAGGTATCTGCTTTTACAGGGCGGGGCATGTGTTCGGTAAGTTTGGTGCCATAAATCTCAGAGCACACCTGCGCATGGAACGCTTCCATTTTCTCACTTCTGCTTTCTTCACGTGCATTCAGACCATACGTTTCAAAATCTTTTAAAAGCCACTAGAACTGAATGAAAATTTTCTTTTAGACTGAATTTTGAAACGAGGAAATAAATACATTGAAAAAAGCGCCTTAAAAATGAAAGACCTATGGAACGATGGACCCCTATTTTGGATATATGAAGTATTCAGGCTCGGAAAGTGATGTGAAGCAGACAGCTGATATGGCATGCATCCCAAATAGCATTATCCTTTTTTTTGTTGTTAAGGACAACTGAATGTTTGCAAGGTTTATAGCATTTTCAGCATTGTTCCCCCCTCACCATTTGGGTGTCAGTACAGTGATGGGAGCCATGTGCATCTTCAGGGGTGACAAAACCCTGCAGGACAGATTGCTGTTAATTCTAGTTAATTAGCACTGACCACTGCAATGCAACGCTGGGACAGCACTGGTGTGAAATCCTGCCAAACGCACAGCGCAGAGGGTCCTCCTGCATGCAAGTGCTGCTGCAGACCATGCCGTGAGCAGGAGCACGGCATTGCATGGCCAGAGTGAGGAGCTTCGGCAGAGGGCTTCCAGAGCAGCTGAGTCATGTTCTGGTGAAACAGTGCCTGGTTTCACCCCCCTCTCTCCCTCCTCAACTTCTTTTTTTTTTTTTTGTTATTCTGAGTCATCCCAGTCAGCCCTGACATACTCCTCCGCCGAGGATAATGGCGAGCAGCTGTTTGCAGCAATCATCACCATAGCACGCGAGTCACAGCTTCTCACAACTTCTCCTGAGGGAAGGAGCTGAGGGGAAGCTACCCCCTCCCAAAGACTCCGACAGCATCACATTCACTAAGCAAAGACTTCTCTGTTGCAGGTTGCATTTATTTTTAAGTGGGATGCAGCAACTGTTGGTGCAACCTTGCACCACACTCATTCTGTTGTTATCAAAGCCATGCCAGGCACAAAATTCATTAACCCATCCTTGGAATCATCCAATAAACAGCTAGGTTATCCTCAGATTGCAACTGGGGAGCAAGCAACATGTCACATACTGACCTCATGGGACCAGGAGTCAGAAATGCTCAGTTTCTGTGACTTTCAATGCTCGGTCAGTGCTGCAGACGTGGCTGGGCTCCTGAAGGAGGAAGAGGCACTGGAGGCTGGACTGTGCTGCAGACTTATTTGAACAAATGCAGCACAGGGCACAGTGTCAAAGTGGGAAGGCAGGTACTTTGTGTGCTCATGCGTTTTGTGCATTTTGTGTGTTTTTTTTTTTTGTTTTTTTGTAACAGTAAAAGAAAAAAAGAAAATCAAAATTTACAAATATTTTATTTCCATTATTATGTTGTTATCAGAAGGTGATTCTGAGTTTTGCTCCTTCGTTTCAATCATATTTGAGCTTCAAAGACCTCATTCTTCCGCCAGGTGATAGCAGGATAAACAAATATATGGCTAATACATTGTGGAGGAAGGCTTGAAAGCACAACCGAGTGAATTCTGACACCAAAATTTGACATTCACAACCCTTGACACGCTAACTTGAAACTACTTCGTTTTAAGACAAGTCTTCCTTTGTAATTTCTTTCGAGTGTCTGGAGCTGGCAACACTTTATTTCACAAACAAGAAGCACTAAGTGCCAATAGAAGAGAGTATGAATTTCTGCACAATTAGCAATGAAAACTTGCTGCTTACAGGAAATATTCAGCAACATATAACTGGAAGAATAGAGAGAAAGTGATGGGGAAGGCGACAAGAACGTTACTGAAGCCAAACCTGCTTTAGCCTTGTTTTTTCAATACATTTTATCACTTTTTTTTGTTAACTTCATTTCCCAGTAAAACACAAAAAGAATTCTATTTCTCATCCTTGTTGATTTTATCATTGCTGGCAGTGTTAGGTATTTCAGATTTATATCCTTTTTGCCTTCCCTCACGTTCTGCTGCCTACAGCAACTTCCTCTCTCAGCTGCCCGTGAAGCTGACCTCCTGCACTAAGAGATGCACAACATCGTGGAGATGCCATGTGGTACAGAGAAGTTCATGTGCTGAGAAGGGGGATGTCTGACAGCTTCAGCTTTGGTCCTCAGCAGTACCAAATGAATTCTAATAAAGGAAAATCCATCAGTCTTCTTTGGCTGCATTGGCTTGATCATCCACAAGCACCTTCCAGTGAGGGGATTTACAAACAGTGGGGCAGAGCAGCACTGCAGCTGCCCAGAGCCAGGCCATCCTCCAGCTGTCTCTTCCAAACAAGGACCAAGTTATGCCTCCTAGTTGTGTAGGCAGCAAATGTTTTATTTTCAAGGTCAGGATTGGTTCCAAAACCCATCGCAAGATCATAGAATGTTCCCAATACACCTCTGCCCAGTCCCCAACCCAACAGCATCATCACCAATTCCAGGCACACAACAGGGAGAAGAGAACCCAGACCTTTCTTTCTCATGAGTTCATCAACAAGGCTGTGCTACTTGCCCACCTTACTTAATTGATACTGTTAGGTGCCATTGCTTTTCTCAGCTGATGAACAAAAGCATGCTGTACAGCAAGTGCTGGCCACGTTTTCACATGTTAACGATCCTGTAACTGTGATCCTGGAGAGGGAAACAGGGAAAACAATCAGCTTGGCACTTATTAAACTCTGTATTCATGAAAGTATTCCCTTGGGTACTTACAACAAATATCTTTCCTTTCATCCTCCTGTTTGTCTTTCCTAATGTCATAAATAACCTTGCAAGCAATAAAATTCCTTATCTATTAGGTAAATAAAGCTTAGCCCAGTTTATAACCTCCGCAGTCGGATTTTTCTTCTGAAAGGAAGCCCGAACGCAAAAGCAGACGTTCGTTTTCGTCAGAACCCCCCCAGGACTGGATTGCACAGCCCCCCCACCCTGTGTAAGGCAGCCAACAAAAGCTGGGAAGCTTGCTGTCAGCAGCTAGAGCAGGGCTCCTGGTGCCGTGTGTCCTGGCTTCTGCTGCTCTCCTTCCACATTTCCATCTCCCTCCAAGCCACACAGAGGGGAAAATGCATTTGCAGCAAGCAGTCAATGCACAACAGCTGAACACAGAGAACCCACTGTTTGTGTCATGTCTCTTCAGGAAAGGAAAGGCCCTCATGAGGATACAGAACAAAACACAGTACGGAATAAAGTCTGAGCCATGGTATCAGGATTGGGCTGGCATCCTAAGTGAGTGTGCCATTAGCACTCAACGCATTAGTCGGTACCATTCTCTGAATTACAAACTGTATAATTAATTACTTCAATGCTCAAATAAGGAAGTGAATCAACCACAAGTTACTTCCCTTCTGTCCTACTCAGCAAATGGGAAAAACACCATCATTAAAGAAAATGGTAAAAACAATACAAGGAAAATACAAAGATAAAAAAATATAAGGAGAAAGTTTTCTATCACCTGGGAAAAAAAGTACATAATATAGTAAAATGCAGTTTATTACTTTGCAAAAAGCTTCCGATGTTAAATATACCCAGGTGTCCATAATTCTCTTTCCCCTCCCTTCGTGCTGTACTGGGACTATCTCAAGCAGTACCAGCAGGATTAGTTTAAAAATCTGTAGGAAAAACAAAATCATATTTAGTAAAGTTGTATTTTACAAACTGCAAATATAGATTGCAGGAGTTCAGGAAAAAAGAAAAAAGAAAAAAAACCTCTTCAGTTTGTGTTTTAAAAAAATCTTCTCTGAGAAGATTCCCCAACAAGAGAAAAGGGCAAAAAAATGTGTATGTAAAATGTGCACATCAATAGCAGGTAGTAATTGAATGGACCCATATGTGCTGAGGAATTCCCCGTGATTAATTTCCAAAGATAATGAACTATATTTAGAGGGCCTGAAGAACTGAGAACCATATGCATAAATCATCCCCCAAAGACATTTGAATGGAAATGGAGAAACCCTAAAATAAATCAGGAAGACTGATTTTTAATATTTGGTGATCTTAATAGTACATCTAACAAAAAGGCTAACACTGCATCTTACTAAATCTAGCACATTTTTGTTAGGAAAACACAACAACAACCACCATTACAAATCCTGAATCGTAAACTATCTTGGCTGAATAGCGATTCCTATGCTAGCATGAAATAATCTGTACTCTATTATACCATGCTGTCATTAATATCCCAACACCTTAATGCATTAAGAAATATGCAAAACATAAATGAGGAGGAATTACCTGTAATCCCAAACTTTCAATATATATATATATATCCAAAAATAATTTCAAAACCTTGTATCTTAAACATGACACAGGAAATACCATAAGCAGATGTTGAACGATGTTGAACAATGTTGAACAATGCACCAGAGTTGAATCCAGCAGGGAAAGGCATTGAGGAAAATCCCTACAACATTTCCCTTATCATAGAATCATAGAATTATAGAATGCTTAGAGTCGGAAGGGACCTTTAATGGTCATCTAGTCCAACTCCCCTGCAATGTACAGGGACATCTACAGCTAGATCAGTTTGCTCAGAGCTTGGTCCAGCCTGGCCTTGAGTGTCTCCAGGGATGGGGCTTCTACCACCTCTCTGGGCAACCTGTTCCAGTGCTTCATCACCCTTACTGTAAAAAACCTTTTCCTTAAATCTAACCTAAATTTCCTCTCTTTCATTTTAAAGCCATTCCCCCTTGTCCTATCCCCACAGACCCTGCTAAAGAGTCTTTCTTATAGCTCCCCTTTAGGTATTGAAAGGCAGCTATCAGGTCACCTCAGAGCCTTCTCTTCTCCAGGCTGAACAGCCCCAGCTCTCTCAACCTGTCCTCGTAGGAGAAGTGTTCCATTCATTGGATCATTTTTGTGTCCCTCCTCTGGACGCGCTCCAACAGGTCCATGTCTCTCCTGTGCTGGGGACTCCACATCTGGATGCAGCACTCCAGGTGAGGTCTTACCAGCGCAGAGTAAAGGAGCAGGATCACTTCCCTTGACCTGCTGGCCAGGCTTCTTTTGATGCAGCCCAGGATTCTGTTGGCTCTGTGGGCTGAGGGCACACTGGTGGTTCACGTCCAGCTTGTCATCTACCAGTACCCCCAAGGCCTTTTTGGCAGGGCTGTGCTCTATGCTTTCATCCCCCAGCTTGTATTGATAGCAGGGGTTAAAAAGGCCCAGGTGCAAGACCTTGCACTTGGATTTGCTGAACCTCATGAGGTTCTCCTGCGCCCACTGCTCAAGCCTGTCTAGGTCTCTCTGGAGAGCATCCCGTCCCTCAGGTGTGTCAACTGCACCATATGGCTTGATATTGTCTGCAGACTTGCTGAGGGTGCACTCGATCTCACTGTCAATGACATTGATGAAGATATTGAAGAGTATTGGTCCCAGCACTGATCCCTGAGGGACCCCACTCATCACCGATATCCATCCAGACATTGCACCATTGACCATCACTCTCTGGGTACAATCCTGCAGCCAGTTCCTTGTCCATTGAACAGTTCACCCATCAAATCCATATCTTTCCAGTTTGGAGAGAAGGATGTTGTGGGGACTGTGCCAAAGGCCTTGCTGAAGTCCATCACCTATGGGTTTCGCTCACCTGCCCTCTCCCAGAAAATACAATCTTGATTTAGAGACATGTATGCATCTGCAAATGTTTAGAGATAAGTTCATTTCAGTTACAACAAACTTTAACACAAATCAGTCATGGCTTTTCTGTAGTAGATGACATAAATGCTGAGCAGCAGCACAGGAAAACACCCTAATTCTATCTACAGCCCTACAAGTGCAGACCAAGGACATAATACAGCTTAGAAAGTTTTAGGAAAAGGGAATTCTGACCAGGATACAGGGACAGCACTAAAAATAGCCACAGTTTTTTATGTCAAGCTGTCTTTTCTATCATCAGCATCAGCTATGATTCAGTCGTTACTCAGAAGGGAGCAAGCATCCAGTGAATCATCACCCTGCATCCTGTAGTAATTCTGCTTTCTCCAGTGGTCTTCCATAGCAGAAATGATGAGTCCCCACTTCTGCAAGTTGGAAAGATCTAGCTAGAAGCAAACACAAGTTGATGAGTAAGTGAATGAAAAGTACAAAGCCATACATGACACCACTTACATTCCTCAGTCTTGGCTGTATATATATGTGTGCCTTCACACAATGTAAGTATTCGTGCTATAATTTATTAGATAATTTCCATAGAAACATAGAATGATTTGGATTGGAAGGGACCTTAAAGATCATCCAGTTCCAACCCCCTGCCATGAGTGAGGTTGCCCCCCACCAGATCAGGCTGTCCATGGCCCCATCCAACCTGGTCTTGAGCACCTCCAGGCATGGGGCAACCACAGCTCTCTGCGCAGCTGTGCCTGTGTCTCCCTACACCGAGTAAAAAATTTCTACCTAACATCAAACCTAAATCTACCCTTTTTTAATTTGAAGCCATTTTTCCTTGTCTTGTAAGTATCATACCATGTAAAATGTTAGTCCCCTCCTGTTTATAAGCTCCCTTTGAGTACTGGAAAGCCACAATGTGGACTTCCTGGAGCCAATTCTTCTCCAAACTGAACAAGCCCAGTTTCCTCAATCCCTCTTCATGAAAGAGGTGCTCCAGACCTCTGATCATTGTCTTGGCCCTACGTTGGACCACTCCAACAATTCCACGTGTTTTTTGTGTTCGGGGCCCCAGGCCTGGATGCAGTACTCCAGATGGGGCCTCACAAAGGCAGAGAAGAGGGGGACAATCACCTCCCTCACCCTGATTAAGTAACACATTTGTTTAAATCTTTAGAAAGCTGGATGCTTGGTAAAGAGCTCTCTTTAGAAACAACGAAATGTGTAGATTTTCACTGGCTGGCTAAATGAGTTGCTCATGTGGAAGATTTCTACTAGCGTTTTGTTATTCAGTTCACCTTTCACTGGCAATGCACAGTCCTAAAACATAGATGGGTGCTTTTGTATGAAATAGATACTTATGAGAAAAACACTGGAACTTTAGTCAAATCACAATCATTTCAAATCTGTTGTAAATATAAACACAGCATTTTGCATAGACTGTCATGAGTGCATCACTTCAACTAATTAATGGAAAATGATTACTAACAACCAGGCAAGAATAACATGACTGCAAGACTGTGAAATTACAGTACATTGCTGGAGTATCTGAGCTGTGCAGGGATGCCTTATTTTGGTTTGAAATTTATGACCAAAAGTCATGGAAAAAAGGCCAGTTTTCCTGACTGTACTTTTCTCATCCCAAACTAAACTTCTACTGGTAAAGAAAAAAGGAGGAGGGAACCCACAACATATGAGAGCTTGTATGCCTGCATAAAATGATGGTAAGCAGTTAAGTCAGTCAAATTAATATTCTATTCCTTTTTTACTTTGACTTCTTGTTGCAGACAAAAATAATGTTTTTGCAACATATAAAGTCAATCAGACAGCCTTTTCAAAACATAGCACAGACTTGTGAGAGGAAGATCAACTGCTTCCTGGGTTCAGTCAGGACTGTGCTGAAGCTATTTCACAAGCTATGTGAATTTTCTAAAGACAATAAAAAACATTGGCAAAAAGATACCTCCCCCCCTGCCTAACATCACACAAAGCAAGTGAACCAAGATAAACTATCTTCACACTGCAGTGCTGGTAATACAGAAGTATGCATTTTCACAGCCACATTAAGTTATACTGTCTTTATTTGTATATGTTTTTAGCATTAGCAGAAAATGTTCTGGACATATAGAGTTTATAATAAACCTATTGCTCCTCCCTCTTTCAAACAGCATCACAACACAAAACTGTAAACCAAGAAAAATAAGACAATTCTCTTTAAAATAAGTATCAATATACACACACATATATGCATATGTATAAATATATAAACAGATAACAACATACCTACACAAACAAAGGTAGAAAAGTTTGTTGAATGTAATACTCAATTTTATATCAGAAGTATTGGCAAAAATGACTTACATCTAGGGAAGAAAGTCATTTTTCATTATAGGAGAAAGTTATCAGCAAGACTACTGTTGTTCAATGTATACATAAATAATTAAAAAAACAAATTGTGATATGACAGCAGCCTCTGACAACACAAAATTATCTGGGAGAATCAAAATGAAGCAAATTTTAAAATTGTACAAGAGGACCTCTTGATATTACATCAGTGAGCAACAAAATGTTAGATGAAATTCTAAGCAATAAATGTACATTTGGTGCTCAGGAAAAAAAGGACCCAGTGTCACACACTGTATAATCTGTCTTGTGCTTGTGCATCGCCCTCCAGCGATACCAGGTAAGAGCCCAGACCACATAAGGTCCTAAAATTTTGTTATGTGGGACCGTATGGGGAGGCCCCAATATGAGGGAGTGGACATATGGGAAACATGTATGGGAAACGTGTCTTTTTACAGAACATATGAATGCCTATTTCATCTTGCATAATACGTTTTATTTCCAATTTGTGCACAAGCATGACTTCCTTAAGCAACCTGTTATCACTGATTCAATCACTTTACATCCTTGACACTTAATGGTTAATAATTTTTCCCATTCTTAGACTCTTTCTTAAATGTCAACTTTCTCACACTCATGGTGATGTCTACAGATGTTATGAAACCTCCTGAGGCTGAGAGGAAAGCCAATGATGCAACCTCCTTCTGCCAAATTAAATTTCACAATTTGTTCTTCAATGTTTGCTTTGACTTCAAAAAATATATACTATGTATTTCTACGTCCGTCTTAATTGGAACTTAACATTACTGAGAACCAGGTCACAAAGCCTAAGAAAATATTCTCCGAAGGGATAGGGTGGGGGAATCTGTGGAGTCACTGCCAGCTGTTCTCCATTTTCTTTCATCCACTGTGTGTTTATCCTCGGCAGAGATGTTAATTTCAACATCCAAACAACCAACACCACCATTTCTGACCAACTGAGGAGTAAAAGTCCACTGAGTCTCAAATGTACTGACTCATTCTTCCCATGTCATAGTGAGGATGACAAACCTGTCTAACAAACACTGGGGTAAGAGTGAAGAGAGGGGCACTAACAGTTGAGAAAGTAACTATTGTCTTTCTCCAGCTCTCAATCCGTGCACGCGTGCAAACAAAGATGGGATGTCAGCCATCTAACAGCATGATATTAAGCAACATATAATACCACTTTAGTCACACTTTCTTCCTGTTTTTCTCAGCAGATTTCTTCTACTTGTCATTCCTCTGTAACTCATTTGGAAGCTGGAGAGCTTGTTGAACCCATGATCAAGAAGTAAACAATTTGTGCAGCACACACAGGTGAAGGAAAGTTCCCTTACCAGCCCAGATGGCTGCGCTCAAAGGACATGATGTAGGTCATGGTTACGAGAACTACCCCTCTCCCATGCAAACTGACACTCACAGCATTGGAGATTGTGGCTACTAGGGAACAATCACACTTCTTGGACTGTGGGATAAAAATACACTATAGGATTGAAATGAACTACAGCCATAGATGCCTCTTCTTTGGCCAAAATCGTCTAATGATGTCATGAAGGTTTGCCACAGAACTTCACTACAGCTCTGCCTTCCAGAAAAGTGTGGTTCCTCAAGGATTAAGCAGGTGTGGATATTTCTGGAGATTAATTAACAGTTCCACGTTTGGAGAAAGTTCTGTTTTACAGACGTACTTCCTAAAGTCTGGTGCTTTTGCCAGCTAGTTCATCAAAAGTCTTGCTATCTTTATTAGTCTCTACGGAAGGAACAGGTTTTCAAAACCATGGAATTTTTTCAAAAGCGTGGTATGAAAATATCGGCAGATTTGAACATAAGAAACCTGAAGCATTTATATAGCTACCAGTTCCACCAAGAAACTAACAAGAAATATGTTGGCAGGGTTGTTTTTCTTTTCCCAGTGTGTCTTGGTATCAGCTTGTGTCATTCATTATTATCCAGTCTTAAAAGCTACAGACTTTTCAGAAGATTAAAACCGTACTAAGGCCCAAATATAAATTGGCCTGTCTCAGTTTGGAGGAATCAGTAATACAGTAAGTACTTGAAAGCCAAAGCTCTTCAGTAACCAGCTGCAAACAGTCATTGAATCATTGAACAACACAAACTGGAAGAGACCTCTGGAGGTCCCAGATCAAATCCCATTCTCTTAGTCAATATTGTAGGGCTGCATGGCTTTTTCCTATATATACTGAAGCTCTTGACATTGACGTCTACTCCTGTAGTCTATAACCAGCCCTTAGTATTGCCAGCAGTAAAAGTACCATTAACTTCCCTGGAAACAGAACTGGGTTGTGAAAACAAATATATGATCTGTATATATTTGATTTGTATGTAGCTATTGCTGCAATACCCAAGCCAAGAGCTGTGAAACTGAATTTTTACTCAAAGATTCATACTGTGTATTTTTTTCTGAATAGAAGCCATGATTCTCAAAAAAAAAAAGAAAAAAAAATAAGCAACCTTTGTTTTGCTATGCAGAGATTTAGATGATAAGTAAACAATTGTGTAAAAAGGAAGTACTTGCGCATATGATGTAACTTGCACATGCTCAGTGCAATTAGTTAGGCAGTCCAATTAAGAACTTGCTCCCTTACAGTAAATATGCATCTGGTTCCCCCAGAGCAAAGAGGTTACCATCTGTTCCAGCTCTCTTAGTTGTTTAGCAATTTCTTGCTTATAAATGGAGGATTGTTAGGGTTGAAGTAGATTTTGCGCTAGATACAGAACAAAAAACCCCACCTGATTACAGATATTGCAAAGTATAAGATCTGTTAACATGTTGATACTTATTCAAAGTTTCTGTGAAAGAATCAAATATCATCACATGCAGTGTCCTATACCTCAGCCTACTATTTTTCAGATTGAACGTAAGAGTTTTCCTTATTTTCAATAGAATTATTTCCATAATTTCAAGCTCCATAGAAATCTGCACTCTTTGGCTTCTTGCTTTAGCTCCCACAATTCACCAGAGGACTTAGAATGATATATAATTCATACTAGAAGTTACTCATTTCAGGATAACTCCTTGTAGCCGACCCAAAACCCAGATGGTAACAGCTTTCAATTACTGTTGACATAAAATGGATATGAAACAGATGTGGAAAGCCTAATGTAAATGTGAATACTGGATTGTCTGAAATACGGTTTGATATTTGCTGTTAGAGCTATCTTTTAGCAGAAATTTTTTCCTGTTACACCCCCAACGCTATTATGAATTTGTAGTCAAGGAATATATAGAAAACATCTACGTATTAGCTTGTATGTGTCACTTATATTTGCCCAGTGCTGTTTAGCTAAACCAGCACTTCACTTTCAAGAAGCCTTTTCTTCTGGTTTAATCAGGGCTTCTCATGTTGTTTCTGAGATTTACGTGCCACTTCCTTGTCAGGAGCAATTAGAATGTTTCTCCATCCCACAGGTCTACCAGTAATTGCTCCAGTCCTTGCATTTAGTACATGATGCAAAGGAAATCTCTTGGGCTAAAAGGTTAAACTTTTCTTTTGTTACATTTCTGTTTTCAGCAGTAGTGCACACTGTTTCAGTTCTCTGGGTCCACAGAGGAGCCTAAATGTTTCTCATATTTACAAGAGAGATTACACATACCAGGTACAGTAAGGTTTTATCTACAGCTTCATCGTAACCATACGTCAAAAGCAATATTAACTTCATTGGGTTTCCAATCCAAGTTTCTCTGCCAAATGTTTTCCCAAAATAATTGCAGTCATTATATTTTCTAGCTAAAGTAATTGCAATGTAGCAAAGTACTGTATGAATATCCACAAAAGTTTGCTAACCAATCTATCTTTTTGGTTACCTGTCACTTCCACATTTTGCATTTGCTTAGGCACAGGAGTGACTTAAAACAAAAAACAGGTAAGAAGTCATCAGTCAGAGACTGGGGGGAGCTGTGGTTTGGTTTTCTTTTTTTTTTCTTCCTTTTTTTTCTTGTTTGAAATTTTATGTCTACAGATAGTTTATCCTCTTCTCAGAATCTGTGTTGCATACCACTCAGATCACTGGAAGTGTCAGGAAGAAAATGCTGCCAGGTCTTCCAGATCTACCTCCAACAGACAAAATGATCTTATCCAGGTCAACTTCTGGGTACTGTTGATTAAACCTGCAAGGTCTTGTGCTCAGCTTGAAGATATTGCTCCATTTGGATGTTACACAACAGCTTAAGAATGTCACACATACTCAATCAATTCTAAAGATTCAAAGGGAGACAAAACAGCAAAACTATTGCTGTCAGAAAATCAGAAACCCAACAGGGTGGAGACAGGAGTCTACTGGAATGTGAGAATCAAAACTACAAACTCTAATTAATCTAATAATTGACTTTCTTCCAAGGAAGTTGCTCCATTTCAACTTGGTCAGCTTTCTAATACACTTCTTAAAACATTGGAATCATGAAAGAGGGGAAGGAGAAAGAAAAAAAAAGCATCAAGATTGGTAAAAGGGCATAAACACACAAAAAATAAGCAAAACAAACAGCACAAACTGATTGACAGAGAAATATTATAAAACCTCAGAGCAGTAGAGAGGAGGTACATAGAGAGCCTTGCCGTTGGCATTTTTTGATAAGAAATGTGAGATTTACAGGAAGTCCCTGAGATTCAGCAGAAGTAGAAAGTGGCACACAGGTAGGTTGGGAATAGAAGAACATAGAAATGTAAGGTCTTGCTATGCACAATGAACTGTTCCCATAGAAATAATAGCAGGTAGCCCTCTAGTTCATATGTATTAGACTGTATCACATAGAATTAGCAAAAATGATTTGGTATACTCCAAAAAAAAAAAAAAGTTTCCATTTGATGTCTGTTTTGGTAAACTATAACACAAATCTAGCAGAAGAAATCTACCTGGACTTCTGTAAGGCCTTTGACACATTCCCCCATCACATCTTTATCTCTAAATTGGAGAGAGATGGATTCGAAGGGTGGACGGTTCAGTGGATAAGGAACTGATTGGAAGGTTGCAGCCAGAGGGTTGTTGTAAATGCCTCTATGTCCAGGTGGAGGCTGGTGATGACTGGTGTCCCTCAGGGGTCCATCTTGGGATCGGTGCTCTTTAACATCTTTATCAATGACATCGATGACGGGATTGAGTGCACCCTCAGCAAGTTTGCTGGTGACACCAAGCCGAGTGGTGCAGTTGATACGGCAGAAGGAAGGGATGTCATCGAGAGGGAGCTCAACAAACTCGAAAGGTGGGCCCATTTGAACCTAATGAGGTTCAACACAGTGAAGTGCAAGGTTTTGCACTTGAGTCGGGGTAATCCCAGGTATACATACAGACTGGGAGAAGAACTCCTTGAGAGTAGCCCTGCTGAGAAGGACTTGGGGTCCTGGTGTATGAGAAACTGAACATGAGCCAGCAGTGTACTCTTGCAGCTCAGAAGGCCAATGGTATCCTGGGCTCAGTCAGGAGAGAGGTGGCCAGCATGGACAGGGAGGTGATTGTTCCTCTCCACTCTGCCCTTGTGAGGCCCCATCTGGAGTACTCTGTCAAGGTCTGGAGCCTCCAACACAGGAAAGATGTGGAGGTGCTGGAGAGGGTTCAGAGGAGGGCCACAGAGATGATCAGAGGGCTGGAGCACCTCCCCTACTAAGGCAGGCTGAGGGAGCTGGGCTTCTTCAGCCTGGAGAAGAGAAGGCTGTGGGAAAACCTCATTGCAGCCTTCCAACATTTAAAAGGAGATTATAAACAGGAGGAAAATCAACTTTTTACAAGAGTAGCTAGTGATAGGACAAGGAGAAATGGTTTTAAGCTGAAGGAGGGGAGATTTAGATTAGATGTTAGGGGGAAGTTCTTTACTGAGAGAGTGGTGAGGTGCTGGCACAGGCTGCCCAGGGAGGTTGTGGATGCCCCATCCCTGGAGGTGTTCAAGGCCAGGTTGGATGCGGCCCTGGGCAACCTGATCTTGTACTAGATCTGGAGGTTGTTCCTGCCTGTGGCAGGGGGCTAGGAACTTGATGATCCTTGGGGTCCCTTCCAACCCAGGCCATTCTATCAATCTATAAGATCTTTCCATTCCTTACTGACAACATTGGAGACTGCTAATACCTAATTACACTGAACAAAATCAGTGTCAGCCAATCAACAAAGTCGCCAAAAGGCTAGCATATGCTCCAAAACCTTGGTATTGTGACTACTTCCTGGACAGTGAGACAGCAGAGTAGCAGGAGAGGAATTTATGGTTGGTAATGGGTATACCTTGCTATAGTATAGTGATTTGAAACACTGTCTTTCATGGTTGTATGTTAAGTTGCTGTTTCATGCTTAGAGCATCTCAGTAACCATGAATCCAGTTTTGGGCTTGGCTTGGTGCATCCCTGCAATGGTCTTGCTGAAGCGTGCTGTATCAGGCCCTGCCACCAGCTCACTGAAATGAAGGAGGAGAAACCTTCTTCTGTCTGCACAAAGCACAGTGGTGGCAAGGGTGAGGGCCATGGCACTGGCACAGGAGTGGCTGAAGCAGGAGGTGGTGCTAGCACATCCTAGACAACAAGGAAACACCATGCTGAAGCCTCCACAGAATCTGAAGAACCTGCTCTCCAGAATTTGAAGGTCCTTGCTCTCCACCAAGGCTAAATGTCCTTGGGGAACAAGAGAGGAAGGTAAGTCAGGGAGATAAGGAGACAAACACTTCTTCCTCCTTTACAGGTTATTTACCAACTCCTTATCCAAAAAGTCTTAGTGGCACATTGTGATGCTTCAACATCTTTGTAATGTCAACATCATGAAAGATTTAAGACAGGATCATTATTGACAAAAAACAGTGATTTTCTCAGGGCCACAGAACACTGGAGGAACATTTCTTCAGACCCTGCTCCAGCCTGAGACCTGAAGGAGGGTGTGTGAAAGCTACCTTTATGGCATGCAACAGGCAACTGTGTGCCAGGCTTGGGCCTCAGCATGTTATTTGCATTCCCTGACCCACACCCAAGCCTCTTCGTGATTACAGGCACAAAATGTCCATGGAAGTGTATTCATGGAGGGTAGTTGGTCTGCAGCTGCAGTGAGGACCAAGGGCAGAATATTTGTGAACAGGACTGGAGAGATTGCCAGCTTTTTGAGTATCAAAATATTTTAAAGTATATCATTTGGAGTACACATTTAACCAAACACTCATAATATATTTTCTATTAAATCAGCTGAAATATAGAATTTCTACAAGACTGTCAAAAATAAAAAAGAGAGAGAGTGAAAGTGTTCTGAATTTAGAATGTAAATTACTGGCATTACTGAAGTTCTAAGCCCTTCTACTGATCTATCTGAATTCCCAATGAAGTAAACGGTATTTGAAGATGTTTGTTGCCTCACCAGAAAGATGGAGAAATTTGAGTTTGTGCTCTTAATAGATTGGCTTTGCCCACTGAATCTTTTGTTAAGCAAAATTTAATTACACAAAGACATTAAGAATGGACAATAAAGCCACGGTAGATAACATGTACAGTAAACATTACAGAGAATCTGGTCAGAAACAAGGCAGTGTTACTAAGTTCTGAAAGTCCTACTAAAAGGACCCCATTACCCCAAGCCTAACCTCTGCCACATTTTCTGAGAGTGCCCATTTTCTCAGGCTCTCTATAACAGCTTCGGAAGAAGCTGCCTGCCCCTTGTTCCTATGCTGCATCAACTGGCTAGCAGAGTTCACAGTCAGTTTGGAGAGCACAAAGTGATCGCTATGTTTATGAAATCCTATTCCTGTTAGTCAAGGAAATGAGCTTGACTCACCGACTTGTTTATGAGTTTTGCTTTATGCAAGCTACTGCTGACCTCAAACTGCTGATCCACCAGCACCACTCAAAACATCTGCTCAGAGGGGATTTACACAAGTTTCTGTTTCTGTAAGGCATTCTTCTTTCTTCAGATGTAGGGTTTTTTGCACCCTTACAGTACTGGAGTGAAAGTAGATGGGCATCATATGGTGCAGCAGCGTAAGTAACCACAGCAATGCAGCCAAGCATCTCCGTAACACTCCCAGCTCATTAGCCCCATGAGTGAGAGGATGATTTACTCTGCTCGAGCATTCCCCTCCCATGCTGGTCCCTGCCAACAAGCATGCAACAGCAGCAATTCTGTCTTTCAATTCAAGAGTGAATCCACAGTCTTCAAATTTAATCAATTTCTCAGAAAAAAAATATTAGTCTTTCATATGCAGATTTGAAAAGCTAGAAGGTGAACCCTGAAGGACTCTAAAGGAATTGTGATTACAAGTTTGAAACAGCCTGAGGTCTCAGTGTCAGAACGATAATGAACTAACTAGAGAAAATGAGAAAAAATAGTTGAATAACGTGTAGAAATCTTGGTTTGAAAGTTTCCTTTCTTGGATCAACTTTCCACTTGATATGTGCTGGAAAAATTCAGTAAGTCTGATCCCCCTCTGCTTTCCACAGGGACACAGCACATGGCTGGGGCTCAGCTCAGGCCGCTGTTCTGCCTCCCTTTCTCTTAGCCTACCTGAGCCTGGAAACCGAGACTGGAAGCTAAGGCCATCACAACCCCTACAAAATATATTTCAGCATAAGTCAGATTTTTTGAGGCTAACTGAAGGGAAGTCAGAGAAGAGAAATCACCCTCTATCTTCTGTACATAGAGTTCACTGATGAAGATGTGATTAAAAAATTGCATGTGTGAATGTATAGCTATATAGCTTGTGTGCACACGCAAGCTTACACACTTTTTGAATTTGAGCCCACTTTCAAATGCTTACTTCTGGGTATTTTAGCTTTTTAGGTAGACGTAATGTTACCACAGATTGCTGGATAGTATGAAAAGAAAGGAGCAAGGGAAAAAATCAGCAATTGTCAGCTGCTTTGCTTTTCAGAGGTCTGAACTCTCACTTTCCCTTTTAGAGAACAAAAACATTCAAGCTAATTATATCCTTTCAGTCTTCATAAAAGGAATGTTCTGTGGGTGCTGCAGAAAGACGTTTAAATAAATTTTCCTTTTGCTCCCCATGGCGGGTTTCTCTTGTTTTCAGTCTTCTGCTCAGCCTTAGCACTGACGGGAGAGCAAGATAGCAGGACAGCTTGTTCCACCCTGTTCTGGACGACCTGCTGCTCCCCCTTGCACTGGCACCAGTGCCCGGCTGACCTTACAGTAAGGCAGCTCGAGGAGTGAAACTGGCAGAAAACTGAGAGTGCAAAAATAGTTTTATGCTGGCAGGCTGTGAGGAGTGCCAGTGCTGTGGTTGGGAAGGCAAGGGTTGATACACTGTGTGTGCATATTTAGTAGAAAACGTATCTTTCCAGCGCCATGTGTGCATATCCTGTAGAAAATCTATCTTTCTAGTGTGGCCATATCTAACTGTTCTAGTAACAGAAGGTTACTGAAGACAATGAAGTTGCTGAAGTTGTGTGAAGAAGTGCCGACCTTGCCAATACTATACACAAAGGAATAAGGACTGGTTTGTGGTGACTGGAGAGAGGCAGCAGATAGTACCCATGACAATGACAAGGTGATGAAGACGATTGTAGTGAAGAAGATAAGATTCTCCTATGACCACCAAAGGACCCCCAGAGCTGTCCCACACAACTTCAACGTATGCACAGGAGGACATTAGGATATATTCATTAGTTCCTGGAATAGTCTTGCATATGTATAGAATTCTGGGAAAATGTAATGTTCATGCATATTTTTGTAGGCATATAAGGGAGTGTGTTCTGTAAGGTAGGATGAGTCTCTGGCAGTGCAGAGACACCTGGTACTCCTGACATCGAAATAAATAATTTTTGCTTTCTAACTACCAAATTGGTGTTAGGAAGTTTATTTCCCGATTGTGGTGTCAGGGAGATATTCAGTAGGTCAGGTTAAGTGGTGGTACCTTATGTCAAGTCACTCTAGACCCAATTCCGTTGTGCAACACCCATTTTCTAGGGCTTGCAAGTTCCAAGTGTGCTAGAAACGCCTGGAGAGCTGCTCCTGACCGCAGCAAACAGCAGTAAATATAGCACAAAGCCAGTCTGCACAGGGCTCATATTGAGGTGCTGTGTCACCAGGCTGCCATCTACAGAATGTGCTCTGGACCGCTGACAAGTTCTTGAAGGACAGTACAGAAACCAGGTCACGGTGTGCCGCTTGCCTGCTTCCAGCTGCTGGATCAAATTCAGAGCAAGAGAGTGGGAACCCAGTATATCTGCTGATCTGAAGCAGACGCACCCATTGATGTTGTGTCTGCACAGCCATAACAGCTGCGAAAAGAAGGCGTGCATGGCTCCATCTTGGGACAGCTTCTTCTCAATTCCTCCCCAATTAAAAGCTTGTCAAACTTTTAGTATAAGAAACCCAGAAAACAAAATGAAACAACCCAAGAGCTCCCTCAGACATGGCCTATCTTCTACCTCAGTCTATGGATATTCAGGACATACAACACTTTTTCTTCTTGGCTAGGCCTCTCTTAGCTCTTAGCTCTCTGCTGTACCTCCACCTCCTGCAGTAGCTCTGACCTTAGTCATCACCAGCCGTCAGCCCCCTCCAAGGCCTTCAGAATCACCTTTGCTTCCCTCTCCCCACCCCTCAAAGCCTCTCCTTCCAGCCTTATCATCATATCACACAACAAGCTTGTTGGCACATCTCTGGAGAATCTTTGGGCCTCAAATGCTTGGGCCTGAGGCTGTACCTGCAGTATCTTTAAGGCCACCAGCCCCAAGTGGGCAGTGAGACCTTCCTTCTGGGGAACCACGACTGCAGGAAGGGAGAGCCTGGGAGAGCCCTGGGAGAGCCTGCCAGGGTCATCCAGTCTCAGGGGATGATCAGATTTTGAAGAGAGGTTGCATTCCTGGTTGGAGATAAGGGAAAAGCTGGACTCCAAACAAAAAACAATGAAGAAAAAGGAGATGGAAGTTGCTGACTTTGAACATCAAAGAATGTTTAGTTTTTTGCAGAAGCAGATTAGCACTCATCTTCAAAGAAAAGTCACTGAAGAAAAACAGTTTTAATGAATAAAGTTAGCAATGAACTGCATCCGTGATGTTTTTCAAAGACACTGAGAGATTTTTGAGACAAAAAATATAATGGTCACTTCGAATTCTTTTTTTTTTTTTTTTTTACATCTTAAAACCAGTCTCATTTTAAAAAGGCTGTAGAGAATTTGAATACTGTGACTTTACACTTCTTCTCTTTCTGAACATCATTTTAAAGCAGCTGGAAATTTTTAGCTCAAAAAAAAGTCAGACATTGACTGCAAAGCAAAACATTACTTGTCATTTCCCTGCCCTCACAAAACTCTCCTGGCAAAAATAAATAGATAAACAAATAAAAAAATAAGTAGAATCAGAAAGAAGCTTCTGTTTTGTATTTAATTGCTTTTAAGGATATCAGGTCTGCTTTCTGAAAACCAATTGCTTCATTCTGAGAAGACAATAATCAAGGGATTTAAAACTCCTTGAACTACCTGTTCCTTTTAGAAACGCTTTTATTTAACAAAGCACACACATGAAAACAAAACCAAAAATGATAACTAAACTGCTTACATAAAAATGACAAAGTAAGTCAGCACTGCATTTGTTTTGCATGTATGCATATATCCACATCTCACAGTATAAAATAACAACAGGCATTTCTGATGCAGCACAAACTCTGCATGCTGAAGGCAATCAGATAAAGTGAAATACACACCCCTTGATGATGCCGAGTATTAGGAGAATTATGGATATGCTGATGAGAGAAGCTCAGGGTCTGGCCTTGCACATGGAAGATTTGAAACACAGCACTTAACCAGCTTTTGCCTAAGCTTTTCTGCAATACATGAAGCTGAAGTTCATAGTTTCTCCCAGCAAAGCTGCAGAAGTTATGCTCCACAGGAATTTGTACAAGCATGTTCACTTACTCACATAGAAGTGAGCTCCCCTCAACAACATCAAACAAGTCCAGATCTCTGATTGTGCTAATTCAGGCAGTGATAAAAAACTGTGCCCGGTTTTACAACAGGACAGGGAAATACAGAACCATAGTGTTAGTCACAAAACCAGGAGCTTCCCCGGATTAAGCAAAGGGTTTTCGACATGGAACTAATATTGCAAACAACCATATTTTAACCTTCAGGATTTTAACCTTCAACACTAAACCATAATCAGAAATTCTGTACACAAACTGGAATCCTGTGTGACAGGGAGGAGCAGAGGAGGGAGGGATTGTTTTCTTCAATCCATGTGAATCCATGCAAAGGAAAAGCTGGGACTCCAACAGGCCTTTCACTCACACAAAAAGTATGCACTTTTGCTTTTAGACCCTAAACATGTATTGCATGTAAAGTTCTCGCTTCCAAGTTGAAATCAATTCCTCCAATAATTAACTTAAAATAGAAAACAATCAAACAATGCCACAGCCATGCCAGCAGGACTGTGCGTTTTTATTTCAGAGAAGCGAGGTTAGACATTCAGGATTGATTTGGAGGAGGTTTTCTTGTGGGTCTTTTTTTGTTTGGTTGCTTGTTATTGTTTGGTTTATTTTTGATTATTTTTATGGTTGGTTGGTTTGGGTTTGGTTTGGTANCCTGTGCCGTGCCGAGCCGGGCGTGCGCAGGCGGCGGGGCGGCGGTGACTCAGCGCTGAGTCAGGGGACTCCCGGCGCGGCTTCCCCCGGCGCGCCCAGGCACTGCCATTTCTTGCGCTGAATTTGCGTTAAAGAGGCTGAGTGCGCACGTTATTTGCTGCGGTAAGGGGCATGCGACCCTGGCAGCCAGCTGTACCGCAGCAAAACTATATATCAACATACACATATCATAGACATACACATCATGCTGACTTATCACCCTCACTGCCCCTCACACCCCGGGGCCATAAGGTTATCTTTGCTTTACATCGCAAAATTAGTGTTGGCACTAAGTCACGGTAGTGGTGACGCAAATTGAGCCAGTGCTTGGTACGGGCTGCTGGCGCTAAGCGGTGAAATAAAACAACAAAGGACATTTTGGGTTGATAACCGAGTTGCATTTATTTGCTTCAGATTGCTATCTCAGTAGATAGTATTTCTGGTGTTCTCATTTCTGAAATACCTCTAGTGTTTCCCTGAACATGATAAGGGAACACTAATCATGCAAGTTACTTTTAGACTTTTAAATAACTTGCACAGAATTTAACAAGATGTTTGTCAGTAGCTCAGTTGCTTAATCTGAGAAGATACTGTCTGAAAATCCCAAAGTGCAAGTGCTAAATGTTTAGCTGCTATGGAAATGTTGATGCTTGAAGAATGCTGGCCTGAGCTGCTGCCGCAGATAAAGCTACCCACAGTCCCTAGCTCTGTACTTCCACTTTAACGGCATCAAAGTTACTTGCTTTCTCATTTGGCAACTTCTCCATCTCTGAAATGGAGTTAGCACAGCAGTGTTTTCCAACATGCTCTGAGAAGTGCTGTGCAAAACACTGACTGCCAACGTCTCCCTGGGATGACTGGAAGGACAACTAATTCAAAGGTCATGTTGGTGTATTATTAAAATATAATCACAGCGCTGGTTCACTTATGTGCAGCAACATTCTTCGGGGGTCATTGTTTCAGTGCTGGAGAGGAGTCACTTCTCCTCCCTCCACCTGCTCTGCTGGGAAGACGTGGTTTGAAGGACTCCGCAAAGGAAGGAACAGAAGATGTGTTATTTCTCCCCAGAGCTTCCAAGGACATTCAGAAGAGTACTGTAGTCAGGGCTAGTATTTCCACAGCCCTCCCTCCACCAGCAATGAAGTAGTGGTTCAGTCTGGAGCTGGGTCCCCTCAGCTTCACGGACCTTCACTCAGGAGGCTCAGCAGGTGGAGGCTCCCCTTCAGGGACACAGCGGGAGAGCACACCCCCACACGAGGAGTGTGCTCCACCAAGCCGAGCCATGAAGCTGCGGGGAGGTTTGTAGGCTCAACAGGGACAGGACTTCTCCAGAGCTTAAGCCCTAGGCACCCGCACTGACTTGGACAGTGTGTGAGCAGCACCCTAAATTTACTTTCTCAGGAAAGGTCCTGTTCCCTGCTCTTCCCCACGCCATCTCTAAAAACTGCTGGGGAGTCTGTCTAGGAGGACACTTCACAAACTGCATCAGTCCCTGACACATACCCACATGCAAAAGAAATCCTTGTCCAGCAAAATGCCTTCAAGCTCCTAAAAACCAGATAAGACCAGTTAGACAGTGTTTACTTTCTGGGACTCTGCATCAGAGACTGAGTCACTCGTTCTTCCTGTACTGCCTTTGTTTCAGATTAGGACATACGAAACTCATTGCCAGAAGTCATCACTACTGGGAAACTACAGGCTTTATTGTTGTTCTTTGGACTCACGTGACCTTCATTATAAAATAGCTACATTAAAAAAAAAAGAAAGAAAAGAAAAAGAAAGGAAAAAAAAGGTACAGAAATACAGAAAAGTCTCATGGAAATATGATAGAGGTTGCACAAGGCTTGTGGTGTTGCCTCAGGGTGCTCTGACAAGAGCTGCCCTCTTGCTTTCTCCGAGTTAAAGGAGAGTTGCAACAGTGCCTGTTTGATTGTTCAGCATGGGGGGAGGGTGGGAGGCAGTTCTGTAGGGCAGAAACAGAGTACATTCCCCCACAAAAAGCCCTCAAACAAGCCCTCAACCAAGTACAGCCATGGCTCTGAAAGCTTTCAGCAGCCCGTCCTCCATCAAACCCACGGGTGGCAGCACTGAGGGAAGACACAGAACGAAGCATCTTTCCTGCCTTGGAGCTGTGGGAGAGCTCAGCTTCAGTCTGGCTTCGCTGCCAGTCAGACAGTGGCACCTAGGATGCTCTTCCAAAGAAACTCATCCACCATGAGCCATGCTGAGACCCCTTATGTAGCTAAATAATTAAATACATACATACATACATAAAGATGTGCCAACTGAATTCTTTCTTTTCAGACAAAGCAAAAATTTTGGGTTGAAGTTCACACTTTGTCATTGTTTTCCAGTCAAAACACAGTTTGAATTAAAATAATTTTATGTAAGGGTCTTTCAAAGATCAAAGTGAAAATTTATTCTATAGTTTTAAAATCTATTTTTGTATTTCTGCTGTTTCACCTAAGAAAGACAGCATTTTACAAGACTTTGTGAATCTACATAATTTGACATTTAATTTTTGCATTGCCAACAAGATCTTCTACAACACTTTCTTTACTCAGAATTTTCCTAGTAATAATATTTTGCAACTAGTGGTGTAACTAATGGTCCTGCAAAGACAGTTATCTTATGACATTTCTTCCAAATCGTTTTTCTCTATAAGATGCAGTATTGCTCCTTTCTCCCCAAGGTGTATAGATGTGGAAAGCACTAATTTATGAAATCTCTAAATGACACAGCAAGAAGCATGTGATTTGCCATGACATTTCTGTTGGTCCAGAACCAGGCTTACCCGGTCTGTCTGACTGTTCCTGTTTCTGAAGATCATAGAATGTGGAATGACATGCATCTTTTTTTTTTTTTCCAAATGGCAAGATACTCTTTTCAGAAGGACTTTATTGAAGGAAAGGAAATTACAGGGAATAGGAAAGAGCAACTTACTATCCATAGATTCATGTGTTCCCTCCTGCACCCTCATTTTGAAGCTGGCAAGGTTTTGAATCTAGCATTACAACTGCGCTTTTCTCTTCTGCCAAAAATAAGTTTCCTAGACAAGCCCCATAGCAACTGTGAGTTTATACTTCAGAGGAATGCTTTCCTTGCTAATATTTGTATCTCATGCTTCTGAATTCATGCTTATCATCTACATATAGACCCTCTAGCGAATCATATTTACAGACTATAGGAGGGATTCCAAAACTCAGTTCTAACTGCAGTCACCACTATTAACACTGTCATTTCTGGATTTACGTCCTACAGGGCTGAAGAGGAACATCAGCGTATTAATGCAAGTTTTCAGAGGGAAGGAAAGTCTGTTTTGGAGCAAAAGAAGGGATAAGCATCTAATTTCCTGCTCTCAACAATTAAAAGCTTCTCTAACATTTTAAAACCCTCTATATTTTCCATGAAGAATGATGACATTTGTGATGAATTTTTGTTGTTGGTGGTTTTGGTGGGTTTTGTTTGCTTGTTTGTTTGTTTTTAAACTATATCTTACCTCTTTCTAAGTGAAGACAGATTTGTACAGGCTTACAAATTGAACAGAGTTGACTTTGGTTTGCAAGGGAAGGTTTCATAATTTACTTTGCATTCTTAAATTTTACTTTGAAGCTGGAGAAGTATTTTGGTCTACGCTGGACATAAGAAGAAGAATCTTTTTCTCTGGAAAATGCTGACAAGTTCATTAAGAATATATTTAATTAAAACCACTCCTCAAATATTTGAAAAAATGTTATTTAATCTTGAGTTGTTAAATTGCTATCCAGGACTCTATGGCATATGAAAGCCTTTGTATACTGATTTGTTCAATTTTGGCCAAATGATTTGGGGGGAGGATACGCGAATATCCTCTGTGCTATGGAATTCTGTGCTGTGCTGTGTATCCTCTGTAATTTTAGTTATCGCTTTTACTAGTCATCCTAAAGAAATTCTAATAAATGTGAGCTTTGTCATCCTCACATTCCACAGATCCCAAGTATTATGCAAAAAAGAGAGACTATGTTGGATGTCAGCTGATAAAGGCAGTATTAAGTCAAGCAATGTACTTTCCTGTATTTCAGGTGGGTTATTTAAACTTTCAAGAGACAAACTAACCATGTCATATCGATTGCTAAACCACTACAGATTTCTGAAGCAGCCTTTATGACTCATTATTCTATTCTGCTCAAATATTTTGTGTCTGTGAAAGAGGGAGAACACAGCTTAGTAAGATTATAAAATAAGATATACTAAGGAAAACTATGGGAGATAAAGATCATGCTGGTGAGAGAACCAAACGTCTGTATAGCACTACCATGTTAGTTAATGAACATACCAAAAAATCTTAAAAATCTCACATTTTCTGGGCAACATTTCCCTGTTCAATGCCAGCTGAACCATACTCCTTGGGCAACATGGAGAGGAGCACTGAATTCTGGATCTGGATTACTTTAGGTGCCAAGCTACTCAGCCCTACCTGATGACTGTGTTTCTAACAGAAGCCTAACATTCAAACTGGAAAATTAAGGGCCAGAAAGGTTGAAGTGGTCTGGAAATACTGGACTTGATCAGAATCCAGTTCTGGATTTGGTCCTGGCCCTTTCTCAGGGACGTGTGGCTTGCCAAAACAATGCTGCTTACCCTTAAACATTGAACAACCCTTCAAATATCTATATACTCCTGCCTTGTAACACTGTGTGTTGTAACACTACACATAGAAAGTTAATAACACTAATGCATTTAGATGTTGTAAGTAAACACAATCCAGTACCCAGAACATCTGTTAATTAATTTCCCTATATTACATAAGTCAATTACATGCATTACAGTGTTTTAACTATCAGCGGATTGGGTGTTTAACAGCAGAGATAGCACTGTAAAATTACTTCAGGCTTGCCCCCAAGTCTACGCTGTTTAACTCCTCAAACACGAAAACCAGCAGGCAGGTTAAAATATAACCAGCAGAAAGACAAGAATTGTTATCACTGGGGCTCTGTGCCAATGGAAAAAAAAGCAGCCCAAAGTAAATCTCATCAGTCTTGTGATGATGAAAATCTAATGCAGCAGCTGTTTGTCTGGGAACAGTCTCTCAACACATTTTGATTTCACTACACTGGATTAATCTTTTCTAGAGAGTACACAAAACCAGCAGCTCTCTTTGCAGGAAGAGTGAGCTTTTCTTTCTTTCTATAGCAAAGTGACTGCTGTGGCACTGGCCCCATGCTCAGGAGTATGCTGTGGCCACAGCACGATGGGAAAGGGAAGGGACAGTGACCACTTGGGTGTCTGCAAAATGGAGAACTGAGTCTTGAACCTAGTTACAGAATCTTGAAGTCTGATTATATCCAATAATGAAAAGCAAATTCTAAATTAGTAAAGAATGTTTGCTTGCAGAGAGTATAATTAACCTTTAAAAATCAAAACACCATCGGATTTAAAGGCTCAGCTGAAGTTAAGAAAGATTATGTATTTATGTTTATAATGCAAACTTCTGTAAGTACTTTAGGAACAGAAAGAGAGCTGCCCTTATTCTGCTGATTTGTGTATGTGAACAGTTTTGTGTCAATCAGATTGTCAGCAGAAAACCTGAGGTCATTAAATCAGTCAAAATCGTGTGTTGCAGTGCTGTAAACATGTTTTGTTTTAGTAAACTGTTTCAGCATAATCACAGTTTCTTTGTATGCTAAGTTGAAAATAGAGTTGATACCACAGAATAATGTGTTAAAAATATTGTTATTAATGCTTCTGTAAGAAAACTTTAAAAAGAAAGATGGCACAGGTAGGCATGAAAACTTACATACAAGACTCATATGCATCCAGCTGGAGCAGCAAATCCTACACAAGTTTGGGGTTGGCTGGAAGTTTATGATTACTGCAGTCTTGGTCCCTTAACTCAAGGCTGCAGGGGTCCTAGGGCCCATCATCAGTGCTGAAAACAGAGTCAAAAGAAGGCCTTAAATGTCTCCGCTTTGTCTGTGTCCCTATTTGTGACGTGACTGTCCTCATCAAGTAAAAGAACAATGTTTTCTATGGTCCTCCTTTTGCTGTTAACATACTTAAAAAAGCCCTTTTTGTTTTCCCTCACAGTACTGGCTGGCTTCAACTCTAATTTGCCGTACAAGTTTTCTCCTACCACCAAAGATTTTAAAATTGACTACTTCATAGTCACTGTGTCCAAAATGGCCTTCATCCACCACTTCAACCACAAGACCCTCTCTGTTTACAAGTAAAAAACCTAGGACGGCACCTTTCCTAGTCAGCTCCCTTAGTACCTATACCACGGAGTTGTCATCAGGGTGTTTTAGGAATCTCCTGGATCTCTTTGTGTCAGCTGTGTGGTATTCCTGTTTAATATCTGGCAAGTTGAACCCACCCATAAGGACAAAGGCAGCTGATCTAGAGTTCCTTAAGTAATACTTCATCTATGTCATTGTCCTATCTCAGTGGCCTATATCAGACTACCACAACAACAACCACTTTATTTGCCTGTCTCTTAATCTGATTTTATCTCTTTTCCCTTCATATCTAGCTCTATTGATCACCCTTGCTAACTCTTGAGCAAAATTACCTTTCCCTATTTGAATAACGTGCATCCTGTCAGCTGCCAGTAGGCCTGGCGTCGTGTAGAACAACCCATGATCAAAGAAATCCAATGAATCAACCAACCAAAATTCTGTCAGTGACATCAGCCTTTTAGCCAAGGATTTTGATAAGATTTCAGATAAAATCTAAAAGTCAGTTTTGCAAAGTCTGAAAATACATTACGTAGCAGTATTAATATTCCAAAATGTTACATAATTTGTGATGATAAATATGTCTCTTCAGTCAATTTCTTATGGACAGAATGGTTTTATTTACCTCCTGACAAGACAGAGAGGTTGCAAATCAGAGTTGTGAGATGCAGCTTTACTAGTGCTGATCGTGCTCTTCAGTTCTCTAGATCTATTCTGCTTACAGGTCTACTCATGCAAGTGGAGTTAATTTATTATCTTTTAAGCACACATGCACACAAAGCTGTCTCTTCATCTGGATTCTCTCTTTTATCTGCCAAGATTTTTGCATTCGATTCATCTCAGAGGATAACATTTGTTCTCGCTTGCGACCCTTAGTCCTTTAGGAAACCAAGTACAGAACAATTTTCCTGCTGTTAAGAAGCCTGAATATCAAATTTCTATGGCTTGATATTGGCAAGGGAAAGCAGCATCCTTACAGTGTCACCTTTTACATTCACATTGTTTGCATTCTCTGTAGTTGTTTTCAGTAGTGTTTTCACTTTCATACATACATGCTCTCTCTATATGAAGAAACATCCAGTGAACAGCATATTAATTTGTTATGGAAAGATTACCTTGAGAGAAGTACATGCAGACGAAGGCAGCAAAATCCTATTGCTTTCCAAGGAAACTAGTACACATTTATCTGTTCATCTGCAGATAGAGCAAACACTCAGAATTATTAGGGAGACGAATAAAGCATAGAAAAAAGCAAAATTATTAATTAATTAGAGCTCAGTAAAGTTTCCATTCCCATTGTTTGTGCTCCAAAAGACAAAGAGATACAATTCTAAAATTTAATAAAGTCTTGCCCACCAAGATACTGAAATAAAGAACTGAATCATCTGCAAATGTATGATTGATCTAAAGTAAACAATTCCATGACAAATTAAGAGCTATTTGTTTCTCACTTACTGCTAAGACAAAGCATGCTATTTTTAAAAGGAACAACTGCTACACAAAAAGGCTACCCATGCCAATCTGGCAATGCTGAATTAAACAGTTTTGTGTACTTTGACATTCACAGCACAATATTTCATCCTGCTGAGCACATTAATTCGGTATGTCTGGTTGAGTTTTGACTTCCAGATAGACAACACCATTTGAGTACCTGGGACAAGCCTGAAAATCATTAAAAGACATAAACTGCCTATTGTACACAAGAGCAGAACAGAAAAGGTTTGAAAGAAAACAATCTTACCCAAAATCTAGGCTCATTTTACAGGTGTCTCTCAGCTGCCACAGTCCTGAACTACCTCTCAAACTAGTTTCCTGCATTGAGGCTTCCAGATCAGTTTGAACCTTTGGTCAAAGTTTTTCTTGTGACTAGTCAATGTGACAGACTAGAAGATGTGAAAGAACCCGATGATAGCCTCTAGTCTAAAGCAGGATTAATTACGTGTCTTTCCAGAACAACATTTGCCTAATCTGTTCTTCAAAGCTACATCGTGCCACCAGTACTCCACAGCGCAGTACTTCCTTATCCCTAAGGAGAAACCTTAACTATAAATCAAAGATCCCTTTTTGCAAGTTCAGCTCATTGCTTTCTGATGTATTTGCCATCTTTGTGGGAGAACAGACTGTCTTTTGCTCTTGCAACTTCATCTATTAGAAGCCTGCTTTCTCTTGGCTAGGTAAACATGTTAATAATTTTTATCTTTCCTCTAAAGATGTTTTATTCTAGATCCTTGAGCAAGTTGCTGTTTATTTAATTCTCTCCAAGTGATTTTTCCTTCATGCATGGTAACTAAAACACAGCACTACCATGGAAACCTTGCAGTACTGAACCATGAAGAGGAAAAACAATTTCACCTTAATTTTATGGTCAATCTTCTAATTCTGGTATCAGGAGAATGTTTACTCTCTCTCTCAAACTGTGTTGTTGACTTGTGAAACCTGTGGACTACAATCACCACTGGGTCCTTTTTACAGAAAAGTTGCTAATTCAGTTGTTCTCCATCCTGTGTTTGAAAAAGTGGTGGTTCCTACTGAGATGCAGTGGTGTGTGCTTGCCCTTGTACACTAGTTTTCACCAGCTTGACTAGATCAATTTTAATTCCAAGCCTGTCCACACATTCTCATTCTCTTCCCTCTTAATGCTACCTGCAAATTTAATGAATGTACTGTTATTTCACCATCCAATCACTAATACAAAGCATTGATGAGTATTACACAGAGGTCATGTTTTCTAATGTTAAGCTATTGCATTCAGAGAGTTATTTTGGAGCCATTGGAGCACATCCAGAGAAGGGCCACAAAGATGATCAGAGGACTGGAGCACTCCTACAAAGAAAGGCTGAAGCACCTGGAATTGTTTAGCCTGGAGAAGAGAAGGCTCTGGGGAAATCTCCTTGTGGGCTTCTATAAACAGGAGGGAGACCAACTTTTTACACAGGTAGTGATAGGACAAGGGGGAATGGTTTTAAACTAGAAGAGGGGAGATTTAGATAACGTTAGAAGGAAACTAATTACTCAGAGGGTGGTGAAGCACAGGCACAGGCTGCCCAGATAAGTTGTGGACGGATGTCACATCCCTGGAGGTGTTCAATGCCAGGTTGGATAAGGCCCTGGGCAGGGCACTGCAGCAGGGGAGTTGGAACTACATGACCTTTAAGGTCCCTTCCAACCCAAGCCATTCTATGATTCTGTGATTTTCCAACTACTGTTACATCGGCCCTTCAGCACATACAGCTAACCATGATTCCTCGTCAAAAATGTGTCAGGTGAAACAGCACGACAATACCTTATGAATATAGCAGAATGTTTAACATCTACTGTTTCTACCAGTTAAGAAAGCCTTCCTTATTTTCAAAGATGGAAATTAAATTGGTTAGATGTGGCTTGTTTTTGACAAATACATGTTGGCTGTTTCTCATCTTCTTGGTTTTTTTTCTTGATATATGCATACTCCACTGTATTTGCCCAGCATTTCTGCAGAAAATTATACTAAGCTGCAAGATGGCTCATCACCTCTTTTTTCCCTCTTTAAAAATTAAAGGTAGACAGAGGATTTTTTCCTTTTTTTCCGAGCCTTCCTTTGTTTCACCCATCCTGCAAAGATTTCCAAAGGTGGCTGGAAATGCCACAGAGATATGAACTCTTCCCCTGGGAGTCCTCAGTCAAAGCTGTCACACATTTTAGGGTCCTTCAAAGTTACTTGGACATTATTGAAGGTGGTCAGTTTTCTCATCTCAGGATGGACCCTGATCTCCATCACAATGTTGCAAGTGTACTGCACACTACAGTGATCCATACTGGAGTCAGCAGCCTTGCACAGGCCTTGTCTATGCAAAACTGCCCAGCTGTCTATGTAAAACTGTTAACTTTATTTTCCATGTCACTCATCGGCAGTAACCATATAGTCAAGGCTTACTGCCACAGTCACAAACCAAATCTCTCACATTCTGGCAACACAAAATGACCCTTCTTTTATTTTAGACACTTGTGATGATTCAGTTCATGGAAATGGCTAAATGCCATAAGAACATCATATCATTGTCCACAATCAGCTCCTTTTAGAAGCTGGGCTGGAAGTCGAGGTTGAGGAATGATAAAGAACTAGCTCCTTAGACCTTCCTAAGAAGCAATATTTATTGGATAATAGCACAAGTTTTATTGCTGTACTGAGTCCATGCTGTATTGCTCATGGGAGGATGTAAGAATAAAAAGAAAAAGATGATGACTGCTTCCTACAGGAGAGAATCCTATGGTAAATAAATTTGTACAAATGAGGACTTCCTCAGAAATTTTCTAATACAACCAAAATAAATCTGATTCTTCAAGTCATTTTCCCCCCTGTTCAATCTGTCTTCATGATAATGACTATTTTCCAGCTGTGCTCTCACATTTGTTCTGCCTACCCAGACTTTCCACATTGATGAGGAGCCCAATTTCCACAAAGAGCAAAATGGTTTGGCTGAGTACAGAACTAACTCTCCATATAATAATAGTGCATATAACTAATCAGGAATTCAGCATTCTCAAATGATGCTGAATGGGCAAACTTGATCCAACTGTGCTAAACATAAGCCAGCTGCCAGCAGGAGGAAGAGGAAATAGACAAGGAAGGAGACACCCACCTCACCACTCACAGCAGAAGATCTCTCAAGTGGGAAAACGGGCCCTCCAACCTGTCTGACAGTCTGTACAATGCTTGGAGGAAGTAAAAGGGGAAAACTGGCAGGAGAGCAGGAACCAGCTGCACTCAGAAGTCATTTCACTCCTTAAAAGTATGATTATCGTGCAGGCTTAAGAAAAAATTAAAAGCAAAAAGCAAAGGAACAAAAAGACTTTGAGGGACAGCATGCCATTTCATTATGTTTCTTGATTTTATTTATACTGAAGGACTATTGCAAATACCCTTTATAGAATGTCAGCAAAATTACATGAAGTCATTCAACTATGCAAGTCATTTGGCAGAAAATTTTCACGTCCAACTTCTGGAGATAGGCAATTAACTCCCTTCTGTATAGTACACATTTCAGACACAATGTGAAGGCATTACCCAGTATCTTTTCATGTTAGTTCTGTTGAGCNAAAAAAAAAAAAAATCACACAGGATCTTTTTTTTGCCAAAAAAGATCAACTTTATTACAATATATGAAGTATCTCCTGTTTGATGTACTGAATATGTTGTTCTCTGCTTGAATTGGCTAGAGGGAATTTTAGAATTAAAAACTAAACAGTTTCATTTGGCCCTAGTCTTTATTTAGTATTCAAAATTATCATTATGCACTGTTGATTGGAGTTTCAGCAAGAAGAAATTCTGTAATTAGTTACTCTTGCTCTTACACCTCCAAGGAGGGACAACTCTCTGTTCAGAGATGCTTATCAGTGAGGAGTGCTTGAGCTCCCAGAGCCAGGCACATTGCAGGCCTGCTCTTGACCTCACAGCTTTGCAAGATTCTTTCCAGGTGCTCGTTCCAATATCCAAAATCCAGTGAAGGCAGAACACACTGGCAGAAATTGGAATGTAAAATTGTATTTTATTGGTGATAGAAGCTTGTTGTATCTCCCTTCAATACATCAGTGCTTTCAATAAAAGTGAGCCAGACATGCAAAAAAAAAAAAGTGGTTAGCTGTGCATTCTCCCACAGAAATGACTGCCAAGTTAACTTTTACTAAAAAAAAATCCTGGCTGTGAAGGGCAGGAACAGAGCGCATGTGATCTGTAAACAAGCTAAGGAAGTTGGAGGCCTGTCAGCCTTGGAGATGATGTCAGCCCTGCGAGGCGAGCAGCATGGTCAGGCCCTGTTGCTTGTGCTTGGCATTGCACTGATAAGGGCTACCCTCAGTGTGGTATTGGCTGCCTTAGTGCAGGCAGAGGGAAGTTTGTTACCCAGAAGCCACACGTTTCTCCACAACAAACTTTCTCTGAGCATCCATGTGAAGAGTTGTTGGGGTTAAATGTACTCCTGTTGCCTCAGGACAAGCCTATTGTCCGTGGGCAGCACCAATCCTGGTGCTCCATCCTGATAAAGGGCAGCGATAGGCTTGCCAGTGGTGTAGGTCCAGACACGGCAAGCTCCAAAGGCGTGAGTCACCTTTCCTGATAAAATTCCACAAGAGCAGGCTGTTCTTTATCCTGATCCCTCACCTTCAAACCAAACACTCCTGGCCTCTCAGCAAAACATGGCCCGCCTGCTATGTGAGGTATTTTTTGCCCAGCAGTAGAACCAACAAGGAAAGAGCACAGAGCTGCATCTGGAAAAGCATCCATCTTCCACCCATTCTGTCTCAAGCCTGATCCTAATTGGTGCAAAAACAGGGCCTCTATGAAACAGTGACAGGTTACAAGAAAGTAATTAACAAATGCCATGGCGGATGTTAAAAGGAGCCAAAATTACCAGCATTCTGAAGTATTAGTGCCTAGCAGCTTCTTAAAAATGAGTTATTCAGCCTCGAGTCACTTTCAGTCACCGTTTCATTAATCAAGTCAGAGTACAGGGACAAAACATATACAGATTTATTTTCTCCTTGCCAGTGCTTGATTTTTCCCAATGCAGAAAATTTGTGGGTGCAAAACAGTTCCCCTAACTTGTTAAAGTGCTGAACAACTCCCCTGAAAAGCAGGAAGTTTTTTAAAAAAAAAGAGAAAGAAAAAACAATTGCTGCACGTCAAAATGCACTGGTTAGCCTTTGAGCCCATCTTATATAATATACGTGCTGACACTCATTTCCCAAACATCAGCAACATAGCTGCAGTGAAGAAAGTCAAAAGCAACTATTTTGACTCACAGTTTGGGAAGCAGCAAATCATTCATCTGAGCCAGGCAGAGAAAGAAATCCCATGTGCTGAAGCAGCACAGCAAAGCTATGTGTTCTCTCTGTAATTTTTAAATAGATAGTTTAAGAATATTTCAGCTCATTTTTTAATCTTCAGTGTCGCATAGTCATACTGTAGGTAATGAAACCTTGAAAAGGAGATTTAAGACCTACTTTTGGTGAAGTCCACATGTATTTCATTTTATAACTTTTCAGTACCTGAGTGACAGCTAATCTTATGTAAGTACAAGAAATATCAAAGTACTTTTGGAATGAGATATTTGTGTTAACTAAGGAGCCTAATGCTGCACTGTGGTTTCTTGGTTAAATAGGCTGAATTCCCTATCCCAATAACTGACAACCACATCAGTTTTTCCACTTTAAATGACTAATGGAAATTTGAATACCACACATTTGTTTGCCAGTTTGCTTAATGTTGCAGGATTGCAAAATATTTGTAGATTTAGTCTAGAATGTATTGATTTTTCTTGTTAAGAGTTGCTATTCAAAGTCAGCAAAATCAAGCTACAAAACAGCAGCGGCCTGATCGTTTCCATGTTATGGAGGCCTCATAGTCCTTGCTAGCTTCATTGTGAGCTAAAGGTCTTTTAATCTTCCAAGGGAAGGAAAATCAGGACACGGACCTGTTTCCAAGTTCCAGGTATTCTGACAAAAATATGTTGCAGTTGTTGTGGGAAGTGGTCCTTTATCATTAGTTTATGCTTATATCTAGTTAAAAATAAATGTAGGCCATTTGCCTGTAGGCATTGTGTTAAAAAACAGGAGGTCCCATGTCTCCATTTTGAGAAGTCCTTCTTTGCTCCTCTGCTACCCAGTGGGTGTCTGTACCACATAATGTACAAAAAGTCCCCTATCACCTTGTGGTTTTGACCACAGATAATAAGAAAAGATGATAGTGAAATCTGGACAGTTTGTCATTGTTTTGGGAATGCTCTGAAGTTTTGAAAATGAGGAAGGTAAAGTAAATTGTTGAAGTCTTTTGGGAACATAAGTGGCAACTCCACCAGGTTTAATCTGCTCTTGTCAGAGGCCCACAATTTTCCCATGCAATGTTGCAGGCCATGCCGAACAGCTCAGTTTCTTTTCCCACAGTGTATCAAGAAAAGACAGGAAAAAAGGGATTCTGTTACTGCTAACAAATTGCAGCAGTAGTCTCAATTCAGTAGTAGCACTTGTGGGACAAAACTCTAAAGCATCAGAGCAGATAGGCATGCCTTTGCCTTCCAGTGACTTGAGTCCTTTGTGAATTTCATCTTAAAGTTTGATGGGGATAACTATCTCCGGACAGGTAATAAAGTTGGTAACTGAAGGAAGATCAAATTGCAGAGTACCTCAAAACCAAGGGGTTTTAGACCATACCTGAATAAGGTTTGAATATGAATTCAGTATGTACTGGTGGTGAGCACATCTTTTACCACATACTCACACTTCTACTCTAAATGCCACATAAAACCCAAGATTAGCATAGCATTCAAATATAGCTACCTGAGATTTGGGAAGAAAAATATCACCTTTTCTACCTTGAACTTTCTGCTTCACCTCTGGTATTTCTAAAGCATTGAATCTGCACAATCTGGAAAGTGAATCAGGGACAGAAAAGACTGTAGCCATCACTACAAATTAACAAAAGGCAAATCATGTGGAGCAGTACCACATGGCTATCTTGCTATTTCATTTCCATCAAAATAATTTGAGCAGCAAGAGTAAGAAAAGTGCTGAAATCATCTTATGTATCAAATCGGTGACATCTCCTCCAGATGAATTTTCCAGAGCTTTATTCATTAATTCTATGTGAGAGCGCATCCTAACTCTGTAGGCTCTGAGCAGACTGCCAGTGACCTTCATTCAATGCAGAAGGGCCAACAACCTTCCTGGCTCAACCATGCTGGTGATAGGACACACAGGGACAACCTGTGCTCAGCAAGTGCCAGCACAAAGAGGGGGATATCATATCATACATTCTGGAAAAGAAACACATTCCTGCTATAAGCTCCCAATGAAACGCTGGGCAAGATGGAGAGTTTGGCAGATGCCTACAAGAGTGTTTTATTGTTGATAATAACTTTATGTTGTTGATCAAGAAGAGAGTTGCCATCTGTTTAAACTATTCAAATGAAGATTAAACAGGTTTGATAAGTTCATATTTTTTACAGGCCATTCTAGATGAGTCTGTTCCTTTCCTCCTCTAATTCCTCCACTATCATCTCTCTCACACACAATACAAAGGAAAAAAAAAAAACAACAAAAAACCCCTCTACACTGACAGTTTTAGTAGTTTGGAAAAAGTAGGCATTTTCCAAGCTCCCAGGGACAGGCTCTTCTCTCCAAGACGGGAAAAATGCAATGCAACTTCACTGTTATTTCAGTTCAATGCCATAATAATGGAGAATAACATTTAGCTCCTGCTGTTTTGTGTTTCTCAAAGAAAATTCTTGTCTTTTATTCTTTAAAAAAAAAAAAAGAGGATAAAAAAAGGTTGCTCTAAAACAGCCACAGAATATACTTGTGTCGCTCTGAAACTACTGCATCCTACTTATTTCCATGGAAAATACAACAAATACAAAGAGCACAAGAACGCTGTTTGATACAGAAGATTCTCAGCTACAAAACACTCTTTTTTGACATTGACACCACCATTAGCTGTGCATTTTCACCAGTGATGAAAAAGTGCCTGCATGCCACGCTTGTAACAATCTGCAACAGCAGAGGTGACCATTGTCGCTGTCACCTCTGCTGAAATGCACTACCACCGCCTCACTGTGATCACATCCACAGTTTGGTCTCCAGAAACATTCAGCAACCATTGAGGAATGTCAGTGGGTGCCATTTTTTCTGCATGGAGGAATTCAGTTCCACCCCTTTGCTCCATCCGCACTCCCATGTCAGACGCCATTGTGTCAGAGTGCCCCACTGCTGCCATCTGTCACATGGCAACAACACGAAACGGAATATTGGTGGGAAGGTTCAGCTTCTGCTGCCATCCCACCAACATCTTACTCTGATGTCATGGGCCAACACAATAAAAATAGGAGGCATTAATTTCGGAGCAAGCCCTGCATTTTGAAAGATGGATGCTTATGTACTATTTTATAAAAACTGTGTTTCAACAGTAAAACCTAGCCCTAAATCAGGGCATAAATGCATTTATCAGGATTCTAGTCTAGTATATGATTCATCTTCAATTAATTAAACCTTAGCCCTTAAAGCAGTTTATGATTTTGCAGCACCCTTCTGCAAGTCCTGGTAAAAAATAATAAGATGTATCAGTCCAAAAGCTCTTCTACTGATGAAAAACTCATTACTGAACCCTGTAAACCTTCATCTGTGCTGATCTCTATCAGGGCAGCATCCACCCACGTTTGCTGAGGACAGCTTCGAGACAGAAGTTACAAAACAACTCCTCCCTCTCTGTTTGGAAACAAATGTGGAAAACACAGGAAGATGCAGAGGGACATAAGGTTCTGTCCTCTCACGGAAATCAAGCTCTGTTTTGACATCAATGCCCAATAAAAGGCACATGGAGGAAGGACTGGATGTTTCCTTGGCCCAGGCACCATGCTCAGGCAGAATGTTATTCAGCACCACTATCTCTGGAGTAAAGGCACAGCACCCATTTCCCCCAGCACAAAGGCATCTGGTGGACATGCTCTGCTCCACTGAGCATCCTCCTGGCCCTGGCATGGTGGGAGTCAGTATTGCTGCATGTATTAAATATAGAACCTGTTCTGTATAACCTTTATAAGGGTTATCTTTATCTCAATAGAAACCAGTTAAGCGTAGGTAATTGATGCAAAGAAACAAGAGAGCAATTGTGCCATTGTGAGCTCACCGGGAAGTGACAAGGTAATGACTATTTCAACAAATTTACACTCTTCAATGAACCTCACAAAGCACAGTTGTTTTCCCAGGCTTTAGGAACAGCAACGAAAACTGGGGGGGGGGGGGG
>WBMW01006998.1:490402-549380 GCA_013396635.1 Penelope pileata | reverse complement strand
GAAAGCTGCATATACCCACCTGTCTACCTCCTTTCTTGACAAAAGTGCTAACTCTGGGTTCACAACTGCACCCTAAGAATCAAAAGTAGCCCACTGAATCTATCAGCTCTTGAGAGGTGCAGTTCTAGGTGCAATCAGAAACAGCTGTTTTCACCAGCGTTGCTCTGATTTTTTTTTAGAAAAGATGACACAGTCTTGCCTTGAAGGCAATGTAAGGATTCTCTCCCGGCTGAGAGGAAGGCATGGCATCATGCTTTCAGACACAACTTTTAGCAGAACTTCATGCTGTTGTAAGTACAGATTAAGCCCACATTGCTGCTGAAGGTTGCTGTTCTGCTGCACCTGATCCTTCACAGACCAAGAAGGCAGGGGCATCTACAGCTTCTCTGGGCAGTTGTGCCAGTGCCTCACCACCCCCTGAGTAAAGAATTTCTTCCTAATATCTATTTCTTCCTCATATCTAGTCTCTACCCAATTTTAGTTTAAAGCCATTACCCCTTGTCCTATCGCTACACTGCCTGTAAGTGAGTTCCTCCACATCTTTCCGGTAGACCTGTTTAGGTACCAGAAGGCTGCAATGAGGTCTCCCCAGAGCCTTCTCTTCTCCAGGCTGAACAGGAGAGGTCCACCAGCCCTCTGACCATCTTTGTGGCCCCCTGTGGACCTGCTCCAGCATCTCCACATCTTTCTTGTGCTGGGGCCCCAGGCCTGGACACAGTTCTGCAGATGGGGCCTCATGAGAGGAGAGCAGAGAGGGACAATCACCTCCCTTTTCCTCCTGACCTCCTCTCTTTTCCTGCAGCCCAGGATACTGTTTGCCTTCTGGGCAGCCAGCACACGCTGCTGGCTCATACCAAGCTTTTTGTCCAGCAGCACCCCCAAATCTACCCCTGGAACCTCATGATGAAGAAAGAGACAGCAAGAGGAGCTCATGTTCAGCCATACAAAACTCTCACCTATAGCAGAAGCCAGACTTTTTCAGGTTCATCATTCCCTGCTGAAAGACAGAGAAGGCAACAGCAAAAGTGTAACAGCTCCTGCTGCAGCTAAGGGTACAGACACCAGCTCTTAACAGGACCTTGTAACAGAGCTAATGGCTTGGCAAAGGATGTCAGCCTGCGTAAGGCACTCTTGCATGACATTACAACTGTATTACCACAGGATAGAAACCTCCAGTTACCAAGAGACATCCACAAAGTGCCAAATGTTACTGAGCTTCAACAGACCTATGAACAACCTGTGAAATCCTTCCAGATTACACGGGTGTAGTCATTTGGCTGTGCTGATGTTGCTATCAGAGTTGTTCTCTCATGCTGTCTCACTGACACATTTATTCTGACATGACACATTGCCAGTGCAGAAGTATGCGGGGACTCATGATAAACTTCACACAGATAAAATAATTTGGAGCTCTGGAGGCCATTACCGCTTCTTAGCTGTAATGTGTTTCATTAGAGAAGTTTTCAAGATTGGCTGAAGAAAACAGAAAGCATTAGTCTTCAAAACTGGAATGAGTTTAAAACGAGATGCTAGAGTATCATCATGCAGTACCAGCCTCACCAACACCCGAGTCAAAACTGAGCAGAGCGATGAAAGAAGAAAAAAGATACAGCTGAATTACAAACTACTTCACATGCAAATTCATTAGACATACCATGCTTAGCATCAAAATATATCTCTGTACATGATGTTCCATGTTGGCTTTCTCAGAACGCTTCTGTGCCTTAGCATAGATTCCAGGAGGATCTGTTCCTCTGGAGGAAAACTTGCTTTGACTTGCTACTTATGGGAGTACAATTCTCATATAAAACATTAAGTTTAAATTTACAAACACCCCGATACTAGTTTTTTTCTTGCAAGTAATAAACCTTTCAGTTTCACAAATAAAGTGTATTTGGTAACCTGAACAAACAACAAATGTGCTCTGTGCCTATAGTAGCAAAATAGAGGTCCCTTCCAGACATTTAAAGACAAATAAATCAAGTTTCCTATCACTTTGCTACCTCTAGACTAAACCCCTCAAGTATAGCTGTGCTCTTATCTAACATATTAACAAAACTGTTCTGCTGCCTCAGATCAGGCCCTGAAGACTTACACATTTCTTCACTTAGAAGGCTGCTGCGCTCCAGTTATAGTAAGGATTTACTGCTACATATACATCTGCAGCTGAACTTCCAAATTAAGCTGCTGAGTACAGTTAAGAGTTGTACCAATAATGTGCCAAAAAGTGAGAAAAAAAAAATCAAAACAAACAAAACAAAAATCAAACAGAGGTACACAAAGTGACTCATGAGCAGCTTAGTCAATTTTCTTATTAACAGCCTTACGCTTGACTAAGCAATTACTGCCTATTAGGCAGTGAGCTACCTTCCTGCAGTAACAAAAACAATTATTGCAAGATTTCTTAAGAATAACGATTCTCCGAAATGAAGCTCAAAACACCTATGCACTGAGATTTAAGTTCAACTGCATGTGGCTTTCCTGTTGCTGGAATTTTTTTTTAAAGAAAAATACAATATTTTCATTTAAACACAGACAAACACAAGACATAAGACATACAGCATGTGATGAATGTGTGAGCATTATCTGCCCAACAATTCTGCACAAGTTGGGAAGCAATGCCATTTTACCTATATATATACACATATCATAATATATAAAAATATCAAATCATTCACAGTTACAAATTTCAGTTCAATTACTCCAAAACTGAATAGAGGCACTGTAGCAGGAACCATAAGTATTCTACATAGATATCTAAGAAGAATTTTATTTTGGTGAGTCACAGTGCCACAGACTACTATCCACAAACTGACAGGGTAATCATGAAAGCTTTGAAGAACAGTATCATTTTGTACTCATTTAGTATCAATTAATACAGGTATGTCAGCTCAAAGCATGGGGCAGTGCTGGGGGGAAAGCCAAGTCAGTTAGTCTCACTATGCCCATGAGATAAAGTCACAAATATATATAGCATCTGATACTATTTTTCTAAAATAAGCACAAAATATTCATAAGCAAACATATACCTGAAGAAAACCAAAACTATAATGCAAAATATGTTTAAGATATTATCAGGTCTACACAAATTTCTGCTCTGCTGGTGATGCCACAAGAGCCCACTCTCTGACTCAAATAGGAGACAGATCAGAAAAAGCGCAGTTCCAGGAGTTTCGTAATGGCAGCTTCCTTGGCCCTTATGTGAGGATGACTTCTGTTCAGCAAAGACAGGTCCATTCTCAAATAACTCAGTTTCACCACTTAAAGCTTCTCCTTTCCTTGCCTTGCCATGCCTTGACTTTCTCCTTTTGGATATCCAGCCTGATGCTGGAAAAATGAGTAAAATATGTTCCCTGAGAAGAAAAATATAATTCTGATTCACTGTGGAATCTGCCCAAGGAGGAGGAAAGCTGGCTACATATGCTTTTTAAGCTTTTTTTTTTTTTTTGAATAGTGTGCAGCAAAGTCACATTTTACTGTTTAGCTTGAAAAAAAACACTTCTTCAGGCCATACATCTCCAAAAGTTACCTTTTTACATAAATACAGTGCAATGTTCTATTTACAGCAAATTCCAAAAGCAGAATGCAGCTAAATTCCGAATACAACCTTCACAGACAGCCTTCTTTCCCAGTCTGTACGTAAGCTGTCACAGCACTGCAAGTGCTGTGGGCCATTTCACTCCTGCTTCCCCTGGTTGCTGTGAGCCCTGATCAGGGCATTTCCACAGAAATCCCTGTGGAATTTCTGTGGGCTTGCTCCCAGGACACACAGCCTGTGTGGACGCAGCTCGGCTCCAGCAGGCACCCAGGGTGTAGGTACAGAGAGGCAGACAAGTCCATGGAAAGAATAATGCATATTTTCTCCCAAACCACTGGGGAAGTGTCCTGTTAAACACTCACAGGCTGGAAGCATCTATCTGACATGTGCTTGTGTAAGCCGCATTTCTGAAACTCCCGAGGTAAGCTGTACTTTTATTCTCTTCTCCATGTGCTTTGAGGGCTTCATCACACTGTGTGGGTTTGTGCAGGCTGCAGTCAGGAGCCTTCTGCAGTTTTAGGCATGATGATGAGCCTCTAATTGCACAATGCCTCCTAAATATTTGTTGTTTGTTGCTGATGCTACTCAGAGCCTTGTTGTAAAGAACAGATGAGAGCCATACTCATAGTGGCCCTCTAACACCAGAATCATGCAAGGTTTCAGGTCAGATTTGTAGACAGACATTGTTTCTGTTGATGTTGGGGAATTTTGGTAAGATTGACAAGAGTTGACTGAACCATTTGGGTTGCTAATATGAAATTGAAAGCTCCTTCTCTCCACTCCAACTGTTTTTCAAAAAGGAATTGAGTATCTTGTAGAAGAAAAGTATAACCCTGCTGCTGTGTGAAAATAACAGTGACTCAGTAAATAACAGTGTAATATTTAAGCTTCTCTGGACCCAGGGAGCCATCAGGAAAAGCAAACAATATAAATATTCACTAAATACTATAAATATTATTAAAATTGTTTTTAAGTAATAACAATGCAGCCAATCACTTTCTCTCAGACTGTTTCTTCCTAGAGGGTCAGAATCTTTTTCTTCCTTTAACAAGAACTTAATCTTTATTTTTTATACATAAGTATTGCACAACATGTTGATAATGAGAACAGTAAGGAAGCATTCAATAAACAGTTCTCTGAAACATTTTTTTTCCAGAAACTTTGTTGTTATTCTTCTCTGTGGTTCACATTTGCTTTGTTTTGTTTTCCTTGAAATGTCTAAACAATATAATCATTCCTGAAAAGTATTTATAATTTTCTTTTACGCACTTCCTCTATTTAAGTGCTCCAGCCTTGACTTGGAGCTCAGTGGTCTGTCATCATTTGTCACCAGTTGTGTCTGTTCACAAGAACAACTCTCCCACGTCCTGTTCACATGCATTCTGGGCTTAGGCTGCCCACTTTGTTTCACAAACTTCATTCCTCCTAGATGACTTCTCAAGGGTGGCTGAGTGTGGGAGACACTTCCCCTGATTGCCAGTCTTGGATAATCTCATTCCTTATCATTCAAAGCATTCATGCTGAAGAAGGTATTTTATATTATAGAATGCTTTGGAAGTTGTGCTTGGTATCTCAGATGACTATCTCCAATATTAAACCAAACAAGAGTAAGTGGCATAAGAGCTGAGAAAAGTGGAGGAGGCATATCTATGTGTTGGGCCTTGCTCTCTTCCTGGACCTGATCCCCAGTTGCTCGGTTATTGCATAGGAGGAAGGCCTAACATGACCTCCAGAAAAGTTTGGGCCTTTTTCTTTGATAGAAGTAGCACAATGCCAATCCTGTAGATCCACATTGTTCTCCAGCATGGTGCAAACATCAAGCTCATGAGTGTTTAAGGGCACTTGCTGAGGAAGTGGCCCTGGAGCCATTCCATGGCAGGAGGAGGAAGCCTGGAGGCTTGGGTTGGTGTTTTGAAGATCACATAAAAATTCCTCATAAATTCTCATTTAGGAATCTACAACTTCTGAGCCTGTCCAAGGGAACATGCCCTGCCCTGCTGTAAATCCCTGCAGCACAGGTGCAGTTTGAGGACTCCAGAGCTGGCAATGCAACAAAAGCTCATAAAAGCAAGGCTTTTCCCATTCTTTCAGAAAATGCCATGCTTTTTAAGAATATTCCAGCTTTTGTATTCTCTCTCCTTCCCTCTCTTCCTCACAGGAGAGGAGGGGTGGTTTCTCTTCCCTTTCTGAATCTTGATCGCTTCGAGGATCAAGGTCAAGGAACGAGATTTGCCTGGAATTTCTCCATGCATTATCAGAATATAATGTTTATTTCACTGAGAAAACACTTAACTCAAAAGTCACACATAATCCTGCTTGCTGTAATATTCAAAGGCTGTTTCCCCACTGACTGTTAGTAAAATGAGGGTAAAGCAGTGAAGAATCACTGTTAGAAAGCAGCTGATTTAGAGCAATGAAAACAGGAGAAGCTCTGACCTATGTCTGCAGAAATATGAGTTTAGGAATATTGACGAAAATATTCGTAATTAGTGGTTAGAAATAAAACACTTCTGGCTAGCCCTAATCTATGGCACATCTAACTTTGGTAGAATGGTTGAAATTGATTAATTGAATCCTAGCATGTGTTCATCAATTTGCATTCAAATACTGAACAGAAACTGTGGAAATGAAGAGTCCTTTACAGCCCTGACAGTAGCAGCCACATTATCAGATGCTGCATCGAGAATATTTTACTGAAATTGAGTGTATTTGTATACTGTTGACATGGTGAATGATTTACTAATTAATATGCCTAACTAGTCACTTTAATTACAGTTTACAAATTGTTTTAGATTACTTAACCAGCCTCTGGCTTCCTGCTATTTATTTTCCACATTGTGGTAAAAAAGAGGTCAAAGTACACAGTACAATTATGATTTATTGATTTAAACTGTAGCAGGGTAACAGTATTCTTGGCAAGACTATGCTTTTCTAGTGCCTTAAAAAAGGCTATTAGGCAATGACTAATATTATTATACCTCTAATTTAAGATGATTAAATGGTTATATTTTGTTTGGCAGTGGCTGGTACAGTTTGAGAAACAAGGAATCACTTAATTACTAGAGTGATGGGTGACTTGGAAAGCCTAATTGAGGCAGGTAGGAAGTTGCAATGCTTTTGTTTCAGTGTGGGCTTTGTAGATGGTGGATAGTTTCTTACAATTTGAAAATTCAACACGTATCATTATTGATAATTTTTATGAAATAAAGAGATCCAAATCACTTTGATTCACCCATGGCATAGGCAGTCTTGTGCCCCTGCCCCACTGGATGCAGAGTGGAAAGTCTCCAGCCAAATGGAAACTGCAACCAAGCCTCATGTGATGAGCTTGTATACCTAGCTAATTCTGACTGAATCCTCTTAGATACATGTGGAAGGTGCAAGCCAAGTTCTTTTGGGTTGTTTGTTTTACAAATTAATGACCAAATATTCAGGCTGATTTCCATGAGAAATCAGAGAGAATTCTGAATCAGAGAGACAGAAGAGCAATCTCTTCAGTCAAATGCACTACTCATAGATATCCTCTACTTTCCCATTCAGTCACAAAGTTCAAACAAATACATTATCTCCAAGAAAAAATGTAATCTAGACCTTTAGATGATGTTCAAGTCCCTGTATTTGTATAAAATGAAATATATCTGTTTTCAGTGCTTATTTCAACTAAGATGTAGCTACACATTAAAGAAAAAGAAAAAAAAGTCACAACCCCATGCACAAAAAAAGGAACTTAGCATGCTATCTTTAACATTTCCTAACATTTCCTTTCCTTTAACATTGAGAAGTATGTTTGTTTTTAATCAATGTCAAGCATTCCGGAATGTACTAGGCAAGAGTGTAAAAGCAGGAGTGATTTAACCAGATGTTAATAGAATCTTTATCTTTGCTGTGCCTTTCCAATTTCTTGATGCACAGAAAAACCTTCATATTTTCGTTGGTTACCAAAGCCATATTATCATAAACTGCTGTTTTGTGTTACTAATAAATTTTCACTATTTTAATACAGATTTACAACACCAATACTCTGAAGCTCCTACATGAATGAAGTAAGAACTTAAGATTTTTTTGAGACTTCAATTCAAGAAAAATAGTGTCTTTGGAAGAAGCTGGAGTTTGAATTCACTGAGGTAGTGAGCTCAGATCAGTTGTGCCCTTACTGTAGCAGGCCACTACAGCAGGCAAGGATCATGCTCCCATTCACCACTCACCATCACCACCTGCCCTCACATCACACATGCTGCCCATTGCTGACCTGTTTTGTGCAGGCACCAGTTGTACAGCATGTACCTTCTTGATCAAAAAAAGCAGGAAAGTACTGAAAAATAAGCGCTGTCACAGGGGACACTGTCGTATGGAAAACCAAAGGAAGACAGGAAGAACTAAGCAGAAGACCATGTGGTTACAGACAGATTTTCAGCCTCAGACTTGACAATCAGTCACAAGATGAGAAGTGTGTCTTTCTTCAACCCTCTCAGTAACCCTGGAAACCAGTTAAAGATCAATCCAGAAACCAAACCAAGCCCTAACAGCTCCTCAGAATCAAACAGAGCTCCTTTTATGACCTCAAAGACAAATTGACCAAACAACCAAGGGTGAGCCTTATATCACAACATTTTAACCCACCTTTATTGAATATTTAATCTTGCTGAGCAAAGATAGGGAAACTTCACACCCACGTACTCGCTAGGTCCTGCTTATGGGGAAGCCAGACCTGACTTTGCTGGTGTAAGGCTGTAGGCTGGGCTGCCCAGTGATGTGGGCCGCAGTGGTCAACAGTTATCCTTAGAAAGCCAGGCTTGCAGCCTCCTGTCTCCTCTCTCACACACTTTGTACCAGACCAGTTCAAGCTATTTCCTACCCACGCTAATCATTCCCATGCCCTGAAGTCCAGACAATGAACCTCTTCTCTTCTACAACATAGCTACAATATGCATTGTCCATGATGCTACTCAAACTGAAAACATAATGGTGGGTTTGCTCAGGTGAAATCCATTATTTTTCAAGAATCTCACACTCAAGATACTGTAAGCATGGGCACTATTTGCAGTGTTTTATCTCTGTCCCATCTAGGCCTGTGTTTTGGATGCCAGCAACATTCCTCTAAGAGAAGATCATCCCTACAGCCTGATCCTTGAGATAAGAGAAATGTCCCCAGGGATTAGGGGAGACAGGATAACCAAGATGTCCCCTGGGCATTACCCAAGGCTGTTTCTGTGGCTGTGGAAGGGCAAAGCAAGACTCCGGACAAAGGAGGCAACAGAAGCAGAACTAATTTTATCTCTGTTTTTATGCAAACACCTCCTGGAGAGGCACTCCTGCTGCAGGCATGCCTAATGCAACTGGGGAGTAGGCAGTGCATTTCATGTTACTGAAGTCCTCATGAGAAATAAGACAAATGATTTCTGGCAATGACTTGACTGCCCTGTTTCTTGTGGAGCTATGTCAGATGCCAAGTTGTGTACCCCGCTCTGCCTTAACACTGGCATACACTTTTCATGTATGTCCTTCATGTAACAGGGACTGTGTGGGTAAAGCAGGGGAGGCCCGTTAAGGTTTTCTTCAGGCTTAGCCCGCAGTGTCTGTAGGTTGGGACAGTGTCCTCAGTATTTGAAGACGCTCCCAAGGCAGTGGCCTGTCCAACCAACCCTGCTGCAGAATTAAGGCTGACCCAATCAAGAGGAGAGGGGACACATGTTCACATCAGAGGTTCAGTATTCACCTGTAGCTATCAACTTTCAGTTTGGCTTGAGTAACAAGCTATGCTGAAATCAGTCTGCATACAAGATATTGCCCTTAGATTCACTGGTACAGCTCTCAAATGGTGGGGGCTGTGTTCTCACTGTGGTTCACCATTAGCACACTTCTGGCCCAGCATATGTTCATTCTCAGTGTCGTCAAAAAAGTAAGTTCCCTCAGCATCTCAGGTGGGGCTGTGAGCCTCAGATGCACGGAGGCCTGTCACACTTCTTTCTTCCTGGGAAAGTCATGGCTAGCGTTGTCTCTAGGGTGCTGTGAGTGGGCCTGGTCCCCCATGGGCACCTCTGTGGCCTGTCTGGGTGGTGCTTCTCACATCTACTCTCAACCCAAGCATATGTCAACACAGAGGGTCATAGTGGACAGCTGAGAAACACCAGTGTTAGCACTCTGCCGTGATCAGACAAAGTGTTTTCCAAGCCAACACATCAGCCACAGAAATTCAGCTGTCTTTGGTGGGGCTGCACTCACCTGAGCCTTGATCTACATTAACTAGAGCAGAATTTCTGGTTTTTATGGGAGATCAGGAGATCTGATTTCCCCATCTGCAAACCAAAAGTTGCATTCATGTTCATAAGAGAAGTCAGTCAAGACCAGATTTTAACGCCTGTAAATATAACGTATAATTCCCAGTTGGTGCAATTTGATGTTGAGAAATGTGTGAGAGCAGGGGGATCAGCATCTGACCTTGAGAAGCAGCAGAGTGGTCATTGGCAGCCACGCGCTGCCTGCACAAATGAAAATGATCACTGCAGGCTGAGTCCTGCAGTTGTTATTAACCAGACTAAGACAATGACATCCACTGTTGCTGATCTCAGCTTTGTTTTCGGTTTTGGCCTTGCGTGGATCATACCAGGAAGACACTTTTTGTCTTCTTCACGCTTAATGAGGTTCAACATCCCACTTCCTTTCCTGCTCTCTGTGTTGTTCTGTCTACAAAAACGTAGAAATGCAAACATCTTACTTTCAAACCCTCCCCCAAAATGAAAAACAGATTATTTATTTAGGTGTAAGATTAACTCATAAAATACCAAGCTACTCAAAATAGAGAGGTTCTCTCTTACTATTACAAGGAATTAAACATTTTTTTCCCCCCCCCCCCCATCAGGAAAACTAGAAATAATGGATCTAATTTTGAGCAAAACATGTATTGCCAGTGCCAATATAAAACTCATATAAGACAAAAATAGAAAGGCTTTAATTAGTTTCAACACAGCAATATTCCTTCCAGAGTTAGATATCAGATTAAAATAAGTATCAAGCAGTGAAATTAGTCAGAACTAATGAATTCTGAAGACTTCTGGTCTATAGGCAGTAAATTTGTGTTTTCTGAGCTAGATGTTTACTCACTTCATATGATATGTAAAACATTCCCTCTTGTTGGCTAGTACTTCCAAAAAAAAAAACCTGTGTAATTCAAACAATATTTCTCAGAGGATTTGACTATAACCAACCAGAGAAGACATGAATAGCAATACACACTTTGTTTCTTTGCTAATTCATACAGTTTCAGAAAGCTAAGACATTTTAAAATCATGTTAGGTTCAGTTTTATGTGGAGGAGAAAAATTTCAACTTCTGTTTCCTTCGCAACAAAAGAATGTTTTCATGAACATTCAAGGCTTCTTTTCTGGGTTACAAAAGCAAGATGATATTGTTTTTCCATTTACTTTCTCCTCTAGAGCATGCTGCTTTCAAAAACAAGGTCTGTGTCCCTGGGGTCGGATGGCATAACTGCGTATACTGGCTCGGAGGATTTAGCTGTCCATCTCCTGAGGCTATGTAGGACTCTTTTTCGTGCTCAGAGGATTATCTTTAACATTAATCTCCCAGCATTTGCAACAGCCGTGCCATTTGCAAATCTGTAGGTTTGCTACCCAGCATTTGCCCTGCTAGCTCTGTGCTCTGCAGTAGAGCATGCCATGTCAGAGGAGCATGCCTGTAGGTCACCCTTACCCCACCTCTATGTGCAACAGAGGTCTTATTTTGGCACTGGATTTAAGGTGCTGATGCACTCTTAACCCTGAATAGCCTGCAAAATAACCTGATTCTTCCTAAATCTTGCTCTAAAGATGGAAAAACCAAAAAGCTGTAGGCACATAGTTCTTGGTGGAGAACTGGAATGTTTGCCTCAGGTGCCCTCCATTGGCACACAGTGCTGGCAGGAAACATCTGTGTCAGAGAGCAGTCAGAGAGCACTGTGTAAATGGAAACAATGGGAAGCCACTGAGTGGTGGAAAAGAAGAAAAAAGATAAGAAAGCTCTGGGAAGTTTCTCTCTGCCTTTGCTCTATGACTATGTTTTTTCTTCCAGGAGTATCCACATTCTCACCCTCTCAAAGAACTGTCCAAAGCACGCTGCTCCTCTCCTAGGGGATGGCAGAAGCTGCGGACACATCATCTTTTATGTAGTGTCCCTCTAATCAGAGCATGGCTCACATAGGAGAGTATGGCTTCAGACCCTCTGCAGCCCCACAGAACTCAATCTCACCTCTTAAACCTTGAGACTAGGGTAAAGATGAGAGCAGAATGGAATGGCCAAAGCTAGGGATATGCCTGACACTAAGAGTATCCTCGAGTGGCTTTGTCTGGATTAGGACCTTCCTTAGGACCTTCCCCAGAAGAAGGTACAAAATGCAATAATTTCAGAACAAAAAACAATGGAAAAGAAAACCAGTTCTTTCTCAAAAAAATGGAAAAACAGACTATTTGTATTTGGCACTGTTTTTAAGGAGGCCTGGCTGAGGAAGAGGGAGCACAAGCGGGTTTTCTATTGAGGCAGAAGCTATCAGAAGGAATAAGTGAATAACAAGTCTCCCTGGCTGGCTGGTAGCAAGAACTGAAATGCTGAACAAATGGGATGAGGGAGAAAGGTCACTCCTTCAGCAAGAGAAACTCAGCTGGCACCATATTTGTAGATTCCTGCAGTGAGATGCCTGCAAAGAACACCTATGGCATGGGAAGCAGACATGCTACAGGCTCAGTCAGGGCAGCACAGTGCAGAGCTCCTGCATCCTCCTTCCCCAGGATACCAGCTCCAAGCAGCTGTGGACTTGGAACAACTGAGCTGCCAACATCTCCATTCTGGACAAACAAACCTCCCGGTCCTTCCCCTGCTGATTTGGGTGCTGCTCTCTACTGCAATGAATCCCTGTCTCAGGCATGCAGGGACACCAAGTATTCCCAGCTGGTGACCTGCAGTAGCCCTCAGCTGCTTCACTACTGACAGGCCCGAGGACCTGCCGGGGAGCCCAGGGCCTCCTCAAAGAGGAGGTTGAGGTCATGCTGACCCCCTGTTCCTCCACGTCCAGCTGTGTGGTGGAGAAGGCCAATTCTTGCTGGTGCCATGCCCCAAGCATCCCCGCAGTCCTGCACTTCTCATTGCCCCTCAAACCCACTGGTAGCATGGGTGCATGGCTGTTATTCACACCTCCATGACATTGACACAGCACCTAGAGAATTCCAGATTTTAAAACAGTGAATTACTGTGTAATTTTGGTGGCAATGCTGATGAACAGTTTATAGCTGCAAAAGATGGATCTTCCTGAACTGAAGGCTATGCTGAGACATAAAGTATGTGCAGAGAGTAAGCAGTGCCAGGAAACATTCCCGTGACTCTGTCTGTATTTTTGAAGTGTTAAACTGTCCTGGCACCAGCATGGCCTGCTCCATCCTGCACCCTCTCAGAAATTCCTGGGCAGCAGCTCGAGTCAGCACAGCCGCGTTATCTTCCCCCAGGAAGGACCACAAGTGTGCTGTAGCCCTTGACAAGGAACAGCTCACTATCTCCCTTTGTCAGGACTCCACAGCATTGATGCAGCAGGGATTTTGAGCCAGGTCACTGTTTGTTCGTTCTTTTCCTCTTGTCCTTCTCCAATCTCCAGGGCATGCTGTTCTCCCAAGGCAAGAAGAAATATGGTTGTGTGTGCATATGAGGCAGAAATCTGTCAGGTTCTTGTCAGATGAGAAAATCCTTGTATTCGCTTCTCTGCCTTCCCACTGTGCAAAGCCAGATCCACGTGGGTCTGAGCCATGGTGCTGTGGTGGGCCCTGCTCCACTTTCCTATGCATCACTGCGGGCTGAGAGAAAAGGGAGATTTCAGACATCTTCCTGCATCCCTGCTGGCAAGTGCCTGTGTGTCCCGTGCCTAAGGCTCAGCACTCATTCCAGTGAGGAAATGGGGAAATCATGCGCTTAGCCTCAGTTCAGGAACTGCCAAGTAGGAGGCTAGAAATTTCCAGGGAAAACAAATTCATAATCTGGACTGTAGTGTTTTAGCTTTCAAATGGAACCTGGATTTGTTTGTATTTGTTAAATTCCTATATTCAATCATTATTTCCTGTCTCTGTGTGCATGTTATGTATACTTCACATGTATTCCTCAAAAGGTAAGGCAGATGCTCCTGTTTGCTCCTTCTGAAGAGCAGAACTGCACTGAAGATTGGGAGGGTGGGATGTCTCTGGATAAAATCATTGCATGCTCAGCCCAGCCATGCTGCAGCACAGGAGTGACCATGCCATCTTCAAAGACTAATGCCTGAGCTGGGGAAAATCCTGACAACTTCAGTTAAAACATTTCTGTGCACTTTGACACCAGGCTTTGATATGAGACATTCCTGGAGCCTTCTCCAAGCTGTACATATTAGCCAGGGAGTGGAGAGATAATTAATAAATTTATATGCTCAAGCTTAGTGTTGATAGTCTCCAGAATACACCTCCCTTTCCTGCATCTCCAGGAAAGTCCTGGCGGTCTGCATTATGAGCAACCAGCAAACTAATCCTCCAAGAAAGGCAAAGCCAACTCCTGTCCATTCACCTTCCTCTTGTTGCCAAACAGAGTGGCAGCACCAAGGACACGTCTTACCAGTCTGAGTGTGTGCAGAGAGCATAAAATGTTGAGAAGCAGCAGGAAAAAAAGAAGGACTAATAGTTTTCTTCAAATCCTGTGTATTTGTGGAGATGGAGATGGCTATCAGGAACATGGCTTTGACTTGGTTAAAAAACAAGCACACAAGAACATTCGTAGTTTTTTTAGGCCAGTTTGTGCAACTATCAGCTCAGTTTCAGCACATCATTAGTTCCAGGTATTTCATTCAATAACACTTGAGCATTACATTGCAATTATTTCTTTGTACCTAATTCATACAAGATACCGTTGAACAATGTAATTAAGTACAGAAATGCTTTTTGATACTGTGAAAATTAATAGAATAGCATATTGAACTGAGCAGATTAATGCAAACTCACAGGTGGTAGTTTGATCATGTTACTGCCCATAGAAAGGACTTAAAAGGAAAGTCTGCTGCCAGCAAACTGGGGACACATGATGATTTCTGACTGGTTTATACTGGTGCTGGTGAAGCAGAATCTATGATAGTAGCTCAAGGTCCACAGTATAGCATTAAGAAAATGTATCTGAAGGTATGATATGCCTGAAGTTAAGCAATTTTCTTGTCAAACCTCTACATGATCAGTCAGTTTAACATAATTTTATGTAGAGTGCAACAAAAGGTGTCTGTTGCTGGGAAGTTCTCAGTACAATTTAATCCTTTCCATTGTGAAGCTCTTTACAGGATGATGACTTCGGATTTGGATATTGGTGTACTGAGCACTTGCAGAGGCAGAATATGGATATATTGAGGTTCTCCTGTAGATTCTAAAGCAAAAAAATCTGAAGATTTCTGTCTGGATCACTGTCATGAGTTAACTTATTATGAATATGCATAAAAGGAAGTGAAAACAGAATCTTCCACACTGGCTTTTATAAAAACAACTCCCCAGAGACGTTTGCTGAGCTCAGTAATTTTCATCACGTATGCACTTTATTTCTTGTAGGTCTTTTCCAACCTAGTGTTTCTATGATTCTATGAATTTTATTCAGACAGCTTTTAAAAAAGTGAGTTTCCTTGTGTTGGCATGTGAGTGACAATAAACTCTGGAAACACGTCCACTCACTCCTCTGATCTCTATACTCTGTGCCAACACATGTGAGTAGCTTTAGGTACAGCTAGTTGGAGAAGGGATCTTCACACAGCAAGCTGCGGAATGCTAAGTGATATTAACTACAGCTCCTTCTGTCCCTCAAAATGGCTTCTTGCAGAGGAACAATGGCTCCCTCCCTACGGAAAAAAGCCACACATGTTGAGTGCCCTTATGCACTTCACTGTATGGGAATGAAGCAAAGGGTGTAATGAGTTAGTAATTGTGGTTGTACTCAGCTGGAAAATCATCTAGCTGTGGGCTCATTCATCTTGTGGAAACAAAGAAATCTCTATACTCTCTATCACATTTTGAGTAACGCCTGAGATCAGAACACCGCAGGAAGCACTCAGCCCTGTTGGCGTAAGCCAAGTCACCCGTAAAGGTGCTGCTGCCCAGGTGTGGCCATCGGCACACCTGAGTCACCAAGCACACAGTGCACGGTGTCGCTGAGACCTGTGCTATTGGAACACTGAATTTTCTACAGACAGCATAGCTTCTATGCAAAAAGTGTTTCTAGAGCTGTAACTAATTTTTATCTCATGGTCTTAAGCCATGTGAGCACCACTGAGAGATGGAAAATTCAGCAAATGCCGGCAGCAGACACTATCCCACTGATCTGCTCTGAAAACGCTGATGCGTTTACAGTAAATCCCTAACCAGGCCAGTTGTGCAACAAGCTGAAGTGACACAAAGTATTAGCATTTATGGTGGTGAGTCAAAATCAAACAAACATCCTTATTTTATAAGCTTTCTCACAGCATGTAGTAGCATGTACTGCAAGTAATGAAGCATCTGTTACAGCCCCAGCTCTCTCGCAACTGAGCAAGTGTTGCAATTGTTCTGTAGGGCCAAGCTTCTGTTAAGGATTAGTGGATGGATCAGACCTATCAGCTATGGCCAATGCTTGCCTCTGTTGATTTAGGAAGAACTGCGATTTAAAAAAACCTTAAAGAGACAGGTTTCCTGTGTAGAAGTAAAAAAAAAACCCTGAAGTATCATATCACCACATTGCAAACTGTCCCAAGCTTGTTTTAACTCCAGACTGAGCACCTTATTTCAGTGGTGCTTGCAGATTCATTTTGGTGCCCAGAGTGCCCTTTTCAGCTTCTATAGGAAATGGTCTGGCCCCGTAGAAAAGTAACTTACGAAATGTGCTTAGGTGACTCATTCTCCACCACATCAGCAGTCGTGATTGGGATGCACCAATTGTCTGAGGCTGCCCCTTCTTGCTCTGCCACGCCCCATGTGCTGCCCATGCTGCAGCCAGGACCATTCACACACCCTAGGTTAGCTTACTGACTGCAGAGATTTGGCTCCATTAGCTCTGCAGCACAACAAGCATAAACAGAGTCAACAAAATTCCTGGGAGTCAGATACTTAAGGCTTGATGCAGCAGGGCATGTGCTTATTAAACACATAGTCTTATGTCTCAGCTGTTCAAACGTGCACTTAAAAAACACTTATTTAAAGGGCTTTGTTGACTAGAAAGTTACCTGTGTCTGTGAATGTTTTTGCATTGGATCAAGCCTTCCCTTTTAAAGATTATGTCTGCTTCTAGATATGAGTGATGACTGTACGCTGTGCAGTCCTAGCAGTTATTACACAACTGGGACAATGAAAACTGTGGGCTTTTTTTTTCTTTTGTCCCACATACATAACCACACACAGTAAAAATTGTGCATCACTGTACTAAAAATCACATAAAAGTTTCCATGAGAAAGGTTTTCATTTAGGAAGACAGGTTGCTGCTCAGTTTGCCCAACATAGAGCCTTTAGGCAAGACCCTGGTGTAGGTATGAAAAGCTTGCTTCACATTTACTTACTATGCTGAGAAATGTTCAGAGGAAAATTCCCCTGGTCTCTTGCTTTCGTGAGTTTTTGTTCCAGAGTGTCTGTGCAGACGCAGGGAGTTAATGATTCCTGCAAGACCGGCCTGCCTCCCCCCTGGGCTCTGAAATACTTCCTCTGTATGTTTTTTCTAGGGGAGGAACTTTTCTTGCTAGTTTATGACCTCAGATTACTGATTTAGCACTGTTCGTAATGCGAGGTTTGAATCCTTCAGTCAGAGCAAGTGCCCACAGAAATTAACAGAAAATTCGACACTGAAATTCCTCCCTTATTTCCATCTGTGAGAAGAAGATGAGAGTTTAATATTATGAAAACAGCAAGATAACACAATCAGCAGCATGCAAAGGCCATGCAATGACCTTTAAGTGGTTTCACTATTGTCCTTCATCTCCCCTTCCCTCTGTTACTGATCTTCTCATGTTTTATCATGTCAGAATGTAACTTCTCTGAATCAAGACTGTCTTTATTTGCAAAGATCACAGATTTGGGTGCTCTCAAGCCAGCCAGAACTGTACAGTGTAGGAAACTGAGAACTGTTCAGTTAATATGCCTTCCTGTCCAAGAGGGTGTCTGCATCACATGCCAGCTCCACAACCAGCCAGAAGAAATAACAGGCTTGTTTGTATCAAACAGATTCTATTGTTTTTATTAATCAGTGTTACACATACAGGTTAATTTAAAAAAGCTACAGTTCATGAAATACGTCATCTAACTACAAGATACACATCTAGGCTGATTGCCATTGTATCCCCTGATGCTCACTGTAAAAAATTTACAGTTTATTTTTTGAAATACAAAATCTCAAACAAACACCCTTTGTTAAATACTTAGTACAGCTCACGGCATTCTACTACAGAGTTTCATACAGTGTTTTCGTGCAAAGGGAAGTACAAATATAAAAATATGGATGCTTGAATTGGAAAAAAAGAAGGGGAAACAAAAAAAGGAAAACAAGTAAGTGGAGGAGTTAGAGATGGGTGTCTGCTATGGGGATTCTTCTAAGCTCAACAATCTGGGAGTTCGCCATGCTGCCCCCATCCTGGCTGCCGTGGCAAGATTCGTTGTCGCTGACACTGAGACCGGCACCTATAACAGAAAAGACAGAAAACTATTAAGAATCAGAGAGGATGGAGTCCTGAAACAGAAATAGTGGTATTGTGCCTTTTCACAGGGCTGCTCTACTTTATTCTAGTTGTTGAAGTTATCTGAAAACCCACAACAGCATGGCAAGCTTTCTGTTATTGGCCAATAACAGAACGTAATTTTGATGTAATTTTGTACCACCCAGATACACTTTTCACAATTCCACTGTCAGTCATTTTAATTCCCCTAGTGAATGGCACAACAGCTATTTGGTGGTTGCCTTGAAATCACAAGAGCATAAATCGAGGCCTTGTTTAGGCTGGGTTCACAGACTGGCTATTGAAGTCTGGTATTTCCAAGGATATTTTCATTAAGAATTGATTTTTAATGTTATAATTTCCCTGTTAAACTATAATTCCAGCTGTTTTAATAGGATTGTAATTTCAACATGAGAAAAGATGCTGAATAAATGTTCTTTAAACCCACACTTGGCACAAGGTGGTATATTGTGTTTATCTTCTACTGCGAGAGACTTTGGACAGTGGAAACTTCCAAAACACGTCTGTTTGAGATGTCAGGAGGCCACTTTCTCCATCCTTTTATTGCAGGAATTCAGCTACCTAGCTGCTTCCTTGTTGTTCATGGTTTTTTCTCAGTTGATTAGTGTGAAGTACAGAATCCTGCACAACTTTTCATGAAATGAGCATTTTTACAGACTACCTCACAGAATATTAGTTGGAACTATAAATTCCAATTCATTTCCATTTCCTTCTGTCTTTGAGTTGTACGGTGAATCCTAAAAAATATGTGAGTCGAGTTAGTGTTCCGGTCATCTGGGCTTTACATTTTTTCAGAGCTGCATGTCAGTGTAATCAGACATGGTGACTTCAACACAGCCTGATGGTCTTCCAACAATACCAATTACAAATAACCAGGAAAGTTATCCATTTTGGGCAGAAGTAGATCTGTAACTACATTCAGTTTAAGGGAATTGCAGAGGATTTACATTTGGCACAACAAGCCCTGAGCAGGATATGCCAGAAGAGGCAATGATTTCCATTTTCATTCTAAAACATAACTTAAGAAATGTCAGTGTTGTACAATGAATCTCTTATTTCTGCCTCAGCTGATGTTCCAGGATTTCCACCTTGCTTAGTTCCGGTGTTCAGGTCCTGCAGGGAATGTGCATTCATTCACGTCTGCCAGAGGAGACCTCAGCTTGGGTTTGTATGGCCCAAGCTCTTTAAAGACCAGCAATTACTGTCAGATCATGACAGAACTAAAGAGATATCAATAGATAGATACCATAATAAAGGCAAAAAGAGGCTCAGTAATCTGGGTCTGTTCAGCCTGGAGAAAAGAAGGCTGAGAGGGGACCTGATCCATGTTTATAAGTGTCTTAGTTGCAGGAGGCAAATGGAGGTGGGGAACCTCTTTTTGGTGGTCAGTGGGGACAGGACAAGGGGCAATGGCCTTAAGCTGGAGCACAGGAAGTTCCGCACCAACATGCGGAAGAACTTCTTCACAGTGCGGGTGACGGAGCACTGGAACAGGCTGCCCAGGGAGGTTGTGGAGTTTCCTTCCCTGGAGATATTCAAGACCCACCTGGACGCCCACCTGTGCAACCTGCTGTAGGGAACCTGCTCTGGCAGGGGGGTTGGACTCGATGATCTCTCGAGGTCCCTTCCAACCCCTGCAATTCTGTGATTCTGTGATTCTGTGATTAGGCTCTGAATCATTAAAAATCTTGTTAATAAATGTACTAAGACAATTAAGTCACACTTACTCATTTAAATTTACATGCATATTTAACCTTTTCATTGCATTATGGTCCTAATGACTAAAAGCTGTTTGAAAGTCCTGGGAAAAACAACAATTGCATGAGCAAATTATTTGTTGGTTTTTTTTTTTCTTATCTTCTCTAGAACTATTTGCTTTAGAACGGAAACATGAGTGTAATAGAGAAGATAAATCTGACTGCTGTATTTGCCATGTGGTGACAGAAGGACAAGGTGATAGCGGTGACATAAGTAAGATACTTTGAGTGAAAAAACAAAAAAACAATTCTTCTCTTGCATCATTAACATTGGAACTTACTTAAAAATATTTATTTACTCTAAAGAGGATACAGATCTCAAAAAGGGAAAAATATGTGACTAAAATTATTTTAAATGATATTATAAAATTTTCTTTTTATACATCCAAGAATGTCCAGGCTTTGGGTTTGAAGGTGAATACTGAACTGAACAGGGTTAGAAACACATTTATCTTACCAGTGGCTATACTGCAATTATTCAGCATAGAGTTTCTGGAAGAATCTTGTGCTGGTCGCTATAAAAAGATTGGACACCAGACTAATCTGCTATTATACCACACTTATTCTTAAATTTCATATGTGCGTGCTTTGTGTAAAGCTAAGGGGAGATTTTTTGTTGTTAAGGAGGTTCTTATCAGGGACTTGGCAAACCTGACATTGAAGCAGGCTACTTTGGGTTTACAACAGCCCTGTTCAGCTGCTGATAGAAAGACAAACTATTTAAGAGCTGATCCTTTTTAGGAATGAGAGCTGAGGTGTAACCAGGATACCAGCTTACCAAACAGCCGACTGGCTGGGAAGGGTATGACTGTTTACACGATGGAGTTTCACAGAGTTCATAGGTCCAGCTTGTCCTCAGACTAGAGGAGATTTAAACACAATCCTATCCAAAAATGCATGTATTTCCTTAGAGATGCTGGCGTTGGATGGTGGGTAAGTAGCTGGCAGTATTACTTTTCTCCAGTTTGTGAAGCAACTACTTCACAAAAAAAAAAAAAAAACAGAAACAAAAACAAACATACAAAAAAAAAAAAAAAACACAAAAGAATGAGGCCTTTCTTTTTTGTATCACGGAACCAACTAGAAATTGTAAAGTCACAGCTAGCTTTGCAAAATCAGCAAGATCTCTCCAGTGACATCTACTGGTGGAAAGACTTTATCAGTGCATGCCTATGTGCAGTGAACGCCAGTTGTTATCATTTACTTCCACTAAAACCTTTTAAGTGAGATGCAGTTTGTTTTGTAACTTCTGTAGCCATATCCTGGGGGAGGTTCTTTGCATCTCATAAGCACTTCTATCTTGTTCTCCATATGAACCACTATTTGTGGTTGTATGTATCAGGTTCATTAGATAGAAAGGAATATGCTACAAGGACCAAGATTATTACTACTTGTAGAGTTTTGACTTTACAGAAATGACACAAACAGAAATCCAGAATTCTGTGGTTCAGACTGGAGTACAAATGCTTCCTGGATGTTATGCAGCCACACTGAGTGTTTCACGGCTAGCGTATTTGTGAGCCCTTGTAAATGAGAAGCGGAATGAATATGCAAACTGGCTCCCTTCCTTCCCGTTTTCTGTGAAGTGATCCCTTCAAAACAGAAATTATGTAGACTGGTACAGCAGGGCAAGAATCTGGCATTTTGTCACTGTCTACAGTTTATCCAGTGTTCAGGGCATTCTACTGAATATCTTTCAGAATTTGAAATTTCAGAACTTCCTCTAGTTCTGGATACCCAACATGAGACGCTTAGTTCCTAAACTGGATACTTAAAGTTATAACATCAAAGTTTAAAAACATGCTCATTTTGAATTTATAAAGCAGATTTTTCCAAGTATTCTCCAAGAAGAATATTTATTTAATATTTACCACTTATGCTTCTATTTAAAGTAAAAATACAGTGACATTGCAAATGAGGCAACATTCTCCGTTGATACTGCCTGATACATATTTGGAAAGTATCATGGGCAAGGCTGGTATCCTCAGCTCTGACCAATAAATATCTTTGCACACAACTTGCTACACAGGTGGTTCGTCACTCAGAACAGGAGGAGCTTAGAGCCTCTTTCAAAGGTTTTGCCAAGTTTTGAAACTGGATGGTTTGGTTCAGTATTGTGCATCATGGAAGGGGAGAACAAGAGCATTTGTGGTGGAAACATGAATGGAAGCTAAGAGACCAGTAAAGCTACCATGCATTCTTGGTATTTATGCATGAGAGCAAAGCTGATAGATGGACTGCTGCCTGGAGATTCCACCTATTTTTATTCTCTTGGTTCAGTTTTTACCTCCCCAGACCTAACCAACATAGAAGTCCCAAGAGAATCATGTTATAGCAGCCTTTAGCCTCGAAGACTGCAACATACTACTCTGAGACAATCTGGAAGGCAATGGCCTTATTAAATTGTCTGTCAATATAGACCTTGCAAAAGAAATGAGGCAAAAAGAGATCTAGTTCAAAATGACAGCATTTTAAAAGTTAATCAGTGCAATTAGCAATAACTAATTAGTAAATAATTATTCCCAGTAGAACAGAGATCTTTGATACTTTAATAAATGAAAGTATCAAAAGTATATAAACGAAATATAATAGACATCATTTAATCCAAACTAATAAACATCCAGAAAAAAAAAGTATTAGCACAAATCAGTAGACAGGACATGTCCTTAAATTATTTTTCATGTTGTAATTATTCTGTAATTTCCTTCACAAACTCTGCCTTATTGCTGTCTGACCTTCAAGACCTGACCTGACAAGATGATCTCTAAGGTCCCTTCCAACCTGAACCATTTTATGATTCTATGACCTTCCAAAAGATTCCCAGAGTGTAAGGGTGATGCAGTCAGCACAGTGAATCCTAATTCCTTATTTCTATATAAGCATGAAAATATTTGATGGAAAGAAGTAATTAATTGGTAAGGCATCCAGACGTCATGGCGTTAATGACATAGGAAGTCCAGCTTTTGGATTTCTTAAAACCGAAAAAAAAATTCTGTGGCCGTATGATACAAGGTTTGCATAATGCTAGCATAAAAGCTGGATAGAAAACTGCACATTGTTGTGCAGATGATTAGCTAGAGACATAGCTGTCTGCCTTCCTCTGATCCAGTCCGTATTCCAGATTAATCTGTAATTTAGTCCAGCATTAATGATTATGGAACCAAGGGCTAAGTGCATAGTTCTGTGACGTCTCTTTGGCAATCAGGCAAAGTGTGCCAGTGCATCTATTTAGAATCATAGAATCATAGAATCCTTAGAGTTGGAACGGACCTTTGAAGGCCACCTAGTCCAACTCCCTGCAATGACATCTACAACAGGGACATCTACAGCTAGATCAGGTTGCTCAGAGCCCCATCCAGCCTGACCTTGAATTTGTAGAGCTGCACTGCAAACTGCCAATTACTAAACCACTGCAAGTCAAAGAAGAAAGTTATATGGTGGGGATTTCTTTGATTTCTTTTAAAGTTGCATCATTTCAGCCATCCTTTATTAATACCACTGAGTATGGCCAACTGTAGTGCAAGAGTGGGGCAGGAGGACAGGAATGAGATTTTAGCTTTGCTGACAGCAGAAGTGTCCTATGATCATACCCTCATTCTCACTGATTCTGGCTGCCAGAGTAAACCTTGCATCAACAGGCAGTAAGCATAAATTAAAGCAACCTTCAGACAGCTCTGAACTACAGAAGCAGAAAGGACAGATGAAGTGCAGAGAGGCATAAAAGCATTTCTGCATATTCCTCTGCTAATCAGCACTGATCCTCAGCCAGCCTTCAGAACAGGAGCTAATATTTTAGCACAGCTAAGGCTGAGTTTGGTTAAAGACCGGCAGTTTTAGGGAATAACGGATAATGAAGGTCTCTGTTTCTGCTTATTGGAGGTAAAAATCCAGCAACAGCAGAGCAAGCATTTCTCTTCTTCCTCTGTCCCCAAGAGCCACACCTCTCAGTTCAGAAGTGATAAAAACAACTGATGTGCTGCAAAAGCACCTTTCCCCTGCTCTCCCAGGAGCCTGCCTGTTTCCAGTAGAGGAATTCTCAGCTGAAGTAAAGCACAAGCAATGAAGGTGGAGGAGCACTACTTATGGGCATCTCAGCTGCTGACATATTTGAGCCTATTTGGTGCTGGGCTGCTGCTTTGAGCTGGCACCAGTGTGAGTGAGGCAGCAGCCCGGCAGCAGTGTGGAGTGGCTGAAGGAGAGGAAGAGGGTGGGGAGAGGGAGAGGAAGAGGAAGAGGGAGAGAACTCTCTGACCTGAGCGCTGTGGTTTCATGTGAGAACAACTAGTGACGCAAGGGAGGAAGAAGAAATGTGCAGCCAGAGGGGACTGGGGACTGGCTCCCATCAATGGCTGCTAGCTTAACCCTATGACGAAATTCCCTTCAGCTCAGTGAATTTAAAGCATTCACAGCATAAGCCCGTCCTGCAACACAGAGCAGAAATCCCACTTTCTATCACCTCTTGTCCCTTTTCATTGCTTCTGTGTGGTCCCCTCCTTCATGCTGTCAAAGCACTTTGATGCCATGCACTGGATTGGAGAGCAGGTTTGGCTGGCAACAGCAAAACAGCAGCAATTTTATTTTTAGAGAAACTTGAATTTCTTGGTTTAAAGCACGTGTTGAGCTGCAGCTTGTATCTAAGGCAGTAGCTGATAAACATTTACTTTAGTGGTTAAAGTAACTCTAACCTCAGTACCTCTTTGGCTTGTTTGAGTGCATGTGGGGTGGGAACCAGATGGGACAACTATTTTTTCTTAGAAATAGAGGGGGTTGTGGCCCTGTAACACTGTTTGGGCACAAGAATAGGCACTGGGGCAAAAGGCACAGGTTCTACTTGAAGAAATAATGCAAACAAAAGCTTTTTTCTCAGATTTTGCCCAGAGGTCTCCACTTCAAATCTTACAAGCATCAAAAGGCTCGTAAGAACAAATCATAATACTAGAGAAGACAATAGTAAAAGGTAGGCAAAGGAAAAATCAGAAACTAGTTCTAAATATATATATATATATACTTTCCTTTGGAAAGTCTGAAAATAAATCAACTAAGGATAGAGCTTGAAGATTTATTAAAAAATCAACCGATGCTAAAAAGAGTTGTGGTGAATTATGTTAACCAAGACTTCTAACTACTGCTGTTGCCTAGATTTCTGTTCACAATTTCAAGTTCAGTCTTCCACAGTGCATAGCGTTTACGCCAGTGAATAGGCCAGCTGATGTCAACTGAGCTGCCTAAGCAGTAAAAACTGTGTGCAGCAGAGGGAGTGTTAAATTTAAATGGTTGCCTGTCCTGTAAATAATCTGGTTTCCTTCAAGATATTCTGAAAGGAGTGAAAAAGTGAAAGTTAGACACTTAAAAAAGGATTTGGAATTCTAAGTTTATCCACCCAGATCTGAAAGTCTTGCCCAAAATCTTTAACTGCATAACAAAGAATTTGTAGTCTGCAAAGTGTCCAGGAAAATCAAGAGGTAAAATAGAAAATTTGTGACAATCCTTACAAAAAAATCTGATTACCTAGCACTAGCTCAGTTATGAATCATCCAATTATCTTCATAATTAGAAGAGTTTTCTGCAACACAGTTGGCTTAAACATTATGAATAAATTGAAAAAGCTGTCCCTTCATTAGCATTCCCAGTCTTCCACCCAGTTTGTCTGTTTTCACTGGTGTCACTGAGGGGAATTACTGGTAAAGCATCAGAGTATTTAACCAGCTAATTCAGCCAGTTGTCTCTTGCAAGTCTCCCAGAGGCACACTAGCTTGGTGAGGTTGTCCCCAGGATCAGTCAAACGGCCTCCTGCTATGTTGCTAAGTGCCTCACCAAGCTAGCTCACCCATATTTCAACTATGCCTACAGGGGGTGGGCTTGGGTTAGCATCTGCTTGATCTTATCAGGTGGGGCTCCTTTGCCTTTCTGGCCTCCTTATCAGACATTCTCATGTTTACTTATCTTTGAATCAGGTTTTGCTTCATTTCTTCCACCTAAGGCCACGCCTGGCTGCCTATTTATGTCATCATTTGAATAACCTAAGGTTTCATTGGTGAAATGGGTGAGAAAGCAGAAAAGGAATACTTCACCAAGAGTAAAGCTGGAGATTTTGAAGACTTGAACTCTAAAGCCATTGAGAAGACTCTGACTACAAGTGATTTGTTTTGCAGGTGTAGTTTGAGTGTAGACATCTAGAGCGGCCTTCCCAAAAGCTTTGTAATCCAGCAGCATGGTGAGCTCATCAGAGCTGGCTGGTGTGTCTGGGCAGAAATCTATCTAGCTTACTTTTCCAGCATACACCAATTTTCAGGCCCAAATGTATTTTTGACACTATGAAATACAAATATTTTTCTTATACTTATTATTTAAGAATTCATGCTTTTTCTACAAATATATATATATAAAAAAGATAGGCAACATATATATAGTCTATATATCAACTCAAAGACAAAAGGAATAGAAGACAAGATGATCAGCATCTAGAGGTATCAAGTTAGCTTGTAAAAAAAATGTCAGAGCCTCCAATCTGCTGCTACATTCTGTAGGTCTGTGTACGATCATGACTTAAAACATATTTTTGCAGAGTCCTTCTCTTTTATTGTAGATAGTCTGCACAATATTTCTAACTCACAGAATAGAAGTCCAAGCCAAAACAATTCCAGCTCATATTTTCACTGGCTATCAGCTTAAATTAACAGCAATTAGATCTCATGGAATGGTGGGACCATTAGGGTGAAGAACAACATAGCAGTCTTTCAGGTACAAGGAGAGGAGTCACTCACCAGTCTTTAAAGCAAATATTAAGTCATCAAATTCCTGTGATTCCTCATCTGCAACCAGTGAGCTGTTACTAAATCCTCCAGAGGGGTGGAAAACATTCCCATTTTGCGGACTTTGCTTAAAGGCAGAACTAGCTTGACTGGCAGGCTGCAAAGATGCTCTCTCCCAGTCTGCTGGCACCTGTAAAGTTTAAGAAGACACAGAAATGCAGTAATCATAAAATCTACACTGTAACAATAATTTACATGACTGCTATCTTGAGATGACAGTCTGGAATCTACAACCAGAGCCAAATTCAGGATCAGATGTGGAGCCAGCTATTCGGTCACTTCTGTATTGAACTAGGTAGCCTAATTTAAATAAATAAGTAAGCAAACAAACAAATAAATACTCATACTCAAAAAACTTGATTACAAGTCATTTAACCTTGTGCTTACTACACCTGCCTTACATTGGCCCCTGGTACTGAGAACTTTTATGTAAAAGCACTGAATGATTCCAGACAAAATATGCCCTCTCATTCTTCTTTTACCACCATCCCTTCCTTCACTGGACCCAGTCTCTCCCTTCTACAGCCACTAATCAGCATTACCGTGCATTAGACATTTTGCTGTTGGCAACCTACTGTTTCCCAAGATTTACCAATACAATCTTTTAAAGTAATTTATCAGTCTTTGAAGGTGTTGGAGGTATAGCTCTACAGTTCTGATATAAACTTTGCTATATTTCATCTGCCACTTCATTTTCAAGTAGAGCTGCACAAAGAATCACAATTTCAGTTCATGACAAAAAGATGTGTTTTTGAAGATCCATAACTGTGGTGCAAAGCCAAAATACTGAATTCTAAAAACATCTATTTTATGACATCAGAATACATTTTCTTGGTTTATTGCTCATCCGCTGCTTGGGAGACAGAAATGTAAAAGGTTGCCACATGAAGCTGAGAGGCTGTGCTGTCCACTATTCTGGGAAGTTATGCACCACCTTAAGTGACATTCTGAGGAGCTTAATAAACTTAGCAATCTGCCAGGAGACAGCTGAGGAGCTTTAACATCTTGACAAAGCTACAGTTAAGCAGGCAGAGAAATGGGCAAAACAGATGCCAGTTGAGCAACTTGGTTTCCTCAAAAAGAAACTACTAGAGCTGACATGATTCCTTGAAATATTTCAAGTGCATTAAATCAGTTGGAAGTTTTTCATCTCTGTCAACATTCATATGTACATAGCAGAAAAAGTCACTTTGGTTTACTACAGGTAGTAAAAAATAGATACTAGCAGCATTCCAGTTCTAGTAAGGAAGAGACTTTAAAATTATCTCCCTCAAAATTTCCAGAGATTTCACACAGCAAGATTTTGTGAAATTAGAGACCTAAAACTCAGCAAAGACCTATGACAAGCTGAAAGAATTAGCCTGATATTTTGATTCCTTATGTCCTACTTCTGACGACACTTTAACCAACCTCTATAGCAAACTGAACACCCAAGTAGAAAGAGAAATTCCCTAGATGGGATGTTACCATCAAATTGTAGGTTCCAAGAATATCATCAAGGCCAAGGATAACATTTTTTTTATGGTAAAAGGAGACACTTCCCCCATATACACCCAGAAAGAAAAAAAAAGAAAAAAAGGAAAAGGAAGAGAATTGTAGTAATTAGCATCTCATTCACTTCAGTTCAGCATTACCACTTAGAATACTATGTACATTTCTAATACAAGAGGCAATGTCTATTGAGCACTGTTACCTCTTCCATAGCACTGATGAGGTTCTGAGTGGACTTGCTGATCTCTCCGCCTGCAGCTGGCAAACCACTTCCATGTGTGAAGAAAGCAGATCCAGGGGTTGTGTGTCCATTCATGTCTACGGTATAACTCGCTTTCACAGGGCAACAAAGTTGATTGTGCAAGATGAAATACACTACAAAGACATAAAGACCCTGGAACACAGAGAGAGAAAAAGAACATTGATACGTGAAATGGAGGAAGGTAGATCAGATTTTGAGCACAGTTATGGCAAGGTCCAATATGCTGTTACAGATGCCTTCTTCATACGGCTGCAGTCACATTTTCTAGATAACGAGAAAATGTCACTGTCAATCAGAGATCTGGAAATAAAGAGTAGGTCCATATCCAAAGATCTCCAGTTAAACACTGTCCCTCTTCCCCCAAAAACAAAAAGAAACAACCAGTAAGAGTCATTAAAAATGATTATTGTTTGAACCCACACAGTTCTAAAGCAAATCCAAGTTCACAATAACAAAAACAGGCTGAGTTTTACAGATGTCATAACAGTGAAAATGTGGTCATGGGTTGCCTTAACAATAGGATTTGGCTTCTGGTCCCTAGCTACAATTTTTTTATTTTCTTACTGTTTACATTTTTGCCTCAATTTCAATCTGCAAAATGCATTTCTGCTGTCACAGACACAAAATTGTAGCTATGAATTATGTTCTCTACGATACCCACTAATTTAACACTGTCTTGCATTTGTGATTGCTCTAAAGGCTCTACTGTGTGTCTCTGCAGTTCTTTAAAGCTTGCTAATTTTGACCTTTAAGCTTAGCCAAGAATTGTATTACAAACATGTCTTTTGTTTGCATAGAAATCCAGTGACTGAACTTCTGAATATGCAATCTGACTTTCTCTAATTACTACATTGCATTAACATGGAGGGAAAATAATCCACTTCACTTAATGAATCAACCAAACCAATAATTAATAAAGATGGGGTTAACCAAAAGTGTGCACAAAGAAGACCTCATGTTTCTTCTTGATCACTGCAGTACAGTTATGTCCACATTGCTTTTTCTATTTCATGTTGTCCTTTAGACCCTTATAACCAATTGTACTAAACAGAACAATTTACTGGAAAGGAGCCCATTGGCATGACAATAATAACTGGGATTATAAATAGTAAGGAGTTTCATCTAATTGTATTTGGGAATTTTTAGTAGAAGGAACTTTGAATGTATGTTGAGACAGCTTGTTCATTCCCATTCCTATAAAAAAGGCAACATAAACAACACTTCATCCACAGATTCATAATTTCTAATGCCAAAACTACATGACAAAACAGTCTGTAATAACAGTTTGGTCTGAAGCTAACAGAAGCAAATGGGATTCAGTGGGATTTCAATCTCAGCTGGTGAAACTCTGGAAATGCCCTCATACAGCTGCTATAAATCCAGACAGCTACACAGCCCTGTGTGAACTATTTTTTTAACAGCAAACAGGAAAACAAAAGCATTAAAACCAATATCATTTTAAAAGAACAGTTTCCCACTTTTCCAGATAGTTGTTTTTTGTCATGAGGATTCAGAGCACTTAACTGAGAGACTTGCAAATTAACTTTCTTCGTGCTTCATGTAAATACATTCCAAAAACTGATGCAAACACATATTGCACTTAAGAGACTCTAAAAAGAGACTAAAATGTCTTCTTGTTCTATAAACAAATCCAAGGACACTCATGTAGGTCAAGCATAATGGGACCAGCAAGTGGATTTCTTCTCATTTAAGTTGTTTAACCAATGTGGAAAGGATAAGAGTTCTAAGAAGAATGGATAGCAGTGGTGACACTCAACTTCACAATTCAGAACAGCCTCTGGCACTCCTTTCTCTCAGGACCTAGCCATTAAAGTCACACAAACATTTTAAGCAGTTTCATATTTTTCAAGAAAACCCATTATCTGTAAGCTCTGCATAGCTCTTTCAGAATAAGAGGAACACAAGGTACCTCTTAGGAAGGCTGATGCTACATCATGCTCCCATACAGCCCTTGGCATGGCCACTCACTGTTCCAAAGCAAACAAACACAGAATATAGTACCACAATAACCTCTTTAACTTCCTAATTTAAGTCGCAGTATGTTTTGGATAGCGCTACTTTTGAGGAACGATTGCTATACTAGGACCACAAGAGGCATTTTGACAGCCCAAGCACCCTTGTCTGGTTTCCTCTCTGCTGTCAGTACTTGGGCCTATACTGCTGGGACACAGGCCTTCTCCTGGAGGCAGGAGCTAGCAGTGCCTGGATGCACTGGCTCCCACCTAGCACCTCTCCTTTCACTCCTGCTGCAGCCCTCCTTTCATTAATCTAGATTTAGAGAGAGGATGATGAGATGTGATCTGTGGGGTTCAAATTGTGTATTAGCCTTCTCTTGTTTCATAGTAATACACTCCTGAAACAGAGAAGCCGGCATCAATCATACAGTAATTTGTCAGTTACCCACAATAAAGATACTTAGACACCATCCTGTCAGGCCAAACTCAGTAACAAGCTGCAGAGAGAAAACTAACAGGGACCAAGACTCTGTGCAGAACGACCTTGAGATCTCCCCTTACTAGTATTGGAGGCTGGGAAGGAATTTTGGTGTGTGATGTTCAGCAAACTGACTTATGGGTGTGTGACTGATCTAAGGACAGAAGGAGTCACAGACTAAGGTAGCTAACAAGCAAAAATAGCGAGTTTTGCTTCTTTTACCCCTCTAAAATATTACAGCGCTGCCTTATAAGCAGAAGCTTATGAAACCACTGTATCTAAGAAAACCAACACTCCTAAGTAGGTTATACATGCCACTTTCACAGTAACTGCACTGCCGGGTAGACAATTATTTGCTTTGGTGGAATAAAGATGGACCCTTCTTCGACTCATATTCCTATCCAGATCTACAGAGTCAAGAATATATGGCTTGTAGAGATGAAGTTCCGTCTGCTATTGTTGTGATTTTGAAGTATCCAAAGGGACTTAAGATCTTATTCTCACTAATCTTCATCTCTGTCGGCAACCATTGGAATGGAATGTTGGGAAATCAAAATAAGACAAATGGTTCTGTCAAACAACACTGAGTTCCAACAATCATAAACATAAAGATGCCATGGATCAAGCCATATTGATCTCTCCTTACTTAGCACTAGCAGCTACCAGACTTTTTACTTTTCAAGAGCACAGGAAGTATGCAGACACCCTGAATGGCACTGCAACTGCAACTTTTATAGTCTCAATGTTTTTTAAAAAAACACTAGCTTGAGAAGTGAATTGTCTTTCATTATTATACTTTTGATGTTCTGTGTTCTTTCTCAGTTCATCCTTTACTATAGTAAAAGTAGTCTGAAAGTACTATGCAAATAAGGCTGTTGGCACTGTAATATATATTTCACTGTCTCTATCATGAATGGATTTGGCCAAGTTGCCACCAATTTGCTTTTTCAGACACACATGAACAGTGTCTTTGCTAGTTGGACTATGTACGAAATGCAAAAAACAGTCAAAAATAGTCAAGCTCTTTTCACAGGCCCGCCAGACCTACAGGATGGTCAGATAAGAAAGCTGAATACTCCAAAGGGATCAGAAGAAGATGAGTTTAGCTATACATGGACTATGGATACTAGTAGCACAGATAATAACATCTTTGCTAAAACTGTAAATACTAATACTTGTGTTCCTAAGATTTAATTCCATGACTTCTATTAAAAAAAAAAAAAAGAATTTGTCTACTACCTCTTCCTCTGTTGTTGCATGCAAATCCAGAGGCACTGTGCTCAGCTCACAGGCATGTGCAGAGAGGCCAAAAGAAACTGGTCTCAGAGTGACATGACTGATGATTACTAACCTGAGATTCTGAGAGAAGATTGAAAAATTAAGATAAAAAAGCAAGACTCTGGAGGCTGCGATTGTAATACGACACAAGTTTTGCACATTGAACCCAAAGGGATACTTACAAAATATAACCCCATGTCAATAATGGTTACATTACGATAGTCGAATTAATACTGTTGCTATGTCAGGGCAAATGACAACACAGAAAAGTGTTACTAACGTGTTTTCCCTGGAGAAAGGTTAGAATTACTTCAAGTAGACAATTAGGCTGTCATAACAATGGAAGTACAGAAAGGAAACTTGCAATTCTCTTCAAACAAATACGAAAGGCTTCCTGAAAAATGTGTGTGAAACTCTGTCAATAAAAGCCACTGCTTATGTTATTAATGTATGCAGATGCAAAACAATTCAGCTTTTGTTATGTCATCTCAGCAAGCTAGTCTGTACATTTCTGTTTGTCTACCCTATCTGCTTTCTCACACTGCTATGGAGAAAAACATTGAGAAGAAAATCCTAAAAACCACAACTGTTTGAAGGATATCTTACGTGAGAAAGAGTTCACCGGGCACCTTTTCAGTCAGTGAGGTGGAAACAGCATTGATGCTTCTCTAGGTTAAGCCAGATACTTCATCAATGATAGAAACACTAAATGGCTTGGTTTGGAAGGGAACTTAAATTCCATCCAGCTCCAAACGCCTTGCTGTGGGCAGGGTTGCCACCCAGCAGATCAGGCTGTGCAGGGCCCCATCTAACCTGGCCTTGAGCACCCTTGGAGATGCAGCATCCACAGCTTCTCTGGGCAGCCTGTGCCAGTGCCTCATCAACCTCTGAGTAAACAATTTCTTCCTTACATCTAATCTAAATCACCCCTCTTTTAGTTTGAAACTGTTCCTCCTTGTCATACCACTATTAGACCATGTAAAAAGTCTGTCTCCAGCTTTTTTACAAGCTACCTTTAAGTACTGAAAGGCTGCAATGAGGTCTCCCCAAAACCTTCTCTTCTTTAGGCTGAACAGCACCAGCTCCCTCAGCCTTTCTTTGTGGATGAGGTGCTGCAGCTCTCCTCTGGACCTGTACTAACATAATGTTTTCCTTATACCTGGTTAGAACTTCCCCTATTTCAACTTAGGTCAAGTATTTCACTCCCTGCCACTTCTCCTTGTTCACCAGCTCATTCACTGCATCACAGAAGGCAATTGGGTTGATCAAGTATGCACTGTAAAACCAAAAGAAGGTTGAAGGTGGTGAGCCACTGGAACAGGTTGCCCAGAAAGCCTGTGGATGCTCATCCCTGGGGCCATTCAAGGCCAATGCCCTAAGGCTGAATTCAGTGTGGACCATGCTTTGAGTGGAAGGTTGAACTACACAACATCCTTAGAGTACTTCTAATCTGAGTAATTCTCCAAATCTCTAGTAACTACAAAAATAAGAATCACTTCTACTCGTCACCAAGCACAGGACAGCCAAATTCACAGGTAAGGATCACAGGTTTACAACTTGTGACTATTGTGGCTATGAATGTTACATGAAAGTAGCGCTACTTTTAATGTTGTTTTCAACTAAAAGGCATATGATGACATGACAAGATCTACTTTTATTGTTTGGCCTTTGTGGGTAGTGTTATTCTACCTGTCCTTTTATCTTCAGTTTCAACATGGTCAAAGGTTGTTCTTTTCCTACAATCTCCTACAATCAGCAGTGATATTGCAGGATAATTTTTCCTGGCTCTAGTTCATCCCTTTTTAATTTGTCCATAGGAGAAGGAGGGAGGTTATTCTAGAAGGGTTTTGTGTATGCATGTGTGTGAGGGGAATTCTCAAGTACAACAGCATGATTTATCTATTCTGTGGAGCAATAGCAGCAGGAAGCTATTAAATTAAGGACAAACTTCCACAGCTGTCAATAATGATACAGAAGAAATTTTACATTTCCATGAGATCACATGCAGACCTGCTGGACTTGTCCATAGAAAGTGTTCATTGCACATCTGATGCCCATACTCTCTCTCTTTTACTCTTTGTCCTCTAATTCTGCATGTTCTAAGTCACTGCACTGTCTTTGCAGCATATCTAAATTTGGAAATTGAAATAATTCTGCTAATAGTAATGAGAAAGGATACAGCAGACTGTAGGCCATCAACAAACCTCTTTATCTCCTTTTTACACACTGAGAAAACCAAGAAGCCTACTGTCTCTCACAATTTTAAATTGTCTTGTAAGATATGATTTTTTTTTTTTTTTACTAGCATATATCATACTTCTCACAAACGTATATTTTCATTCCTGGCTGAGATCCTCTGTCCTGAAATTGCAGAACTTCTCTTTTTCCAAGGAGAAGTATATTCAGATAATGTGATCTATTTTAGAGGAATGGCATTTCTATTTATAAAACTAAAGTATCTGTCCAGGACTTCTGGAAAATAAATGTCATTTGATCAACCCTAGTTCTTCAACCTATTTCAAAGCATTTATCAGCCTTAACAAAAATTCAGTGCACTTTATAGATGTATACTCCAATTCACACTTTAATTAATTGCTAAAAGTTGACCTTTCCAAAGAGAGTATTTTGTGAAATCAAGGCTTGTAAGGAAAGATAGTAGTTTGTGTAATACCACAGAAAGACATCTGTGCTCAGAACTGGATCATTCTTTCTTAATATGTAGCCTAGATCACCATAGCTACAACATAACTATTGTTCTTAAAGTTGTATATTTACTGGTGCCAGGTGGTAAAACAACAAGAAATCAGACAAACAGATGTCTCTTCCAACTGAGGAATTATCTTTACTCAGATCAACTTTTGAGACTAGTTCTCTGTAGCTCTCTGTAGGAATTTATGCATAATGGTTTGTGCTTTGGTTAGTTTCGCTCCAGTTTCATTAATCTTATCAGGGTGAGATTTAATCTTGTTCTCTGTCTGGACTATGCCAATTTACCCTTGGCATAACAGTCCTAATGTTCAAGCCACCCTTCCTCTCTGCTGCTCGTGATTTCTGGGCAGCTGTCGGTGGCTGCTCCAGGTGGCAGCCTCTTGCCTGGTGCTTTGGCACCTGAATGTCTCTGCTGACTTCTTGTGAATTTCCCCAGGGATTTCACTGATTTACTGGAATTTCTTATGCTGTGGACTGCTGTTTTCTCACGTAGTTATCCATCACTGGCCAGTCAAAGCCTGCTTTGGATTAGCACTAATTTACGTAACAAGTGCCTACTGCATTTGGGAAAACAGCTGGTCTGATTAGTCCTGATGATTTGCATGTTTTGACATGTTCAGGAAGGTAGCATTTACATAGCAAGAAATGACTCACAGTGTTGAAGGAACCACAGTCAGGAAATCATGATCAGGGTCACTGTACAATGTCTTATATATATTTGACATGGTTGTCTTTCCTAATCTGTTTTGAAAGAAAATTAGCCATGGAACTGAATATTCACGTGCACAATCATTAATGTTTACCAAGTGACAGATATAATTCTCTATTCACCTCTCCAAGTTACTTTATTTTCAAGGATAATTATGCTAAATCCCATGCACAGCATTTTTGTGCATGTCTAGATATTAAAAATCAGACTTTGAAGTACGTGCTATTTTTTTGTATCTTTATCATCGACATTTTCTTTGAGAACAGCTTGAAGATCTTTTATTGGTGTCATGATGACAGAAGTATCATCTTAGTCACATGCTACTATATCCTAAGATATCACATAACATCTCCCACTCATAGCTCTCCAGAAATATTAACCTTTGAAACGTAAATCAGATCCTTCTGTTTAACTCTTCTTCTTGGCATTCAGAGTCACTGTTGTAAAAGCCATGTCCTTAGCAATGCAACCCTGCCAAGTGGTGATTATATTTAATAAGTCTGCTTTGGACCTGCTATGTATCATCAAAGTTTTGACTACTTAATTGCCATTAAGCAGCAGTTTTCATGAAATTGTTATCATTCTTATCTATTATATTTTTCTTTTACTTATCACAGTTTCTAGCTGTTTCTATAGTTTCACTGCTTACCAGCACTTTGTGAGGTATTTGCCTTCCATTTTGCTCTGTAGACAAGGATTTATCTCAGTTGCAGCTAAAGTTCTAAACATTCACATCAAATTGAGGACTGCAAAATTCGCCATCTTGACAATCAATACTAAAGGACCACTTGTTGAACCAACCAACCACCACATACACATGTGCACACAGAAGCCAGCATAATGTAATGGAATGAGCAATGTAATAACTCATATAGGTATGATTTATAGCTATCATTAAATAAAGACTATACAGGGCTGCTCTTAAAGGAATGCCTCCAATTTCATTATGTTGGCCCATGACATCAGAGGTGGATGTTGTTGGGATGGCAGCAGAGGTTGAACCTTCCCACCAATATTCCATTCCATGTTGTTGCTGTGTGACAGATGGCAGCAGTGGGGCACTCTGACACAATGGCGTCTGACATGGGAGTGCTGATGTAGCAAAGGTGTGGAACTGAATTTCTCCATGTGGAAAAAATGGCATCCACTGACATTCATTGATGCTTGCTGAACGTTTCTGGAGCCCGAACAATGGATGTGAGCACAGTGAGGTGGTGGTGGTGCGTTTCAGCAGTGGTGACAGCAATGTGAAAGACAAGCCATGTTCCAGCTGCCATAACACAAAGTGAAAAGTGTTTCAATCAGCTCATCTATGTGAATTGGATAATGGTTGTGACTATGTTGAAAAACAGTGTTTTGTAGCTGAGAATTTTGTCTATCAAATAATGTTATTGTGCTCTTTGTTTCTGTTGTAGTTTCCATGGAAATAAATTGGAGGCATTACTTTCAAAGTGACCTACGTATTTACAGGTTTGCACTAAGATACGGTGATTTCAAGCAGTTTCTTTTGTATAAAGTTATAACTCCAGAGATAAAATATTATGGGCATATTTTGTAACAATGATAGAAATGTTGTGCTTTCATTATTATTAATATATTTTCTTGATATTAGTATAACACCTGAAACTTAGCCTAAACTGACAAATTTCTTTTTATGCAATGCCAGCTATGGCAAGACTGTGCTGAATCCTGCAGTTTTTACTCAATGCCAAAGCCCTAAATTCCTTTCTGGCAAACTGCATTCAGCTCGGAATCAGTCTAAACTTGGCTGAGTCCTATCTGTAAGGTTCACAGACTTCGGGAAATCTCTAAAAAGCAAATTTGCTTGGATAGTCAGGATTCACTATAAATATTTTGCATAGTGCTCAGCACAGTTTCAGCTACTCCCACACAACAGTCATTTGTACCTCCTATTTCAGCCCTGCAAAAGGTTTTTTTGTTTGTTTATTTATTGGAAGATGACAGATTCAAACTTTAAAAGAGAGGTGTTCAGCTTGAAGGTGCATTGAGAATACAGATGCATAGTCAAGCTTGCCAGATGTGCAAACTGGGCTAGAATATGATTCCGTTATTTCCTTCCAATGTAGTCAATCCACAAATACCAAAAAAAACCACTATTTTTATATTTCAACTTAGCTGAGGAAGAAATAAATACTGAGTCAAACACCAAAGATACAGCAGTGGGACAGGCATGACAGGTAGACAGCAAACACGAGAGCAGGCATACAGAAGCAGCTTAAAATTCACCTCTGCAGTTCTGGCTGCAGTCCCTCATTAGAGTGCTCTGTGAGATTCAGTAAATCACACCATCCACAGGAGGCTGAGAACAGTGAAGAACGGACAGAGCAAAGCAGAGCAGCAGATGTTGTTTCTCATCTCTGCCCGATTTCTCTGTCCATGGCTTTTCTCTGTCTGCCTTTTCTTCTTTCTTTCCTGCACAGGTGACCCCTGAGGTCAACTTTGCATTGGGTTCTTCTTGTGCATTGTGTTATTTGGAGGTAGCAGTAAGTAGCCAGGCCATGGATCACTGAGAAACTTAGATTATTTGTCTACTAAGGAGTCCTGCACTAAAAAATTAGTAATACCAAAAGCTATATGGTTATTCCTAATGCATTTTTCAACTGCATTGGCTGCAGAGACTTAAAAAAAACCAAAGGTCATGATTTTACATGTAAGCTTTACAGTATTTTGCAAAAATCTGTAGTCATACTTGCTCTCCAGGGTAAGTCTAAGAAAGTGATATTTCTACAGCACATTCCTTTTAGTATTCCTTTTAGTATTACTTTTTGTTAAAGCACTATTTTCTACTTATGTATATTAATCACAAATAAATAGAGTTAAAGGAAATAAGGAATTGAAGGTCTGCACTGATAGATATGGGGAGTCAAAAGAGAGAAGCTAACTTTAATTGTATCACTGAATTTTATTTAGTTTTAGATAAAAGCTCAATAAGAAGAGTTAAGCAGAGGCTAGGAGCTATCATCACAACTTTTTCCTTTAATTAATTCTTCCAGTGTCATAATATTTCTTATGCCTATAGTTATCTCTTTATTTCCTGCTACTCTGTACGCTATCTGCGTGAGAAATGGGACAGACCATTTATTTAGCAGCATTTCTCTGGAGCACCATAAAAGAGCAAAAACGTAAGTGACTGATGCAACTTCAGTAGCTGTAAACACAAAAAAACTTCAAAAAATCTGACTTGTAGGGAATCTAGGGGTTTTGCATTACTGATATAACTATGTTCCACGTACTTGCTGCTTAAGTTTTTAGGTTGATGGAAATAAGGTATTCTTATACTGTAGCATTCTTTGACTACTGGAAAAACCTTTTGCAGCTGTCACATGTCTTGTTGGGTAGGTCTTGCTATTAGAGGATATTCATAGGAGCCTGTCAGCAGCTTACACTTCCTACTCCTCTTGATTTTAATGGAAATTACTGTAGACACAGCCTTTCTACAGCATGGAAAACAGCAGAAGGCAAGTCTTATTTATAAAGCAGGAAGTTAACACTGCTTTGGGTAGGAATGCTCCTCAAAGAAAGGAAATGTGGGCAAAAAAAGAGGACAAGGACTAGACGTCCTTCCGTATCTGACAGTAGGTGCACCAGAGTAGGTGGAGGTATAATGATATATTTGGCTCTGTCTCTGATATCATTCACTTCCTGCCTTCATATAATGAGCCGATTTTCCTCTCCCTCTCTGCCTCGTCCCCAGTATGTGCAAGGATAGAAAGCTGAGAATGAAAAAAAGAGCACCTTAAGAGTTAATGAGATCTTTTTTCATAGGCAGTGTTACTCAAAGTCAAATTAAAAACAAAACAAAACAAAACAAAACCACAACAACCTCATGTCAAATATGGATATGATTTCACTCTAGTATTAGAGACTTATGGTTTGAGTTTTTTTAAGAACTAGTCACTCCAAACCTTTCTAGTTGCAGGTTACAACTTCTGTTTTTCAATAGAAAAAACACTGGCTCAAAAATTTATGTTGGGATTGCTAAATAGAAGCATTAGCATGCACAAAACAAAAGAAAAAAAAGGGAAATTTACAGAAACTAGACAAGATGAAATGAAAATCAAGCAAATTCCATTGTCTAAATCTAAGCAGGGACCATGCTCTCCTTTTGAGATAAGAATGCTTGGTAGAGTAATGGCCTTGTAGTGTTTAGTTATTCCTCTGTGGTGCTGCTTATAAAAACCCTAAGTTGCTGCCAACCAATGCAATATCAAAGGATTTAAATATATATATGTATATATATATATCAAAACAAAGCAAAGCAACATCTCATTTTCTTGCCTTGCTGTATTTATTGAATTTAGTGGGAATGCAGTTCTACCCATTGTCAGAGAGTGTAAGTCATGAAACACATATCAAATTGTTTTTTACTGCTTATACTTGGAAAACAAGAAGTTAGTTTCCCTCTTGGAAATTCTCTGTAATGGATTAATGCCAGAAGTGAACTAAGATATATTTGCAGCACTAAACAGAAAAATTTGGATATGACTTGTTCTGTGACCTGCTATCTGTGGAGTATTTCTTAAGAGGAAAAAGTGATAGGAGCTGTTGAAGAATGGACTTTCACCTACTTTCAAAGCACTAAGACCCTCAGCTGTTTTTTCGAGTTTTGCATTTTTTTGGCTTCCTCCTCCCCCCCCCAATTACTTACCATGGAATATATGCCCTTTTGAGGTCTCACTCTTTCTGTGAGGGCTGCAGATCACTGCCTATTCTTTCCAGCACCCTTGTATGGCAATAACTGCTGGCTCGGCAGTATCATGTTTTCTCATTGCAAAACCACCCAAAGTGTTTGACAGAGCTGTCTTGGCTTCACAGTGAAGTCCAACGTAAAGCAAATACAGTAAGCTGCCAACTCTCAGCCAGAAGAACAGATCTGCATGATAGTTCAGGAAGAGAGTATGCGTCTCGAAATAGCCCTGGTGCTTTTCACAGAGGACCCCCAGGCTTGGTCCTTCCCCACCATGCAGTTGTAGGCACGAGCAGAGCAGGGTCAGCATGACAAAGTGAGCCCCACCAGCCTGGAGGGCCAGACAAAATTGGGAATGCTGACCTAATGATGCTTTCACCTCTAGACTTCACATATGCAGATGCTTATAGCTGCATCTTGGCTTGTTGTGGAAGTTAGCAGCAAAGACGGGCTGACAGCAAGTGATGAAAAGCCTGATGAGAGGTAGAAGTAGTCTCATGAAGGAAGTGGAATGAAGCTCTGATGTGAGACACTTCTGTGTTAGGGGAAACTGCCAGGAGGGTGGATTTCAAAGCAATTTCATGTTAAATAGGTCAAACATATGCCTGTAAAACCCAGCTACAGAAGAAAATGAGGGAAGTCTCACTGCCTGGTGTGCCATTACACTAAACTAATGAATATAGAAACTCACAGCATAACATTCACCATCCTGTTCTAGCAAGGACACTTGGAATGCTAACATCCTGGGTATTTCTGCGTTTCCACACCTGCCTCCCGCACTGTAAGGTTCACTTGGAAATCTTCACTTTAATGTAATATAATGATCCTCCTAAAACTGGCCAAGCCAGTTCCTCTAAGCGCTGCCAGTAGGAAATCCCAACCTTTCTTCACACACCTAGCTTCTGCCTCACCACCACTCACATTTTTGGTATTTCAAAGCTAAAAAATGCCTGTGAGATGATGGTGTCTTGCTGTTATTATTATTATTTTGGAAAAAGAGGGTTGGTTCTTTTTTTGGTTGGTTTTCTTTTTTCTTTCCTTTTTGTTTTTCTTTTGTAACAGAAGGATGTATTACTTTTTGTTTACATGTAACTGCAAATGTACTTTCACACAGATAAGTGAGGCACAGCACACTTCCTATCAGAACAACTACTCTTTGAGAACTGTCAGCAAGTAAGGAAAGTTTTAACACACAGATGAACTTCCATCTCTGGCCTCCACATTGACATTGAGCGTATATGCTCATTTACTTGTAACTGCTTTCACAGACTTTGCTTAAACTCCATGTGTTAAGTATCACATTAATATATGTAAAATGAGTGATAAATTTTTTTTTTGTCCTTTAATAGGTATAATCATAGCATGAAAATTATACTTACCTATTTGAGCTAGGACAATGAAATGTATTTACTTTGTGTCACAATTTAGTTATATGTCAATTTTACTGCAGAAGCAGAATGAACAGATGACAAAAACTGAATTTCTTAATTTGGGAAGTAATCTAGCAGGAAAATTGAAAAAGTAATGATAGTAGCTGCTATCTAGTGTTGCTGAAAGCAACAGAAAAGGAATTAGAGATTATGATTTAATCTTACGTGTGAGCATCACATGCACACAACTTCAATTTCTGTGTTTAAGGAAAATGTTATAATAAAATCCACTATAAGCATAAAAAGGATGGTAAGTTGCTAGCCAAAAAAAAAAAAAAAATGCTGAAGTGGCAAAGAAAAAAAAAAAAAAAAAAGAAAGAAAGAAAGAAAGAAACTGTAAACAACACTTGTAATATTTTGGCCTATACAAGAATGTCACCCATGAAAGACATTTTACACTACACTATTTTTATACTACAAGTGGACACTTATCAGGTGAGACCATTAATTACTGTTAATTCAAAGCTAAGTGTCAGAATGTGCTCTAAGATTCTATTTTTGCATAGTTTCTAAAGGGTCAGAAAATCATTAATACATGCTGTGGCCATGAATATTACACTTTGCAGATGTTAGTGCATGCAATTACAGGAAAGATGGTGAGGGACTCTTTCAAAGGGTGTGTAATGATTGGACAAGGGGTAATGGCTTTAAACTAGAAGAGGGGAGATTTAGATTTTATATCAGGAAAAAATCCTTAACTGTGAGGATGGTGAGGCATTGACACAGCTGCCCAGAGAGCTGTGGATGCCTCATCCCTGGAGGTGCTCAAGGCCAGGTTGGATGGGGCCCTGGGCAGCCTGATCTGGTGGGTGGCAGCCCTGCCCATGGCAGGGAGCTAAAAGTGGGTGGGCTTTAAGGTCTCTTGCAACCCAAGCCATTCTTGGATTCTGTGATTCTATGAATAATCATGACATGGCTCTTATGATAATTGTAGACCAAGCAAACTGTTGGACTTCTAAGTTTGAATGCAACAAAGCATTTAATAAAGCATCTATTATTTTATAAATCTTCCTGTGGTGAAGAGCAATGATATGGAAGAGCCAGGTCAAAAGCAGCGCAGCTGCATGCATGGCATGGAGCCCAGGCTTCCGAGCTTCTCCCCTCCATGCTGCATGCCCTGGCTCTGCCCCATTGTTGACATGGCTTTATTACTCTTGGCTCCAAAGCAGATGTGCTTTATGTCTGTTTAGGATTATCTGTGTCATATCAGATATACTGTACAGATATATTTCAAATGGCAGCCCAGAAATCTGGTATTCACACTGTAAGGAGGCACTGACAGTTTTCTGGAAAGAAAATGAACATGAGTCTCTATACCTTTTCCAGTATTTGTGGAATGTGATGAAAGGAAGGTTTCACTTCCAATGAAATGACTGTGTTTTCCTCTTTTCTTGTTAGGTCACTGAGATCAGGATTTGACTCAGTTTGTTAATGAAATGATCCGTAGGACATGGCATGAGCCTAATCCCAGCACTCAGAAAAGGGCACAACAATCTCATGCCCTGCTCTCCTCTAGGATTCTTTCTGCCTTGCTGTCTACCTCACATCATCAGTGAATAGCAACGAAGATAGCATTTAAAAGATACAGTCCTCTGAAGTTAACTTCTGGACTGTTTGACTCCTAATCAAACACTTTTTTGGAAAAGCTGTAGTGTACAGTCTAACAGGTTTATATGCAAACAAAATGAAAAAAAATCTTTTAATGCACTAGATAGCTAAATCTATACATATAACACTCAAAAATCAATTTTTTGGCAGAAAGCTATATTTATGATTCTGGATTTTTTTAAATTTTATTTTTGCCTTTGTTTGTATTTCTCCTGTGCAAGAGAAAATTTCCAGGCAAGACAGACATCATTCAGTATTAGGCACTGCATTATTTTCTTCCAGTCCATGCTTGGTATATTAGCTATTACAAACCTTTCTTACAAGCTATGCCAAGCCACGTTAGCAAAGCAACTAAACTGTGTGTGCTAATGCTTGTTTTCAATGGAGAGTGGAGTGACAACCTGAAGCAATCTGAAAAAAAGATGTTTCCAGGAAGAGGGGGATCTTTATTTAAATCATGAAATCTTTAATCCCATAGTTCCTTCCATTCTCTACTATTAAAGAGAATTAATGAACTAGTTGTACTGTCTTTGGCTTCCATTCCTAAAATGAAATCCATTAAGAAATGGTAGTAATGTGGTTTAATAAACCAAGCACAAACTTGAAATGTAGGAGCCATTAAATTCGCTTCCCAAATTAGCAAGTATGCTGGCCCTACACAAGTCATTTATCTTCCCATAGCTTTAATCTCAGCCATCTATAAAACAGAAATGATAATATCCATCTCAGAAAGGTATTCTGAAGACTGATAGGATGGTGATAATTCATGCTGCTGTAGAGTGAGCATGACTACTTACAGGCCATATGAACTATAAAATATCTGCCAGTCATTAAAAACAATCCATTCTTGTTTTTTCAGATATTATATCCATGTATCTTATCATGATAATTTTCACAAGCAGAACATGAATACTTGTGATTGTTTTGAAATTTCTTTACAATATATTAACTTAAAAGTTATGTTACATTAGCAAACCTATTGCATTACTCACATCTTCCTACAAGTTTTGTTCAAAATACATAGGACAAGGTCTGCCTTTTTTCTACCTACATATATTTTAAGAGGCAAAACTACCAACATTTTTGTTAGTCTAAATGTTTCTAAAATTGTATTAGGCATACCCTAAAGGCACTTTTTCACTTGCCTTTTCTATGTCCTAAAGGAAAGTAGGACATGTACACTTTTTTTCAACGGACTAGGAAAATAACATGAAACAAATTTCACAGTAATTTGATCTGGGACAAATTACTTTTAGACTCTTTCTATGCTGATTCCTAAAAAAAATTTCACCTCATCCAGGAATCTCATCATGTCACTTGTCTCCTCACTACATTCTATCCAGTATCCTACCTGAAAGACATCTGCACTCTGTTTATTTGCAAAACAAAGCCCTCATGGAAATGCAGATATAAATGATTAATTTGGCCTTCTGAGATTACCTATCTCTTAAGAAAGAAGGAGAAAAAGTTCTGAGGTAGTTAAAGAAATATTAGAATTAGAGCTAGCAGACTTTCTGCTCTCAGTGTACACAATGCCTAGAAAATTTTTTAAAAAGCCTGTGCAGAAGAGGACAGAGGAAGAGATGAGCAAAGACAGGGTTGTCATCATGACAAAAGCCCAGCAGAGTGTCAAGGATAGATTCCTGCTGTGGAAAGAAGGGGAGAAGCTTTGTTGCGAAATGCTCCACAGTGATGAGCCTGAGCATGGTTTCATAGTACCGAAGTTTTCATTCCTCTCTGACTCAGGTCAAAGGTACATAGCATACTTGAGGCTGGAAGGGAGTTTATTCTAGTTTATTCCCTCTGTCTTTCCTCCTCCCACCATGCACCCAAGTAGCACTGTGCTCTGTCAGTTACGATTTATGTGGGCAAAAAGTTAAATGTCTAACCTTTTCAAGTTCTTTATGACCTCCTCTTGGGTCTTGGCTATAAAACCTTGTTGCCTGTCCATCCTGCTGGCCTGCTGTCTGACTGCCCTGTACTGCGTGTCCTTGGTGTCCATTTCACATCTCATATCCTAGTTTATAAACATTTTGGGGCACAGAATGTCTTTTTGTTCTGTTTGTATAGCGTCCAATACAATGAAATGCTGGCCCATTCATGAACTCTGGAGCACTACAGTTAATAAACAAGAACAGTTTCTCAGTCTTCGGGAATATTCAAGACCAAATAATTGCTAGGCATTAGTATTTACTGAGAGGCAAGTATGCAATTACTTAGCTAATACGTGTGCTCCTACCATTAGCTTATTTCTCAAGCAAACGTTCATCAGTGAAAAAATAATGTGATAAAGAAAGGCCAGAGCGTTCCTTAGCATTAAAAGGCAATAGGAAAGTCAAAACGTCCTATGACAAATATGACTTATTTTCACTTCTTTGGGTTTTCTGTTGTTGGGGGTTTTCTTTTGTTGTTGTTTTGTTGATGTTTCTATATAATATGACATTGCAGTATAAAGAGCCTGCATACTGAAACATTCTACTAACTGTAAATAGTCAGAAAGCAGGAATGCCACGTGTACAGTAAAGCAGACTCTACAATCACATTTCTCTCTTTCCTGACCACAAAAAAAGCCTTTGGAAGCCAGTGCAGTAATTTAGGTGCCTAGAGGTAGTGAGCATGGCCAATCCTTTTTGTTTAACTGATGATAATGCAATGACAGAATTGAAGATAGACCTACAAGCACGCATTTGCTTTCATGAAGTAAGAATTTCTGTCACGTAGGTAGGCCTATCTGGCTAATATCAGGTGATTACACGAAAGCTAGTGTGAAAATAACAAAGTTTTGCCAGAAGAACTACAGTCTTTGTGGTAAGAATCACTGTTCTCCTGCTGTCTTTCAAAAGTTAGAGATGAGAAAAAGGTCCTGCATCATCTTCTGGCTCCACTCCATTCAGAAAGGCATCACTGCCTATTAAAATGCAAATTTTCTGTTTCCTGGAACTCAGATGATTAAACCTAGAGCTTCTGGGGCATACAAAATGCTCAACTTTCAAAATCCTCTAGTGGTTATGGGGGTATCTGAGAGGATTGCAGAGTGAGTCTTACTATTTTCAGCCTGTTTTCCCACACATTTTTTGAAGCACAATCACAACATTTGGAAGTCTCTTCATTTGGACAAAGTACACTCCATTAGATCATGTGGTTTTTTTGTATGCATGCACACACAGGTTGGCCATGAGCCAGCAGTGTGCCCTCGTGGCCAAGAAGACCAGTGGTATCCTGGAGTCCATTAAAAAGAGCGTGGCCAGCAGGTCAAGGGAGGTGATCCTCCCCCTCTACTCTGCCCTGATCAGGCCTCATCTCANTAGGGAACCTGCTTTGGCAGGGGGGTTGGACTCAATGATCTCTCGAGGTCCCTTCCAACCCCTACAATTCTGTGATTCTGTGAAACACAGAGATACAGAGGATGCCCCAGTCAAACTGAGCCTTTTATTCCCTGCTTTAAGAAGACATACACAAAACAAAGACAAATTTTCAGTGTGGTTACCAGTTTTGCAACTGAGGGTCTAATACATCTCTGTCACTAAAACTTTCCATGACTCTTTTGCAACAGCAAAACAACACATCTGAAGATTTAAACAAATAATAAGTTGACAGTAAGAGTTGATTTGGTGTTTTTTTAAATCCAATTGACCTTCGTCAAGGCAAAGGCAAAAGAGCAACACTTGACATTTTGCTCAAAATAAAGAAAACAATTTAGCAATTTTCATCCAACTGTGGTTAGCTCCAGCTCCACAGTTGCTCAGCTCTTTCCATACACAAATGATTTGCAGTCCTCACATGCGTTAGAAAGTTTCCTGAGAGAGTTGCTACTAACTGGTTATCTTCAGATTTCACATTTAACTGTTGACATGAACCTCTTTGGAGAAAAAAAACCATCACAAAAATTCAGTATGAAAACATTAGCAACATTACACTTAAAAACTTTCAAACAAACTGACTGAAGAACAAACACATGACAGTACAGTCAACACATTCCCTAAATCCCTCCTGTTAATAGAAGGAAATACTGAAAATCTCAAAGAATTTAGTGCTGTGAGATTACAGCCACATACAGTGTTTCTGAGCAGGTTAGGTATTTAACTGCTTGCCCAAACAAATCAGAAGTGGCAGAGTAGTGTTGGAACTCAAAATGTTGCTCTGAGTTAGAGTCAGTTCTGAAAAAGGACTAAAATGTCTAAAAAATGCATGCTGAGAAACAGGATATATTATTTTGTGTCCAACATGACACTAGTGTCGCTCCACAACAGCTGGACCATCGCAGCTAAGCGCGTACAGATGAATTGCTGACATGTAAAATACTATGAGGCTCCTGAAATAGGATTTTCAAATCCCTGATCACCACTAATACTCCTTTAACACTCTTATCATATACAGAATTCATGTCTTTGACCAGTGGGCTCAGAATCATGCACAGGATTCCAAATAATATTGCACCAGTACCTTTTACAATGGCATTAATATTGCTGTTAGCAACACATTTCCATGTTTCAAGCATGTTCGTGCTGCTGATTTGAAACTGACCTTCAGTAAAGACACATATCTATTTTAGCTTGTATTTCTCAACTGTACATAAGTCTCTCTGAAAGTAATGCCTCCTATTTCTTTCCATGGAAACTACAACAGAGACAAAGAGCACAAGACAAAGAGCTACTTGATAGAGCAAATTCTCAGCTACAAAACACTCTTTTTTAACATTGGCACTACCATTAGCTGTACATTTTCACCAGCAGTGAACAAAAGCCTGTATGCTGCACTTGAAACAATCTGCACCAGCAAAGGTGACCACTGTCACTGTCACCACTGCTGAAATGAACCATGACCCCTCATTGTGCTCACATCCACTGTTTGGTCTCCAGAAACATTGAGCAAACATCGATGAATATCAATGGGTGCCATTTTTTCCTCATGGAGGAATTCAGTTCCATCCCTTGGCTTCATCTGCACTTCCATGTCAGAAGTCATTGTGTCAGACTGCCCATCTGCTGCCATGTCACACGGCAACAACATGGAATGGAATGTTGGTGGGAACCTTCAACCTCTGCTGCCATGAAGGTTGGCCATGAGCCAGCAGTGTGCCCTGGTGGCTAAGAAGGCCAATGGGATCCTGGAGTCCATTAAAAAGAGTATGGCCAGCAGGTCGAGGGAGTACTCTACTCTGCCCTGGTCAGGCCTCACCTCGAGTACTGTGTCCAGTTCTGGGCTCCCCTGTATAAGAAAGACAGGGACCTCCTGGAAAGAGTCCAGCGGAGGGCCACAAAGATGATCAAGGGCCTGGAGCATCTCCCTTATGAGGAGAGGCTCAGTAATCTGGGTCTGTTCAGCCTGGAGAAAAGAAGGCTGAGGGGGGACCTGATCAATGTTTATAAGTATCTTAGTTGCGGGAGGCATATGGAGGTGGGGAACCTCTTTTCGGTGGTCAGTGGGGACAGGACAAGGGGCAATGGCCTTAAGCTGGAGCACAGGAAGTTCCGCACCAACATGCGGAAGAACTTCTTCACGGTGTGGGTGACGGAGCACTGGAACAGGCTGCCCAGGGAGGTTGTGGAGTCTCCGTCCCTGGAGATATTCAAGACCCGCCTGGACGCCCACCTGTGCGACCTGCATTAGGGAACTGCTTTGGCAGGGGGGTTGGACTCAATGACCTCTAGAGGTCCCTTCCAACCCCTGCAATTCTGTGATCCCACCAACATCTGCCTCCGACATCATGGGCCAACATAATTAAATAGGAGGCATTACTTTCGGAGCAACCCTCGTATATAACTGATCAACATCACATAAATTCTTTCACTGCTAGTGTCTCAGTGCATAATTTTGCACGTACTGTGGTCAAATCACAAATAATTTCTATTACTTCATTCAATTAATTAAAAAGTAACCATTTAATTATGTAATTAGACCTCTGAATCCTAACTTTGTGTAATGAAGAAGTATTAGCATTTTTTCTGCCATGGTCATAATGAAAATCATACTGAAGATTAGTACTGAGGTACAATATTGATTTTTTTTTTAATTGTTCCCATATTTTTCCCTTAGTCCTCCAATTTTTTTTTGTACTATTTTATCAAATACTTTCGTTGAGTTGGACAGATATGCTGTCTTTCCTGTTCTGAACTAGCAGATAACTGGTTAAAGTCGTACTGTATATTATGCCCAACTTTACTAAATGCAAACTAAATTTTATCTTATCTTTAATTACCTGATCTTTAATTGCAATATTGAAATCTAATTAACAGGCTACTAGTTGACAAAATATATCTAGTATTTAAGATAAAATTGAACCTGTATTGTGGCACAGAAGGTTTTGCTTATCTCTAAAGGTGTCTTACAGCTTTATTTTCAGAGATTCCTTGCTTTCTCTATTCTAAAACTCTTTTGAGTGAAAAGCAAACTACATTTTCATATCATGTTATTGTTTCTTTCAGCAAACAACCTGTTAGAGCCCACAACAATACTGCTTGAGAAGAAAGTACTTTTAAAAAATCCATTATACATTTTCTTTTAGGCTAACTCTGTCACAGTCTGGACTACTTCTAGTCATTATTTTCTACGCTGGCAAAAACATTATGAACTGCACTTAGAGAACTGCTCTCCACTGGAAAATAAGCATTTGCAGGTTATTTGAATGCAGGTTAAAAGAAGAAAAAAAAAAAGTGCTATAAGAAAAAGCTGCCAAAGATTGGTCTCACTGACAGTTTCAAAATGATTTTAACTGTAACATGCACAAAATAGATGAGAGTTCCACTACATGACGAAGCTTACTAGGTAGTCTATCTTTTTATCTTTGGAATTTCAGAAAGCCTTAACTCATTCTGGTTGTAGCACCCAATAATGTTTTTACTCAGAACAGAAGTCCCTTTGCGCAGTATTCTGTAAGGACTATATTGCTTACATGATCAGATTTTCTTTTTCCCATTCTTGTATATATTTTACATACCCATTACTGTTCTCTTCTCTTTGGAACTCAACAAGTCAGCCTAAAAATGAAGGCTGGATGGTGGTCCTATAACTCATATGCCTTTGACACACATCAGCTGGATGGCATTTAAAAAATCTAAACAATTTCTGGCAGTAAAACCTGTTTGAAGTGTATTATATGTCAAGGATAAAATTAAAATACAAACAAAGAAGGACAGTACACTGCCTTTAGTCCTTCAGAAAAACTTAGTTAAGTCACTCTTTACTGAATTTAGTGTTATTAAGAATCAAATCTTAGCTTATCATGGTTTCCCCTAAAATGGTATATCATTAATATGTTGAGTAATAATGAAACTATGAGAGATAAAAGCAGTAATGTCATTCACTCTCTGTACAGTTGCTTGGAGGCCACTGAAGATGTATATAAAATAACAGAATATGTGGGTTTTTTGCCTCCAAACACGGTCTTATTTTTATTTGCTATGAAGATAAGGAAAAAGCATCTTTCTCATATGCTCATGAAATATCAGATTTGTACAAGACAAAGGGATCTTGTGCAAGAAATGTCTATGTGGAGGAAAAAAGAATGGTTATTTTCGTATAAGTTATCAAAACTTAACATGCATTTATTTCACCCTTCATAAATCATAAAGTGATTTCAGATTGTCCTTCACAACATAATGCAGTTCAGCATGAAGATGGGTGTGTATACAGACTATTCTGAACTGCCGAAACACAAGAAACATTGAATCCACTACTTCACAGTCATTCCTACAAATGGGTCATATTTTATCAAGCCTTTTCTGCTTATAATATTTCCAGCTCTTCAGGATTTACCATTTGTCCTGTAATATGTGATGTTTTTCTAAAAGCTCATGATCTCAGTGCCATTTGGCTAGTGTTGTTGTCTGTTGCTAAGAATGGCTTGAGAATAGGACTTCATACATGTAAAATCACCAGAATCACAGAAAAGTTTGCTGAAGGGACCTCTGGAGGTCATACAGACCACTCAGAGGGGCAGTTCACTGATAAGGTCAGTATGGTGTTGCCAAGATGAGTCTTAAACATCTATAACACCAGAGATCCAAAACTTCTCTGGGCAATAGTTTCATACTACCCACTAGTGAATTATTTTTCCTAAGGTCCAGTCTGAATCTCTCAAGCCATAGAGAAGGTTCTTCACCAGAGCGTGGTCAGGCACTGGAACAGGCTCTCCAGGGTGGTGGTCATGGCCCCAAGCTGCCGGAGTTCCAAAAGCCTTTGGACAATGCTCTTAGACATAGGGTGTGGATTTTCAGTGGTCCTGTGTGGTGCCAAGGGTTGGATGGATGATCCTTGTGGGCCTCTCCCAACTCAGGATATTCTGTGATACTTTTATTCTAAGAGCATGATGTAATTGAAACAGGGCCTTGGCTTTGCTTTAGTTACTTGCACAGTATATGCGTGCTGAGTCAGATACTCCAAGATTTGCAGCTACAAGTATTAAGATTATCCCAGATGGCAATGCAAAATAGAATGGTTTTAGATCTCTCGCTTGCCTCACAAGGAGGCGTCTGTACAGTTGTTAATACAAGCTGCTGCGTGCATATAGATCAGAGCGGGAGGCTTGCGATCGATCTTGAGAAAATTTGGAATACACTAATCACCTAGTTGCCCAATGTGTAATGGCTCAAACAATTGTTTCTGACTATCATAGCTGTAGCTGCTGTTTGTACTTCAGCTTGCACAATGATCCAATGCTGTAATTGCTGCTGTGCGGCTAAATGTGAGGGATTTGCATGGGGAACAGTTGGTCGCTGCTTCAAACTCTCCAAAGAAAAGGAGGGATTGATACAGTGTGTGTGCATATCCAGTAGAAAATTTATCTTTCCAGTGTGGTGTGTGCATATCCAGCAGAAGATGTATCTTTCTAGTGCTGCCATATCTAACTGCTACAGCAACAGAAGGTTAATGAATCACAGAATCATAAAATGGCCTGTGTTGGAAGGGACTCCAAGGATCATTAGGATCCAATCCCCCTGCCTCAGGCAGGGCCACCAACCTCTAGATCTGGTACTAGATCAGGTGAAGACAATGAAGTTGTTGAAGTTGTGTGAAGAATTGCTGACCTCGCCAATGTTATACACAAAGGAACAAGGACTGGTTTGTGCTGACTGGAGGGAAGCAGTAGATAGTACCCATGACAATGACATGCCGATGAAGACGATCATAGTGAAGAAGACTCCCCAGCGACCACCAAGGGACACCCAGAGCTGCCCCACACAGCTTCAACGCATGCTCAGGAGGACATTAGCATATATTCATTAGTTCCTGGAATAGTCTTGCATATGTATAGAATTCTGGGAAAATGTAGTGTTTATACATATCTTTGTAGGAATATAGGGGAGCATGATCTCTAGGGGAGTGCAGCACTTATGGTGGAGCTATCCCCAGTGCTGCCCGGCGCCGCCTGGAATACCTGCTTAACAGTGAGAATTCTTGCTGTCTAGTGGATTACTTGGATTCATCAACATCATTTTAACTATCTTTTGAGTATTTGAACACTGCTATTGCATTTTCCATTGGCATCCTCCCCACCTCGCTAAATAAGTCCAGCTTCCTTAAACACTTTCCAGAGAACATGTGCCTCAGGCCTCTGACCATGAGGTAGTACTCCCTTGGACCCTGACTCTCCACATATCTTGTGAACTAGAGAGCCTAAAACTGAGCAGAGTATTCCAAGTGTGGCCTCATTAGCACAGAGCAGACAGGAATTAACCCTCAAGTTGCTGTCCAGATTCCTCCCAAAGCATACCAGATTTGTCTTATCAAGGAGAGGAGTACACTGCTCCATACTCATCCTGGCACACCACCACTCCTCAGTAAGAGCAACACCCAGATATATAGCATCAAGGCTGAACACATGCAGGGGGTCACCCTGCTACAGGTGTGTAACTTTGCACATCTCTTTACTGAGCCTTGTGAGGTTTTCTCTCAAATTTATGAAGGTCCTCCTGGATCAGTTCTGAATTTGTCATGTCAGCCACATCCTCTAGTTACTGTCAGCCACAAATTTCCTGAGGCTATACTCTGCCTTTCTAAAATTTGGGAGCAGCATTATTTTTTTCCTTCCCATCAGTCATACTTGCAGTTACTACTATTCTTCAAAAATGATGGTGGGCTCACAATGAAATGGCCAGCTCTTTCAGCTCTTCTGTATGAGTCCCTTTCAGCTTCATGGATCTGGGTATTACAATTTCTCTGAGTGGTACCCAGCCTGTTTCTCCCCTACTGTTTGCTGCCTCTCTCCATCTGAAAGCATGCCAGTGCATGAAGCAGGCTTTGCCTGTGAACAATGAAAGAAAAAAAAAAAAAGGCACTGAGTATTTCAGCCAATTATAAAAAAATTCATTATTTTGTAAACATAGAAGCCATATTCTCAACTTCTGAATGGCATGAGCTGGCAGTGCTCTATCAACTAGTCTTAAATAATAGTACAGAATTTAGAAGGCTGAATTTAAAGGCAAAATACAGATTAATTCTACATTATGATTATACTGACTTCTTTCAGCTGAGTTATTGAAAAAATGCTCTTTATGGTGACAGAAAGAGATTAGCAGCAATATAAAATGAAGAAGCAGGTAATTTGTTACAGATAGGAAATCAAATGCTTTGCTCTTTTATTCTCAACAGTAAGAGAAGTCATCTCTTATTGACAGAGCTGGAAGATGAAAAGAATGTACCCAATTCCAAGTTCCTTTCAGTGGATAAACTTCCAGTGAAGGTAGCAATTCATCTTACAGTTACATTTCTTACATGGCATTGCCTGCTACATAATTCTTTCTATTACTAACTTTCTTACTATTACTAACTTTGATTAAAACTGCTTTGTCAACTTCTATCTCAGAAAATGACTGCAGCATTGAGAGATTTTTCCTGAAACATGCTAAAGTTCTTCAAGAACTGCTAACAGGACTCAATAAATGCCAGAAGACCTAAAATGTTATTTAATGTCTACATTTGTTATTAAAAAATACATTATTTTTTTTCCTATTCTAAGTGGGCAAGTGATTGAAAAATTCTTTTTCTTGAAATTGTTTGAAAATTCAGTTAAGTCAAAGCACATCCTACATATTTTCATCATCATAAATACAGATCTCCCAAACAAGCAATGCTTCCTTTTAAAATCTGAAACTATACACTTTTTTGCTTTATCTTCAGCTATAGACTGATTGTTGGGTCTATTGCCCAAGGACTTGAATAGATAAAGGGAATATTTTACAGTAACATAGGAAGTAATCTTATAGTATTTATAGCAACATATTTCATTAAATAAAAGTATGGCCATTATGCATTAGAATATGTTTAGGGTGGAATACAGAGAATAATTCTTCAAAGAGGAACCCAACATGGGGTAACATACATGGAGAAGAGGATATAAAGTTGAATACTGTGTTGTCTTAATTCACTGAATGATCAAGGCACTTAGATGACTTCTTAAATTGGACTGCTGGTATAAAGGATACCAATGCTATTGCCCAAAGACGATTACATCCCAGAAGTTTAGCTGCTGATGTCAAAAGGTGACAAGTCTCAAAAAGTGAAAAGCTATCCCTGTCTGCTTTATAATAATTTCTCTTACTGCTAGATTTCAAACAAATGCACATATGAATGTATAATATTTCTCAACACTGGCTAAGATTGCAAGGCTTTTGACTTAAAGAAAAATAACATTTTTCTACGACCTTTTGTTCACTTATTAAACAAGTGAACTGTCCTTATTATACTATTTTCTTTCTGTTCGGGTATGGTACGTCTGGAAGACAATTCAAGTCTTCAGAAACAGCACAGGAATCTACTTTATTGTACAGACGTCAAAATGCAAGGTCTGTTTTAGATGTGCATTTAGTTGTTGCTTTTTTTTCCTCCTCAAGTAGTGTATCAATTCTCTGATCTGTGCTTAATTGTGTTTGATTCATGCACTCGGATGATAGAAAAGGGTTTGGTATTATTCATACTATTTCTATGTGAACAACGTTATGCATTTTTCTTGGTATTTTTCTTGTAGTTCACCTAAACCTGGCAATACTTCACTATCTTTTGTTGGGCTTATCTGTAGTGGCTTATCACATTCTCTTCTTTGCAAAATGTTGATGAAGCCTTTTGTGGCCCACCATAATTTACTCACATCTGTCCAGTACTTGATTTTGTTTGTTTTTTCATGCTCAGATCATTGGAACTGCTCTGAATAGGATTATGTAGTCCACCTTTGACTCATCAGGAGGAGGTGTTTTAGGAAGATATTCCGAAGAGCAGGAAGTGAACATATTTATACCTGTGTGCCTCCCAGTAGCCCCTGACTACGCACCCTCAGTTAAATAAGCACAACCTATGAAAAAAAAAACAAAAACTGGTAATGGTTAGACCTTAAAACAGCTTTTTTTTTTTTGTAATGGAATAACATTGCGTACTAAAAAACTTGATATCTTTGTTCTCTTTTTGTTATCTCAACGTGATTTGGTTTTTGCTTTGTTTTTGCCTGTAAAACCTGTGGCATTTCTCTTGCAACAAAATTGTTCCAGAAACAAATTATTCCTCATTACCATGTTGTTTTGCCACCATGTCTACTAGTCTTCTCTGATATTTTATCTCTTTTCTACCTGAATTAGTGCTTGCTAACATTCCAGTTTGCCTCTGCTATTCTAATTATTTAAGTTTGGAGAACGACATCTGCCCCAGTCAAGGTCAGGTTTGGGTGTGCACCTGTTCTGTAGACTTCTGTATACCCATCTTTCTTGTTAAAGGTATGGTGGGCTTTTTAAACATTCATATGTGAACTTCTAAATCTTCTTCTCTTACTGTTACTCACTGCCAATTAGTTGACCTTTAAAATTTGTACTTTTAGGCAAGTCAGCTGTTTTGCCCAGTTTGGAAAAGCAATTGCTAGTTCCAGATTTTTCCAGTGTCTTGGGAACGCTTATTTTATATATAACACTTCTGGCAATCCAGTTATGTGGGCATGAATCATCTTGGTGTGCTCAAACACAGAATGGGAGAAGACACTTTATTCATATCTGTGTCAGCGACAAAAACCAGATCTTTTAGAATACTAGGATTAAAAATGGGATACCTCCCAGCCTTGATTTACTCTTCTCTTGATTTAAAATTGATGAAGAAAAAGGACTTTTGATACTCTTGATGTGTCGTGGGGATTAGAACACAGTACAGGAAATCACAACAAGGGTAGCTTGGGGGTACCTAACACTTTTAAGTTTGCAGTGTGCATATACTCTAAATTATAAAATAGAGGGTTGGGAGGTCCAGAGCAGTTTGTTGGAAATACAGCCAAAGAATAATCAAGATTATAATGAAAAAGGGTGCAGATAAATGAATTCATCTGAGCAGCCTCAGCTAAAGCCTAACCCCAACCTCTCTGCAAACAAGGGGAAGAGATACACCCACCTCCCTGAACTTTGTATCCACTTTGATCAAATGGTAAATATGCTACTGATGACTTCAGCTATTCAAACCAGAAACACCCTGCAAATCTCATGAAAAACACAGCAATCTATGCTATTAGTACAACATATGCAAAATGTCTTGGTGAAATCCTAACCTTCAGAGAGACATGTACAAGATAGCAGCTTATTCCTTCACTCCTGACCACAACAAACAGCTTGTTAATAAACCCACTAAGAAAGTCAAATGTAAAGAAGTAAATGTCCCTCTCCTGCTCTGCAGCTGAAAGGGTCAGGAGCCCAGGCCTTTCACAGGAAAGCATGGAGCATACTTCTGTGACCCAAGCGCTGCCTGGGTGGGAAAACCAGGAATATGCCACTGAGGAACTCTGAGAATCAGATATCCTAAGCGTGATCCTTAGCGTTTTCATTATACGCTTTTTAAAACTATTTCAGGTTTTCCTACTTTTAGCACAGCAGAAGAAAAAGTTTCAAAATACCTATTAAACTTTCATTCTCGCCTTGGTGAACAAAAAGGGTTTATCTATACTTATTTTCCGGGTGACTGTTTACCCAGTGACCATGTAAATCAGCCATTGTCCCCCCATGCAGCACTTTGCATGCTAATTCTTGAAGATACAGGGGAAGGACTGTCCTCCCTCTGCATGCATATGAATAGCTTGCACTGTAAGCTCCTCTCCAATGGAAACGATTTCTCACAGGAAGTGCTCAGAAACAATCTGTCCTTAGGAGATGATTCTTCTATCAAGTGCATGTCCTAGGAAATGTTTGTCATGTGGCTAAACAACTAAATTGGATAATACACAGTGCCTTCCTTTGCAGTCTCCTGAGCTGAATCCATCTGGATAACAAACACAGCTAATGGGCTGCACTCTGCTCTGCTTGGGGGTCTGTAAGTCCTGAGCGGCAGGGAGGTAGGTCTCTGCTCCTTGTAAACTATTCCATGTTCTGTTTCCTGTTGGGGAAAAGCTTTTAGTGAATGCTGAATTACTTTCAGACCAAAACAGGGCATGACATAAAACAGAAATGCCCACCAATAAATAGTAAAACAGCCTTTTAGGGCAGAAAGCCTTGGCTTAGATTAAACAATCACTATCAGTTCTCAGAGAAAGCGAAGATGTAACACATGGGAATGACATGCAAAGAGCACATGCTGAGACAGTGGGTTTCTTGGGAAATCATTAAAACATGCTATCTACTGCTAAGCCCCGTTTCACGTTCCTCTCATCCCAAAGCAAGCCGAGAGGAGGGCTTCCAAGGGCACAGCCTGTCAGGCAGGTCTGTAATGCACACTTTTCTCCTACACAAACAGTTTGCATGATGATACTTTCTTTTATAAAAACAATTCAGTATTATCTGAACAGCATAGCTTGAGGAAATTGGGCATTATTTACGGACTGTTCACCTTGTTCTTCCACTGTTTTTTAATTCATGCCGCACGTTTGGTCACCTGAATCACAGATCAGTTCTTCTGTTTCCTGATTAGATAACTAACTTTTGAAACAGGAGAACTATATACGCGGTGAGGTTACTTACGAAGTGGTGGTGTTTCAGGAAATGTTTTTTAAAGACCTTTTCTTGCACAGATTTACAAAGCACTGAAGACACTTGCCTATTAAACTTAAAAACAGGAGCATTGTGAAAGATCTACTCAGTTTCATTCTTCCCTGGGTAGCCAGTACTAAATATCTAAATATCTTCCCTGTAAATATTTGATAAATTTATACATTCAAAAGTAATTTCTAATATCTAGTAAAGAAAGGTAGGTGTCCTATTATATTTCATGCCTAAAATAAGCATAAAAAGAGTTTTTAAAATGTGAAGTTTAAAGCTATTAGCTCTTATCTGAAGGAAAGTTTTTATTTTCTACTGTTTGAGTTACTGCTCCAAATATGCAGGTTTTAATTTAAAATAGTAGTCAGGAAGAGATAAGACATTTGAAATTTTTGTGTTTCTTTTCATAGAATCATAGAATGGTTCAGGTTGGAAGGGACCTTAGAGATCATCTTGTTCCAACCCCCCCGCCATGGGTAAGGACATCTCCCACTAGACCAGGTTGCTTAAAGCCCCATCCAGCCTGGCTTTGAATACTTCCAGGGAGGGGGCAACCACAACTTCTCTGGGC
>WBMW01006998.1:428293-490008 GCA_013396635.1 Penelope pileata | reverse complement strand
ACAAAGATGTTAAACAGCACTGGTCCCAGTACCGATCCCTGAGGAACACCACTCGTCACTGGTCTCCATTCAGATATTGAGCCATTGACCACAACTCTCTAAGTGCGGCCATACAGCCAGTTCCTTATCCAGCGAGTGGTTCGTCCATCAAACCCATATTTATCCAGTTTATCAACCAGGATATTTTCAATATAAGAAACATTATTTTACATTTGAGGCTTTGCAGATCCTCTAGTGCAAGGAAAAGAAAAAATGTAACATATTCTTCCTTTTGATGTATAAGGTAAATATTGACGTAATTTGAATAGAAGTATGTCTGCTGCGGAGGTGCTGTAGCTTATCCTGCAGGCCAGCTGCCATCTACAGTCATTCCCCAGACACGACCACCTTCCATCAGGGCAAGAAGCCAAATTTCAGTCAGATATAGAAGAGACCACAAGAGACCATATGATCACCAAACTCTGCTTCACGTCTGCTTGGTAAATACAAGTTGTAAATACAGCTGCTCGTTGCACAGCAATGCACAGCTGGCAAGCCAGAGGGTGAAACCTCTAATATTTGGAGCATTCATTTTTCATTTCCTAGCTCCTTAGGAGAATTTCAGAGTTTCTGGACATGTTTCCAAGTGGTATAACTGAGAGTGTAGGTCACAGAATCACAGAATCACAGAATTGTAGGGGTTGGAAGGGACCTCGAGAGATCATTGAGTCCAACCCCCCTGCCAAAGCAGGTTCCCTACAGCAGGGTGCACAGGGCGCACAGGTAGGCATCCAGGTGGGTCTTGAATATCTCCAGAGAGGGAGACTCCACAGCCTCCCTGGGCAGCCTGTTCCAGTGCTCCGTCACCCGCACTGTGAAGAAGTTCTTCCACATGTTGGTGCGGAACATCCTATGCTCCAGTTTTTGCCCATTTCCCCTCATCCTGTCCCCACACACCACTGAAAAGAGATTCCCCGTGTCCATTTGCCTCCCGCACTTCAGATATTTGTAGACATTAATAAGATCCCTTCTCAGCCTTCTCTTCTCAAGGCTGAACAGATCCAGATTACCGAGCCTTTCCTCATAAGGAAGCTGGTCCAGGCCCTTTATCATCTTTGTGGCCCTCCATTGGACTCTTTCCAGGAGGTCTCTGTCTTCTTTATACAGGGGAGCCCAGAACTGGATACAGTACTCGAGGTGAGGCCTGACCAGGGCAGAGTAGAGGGGGAGGATCACCTCCCTTGACCTGCTGGCCATACTCTTTTTAATGGACTCCAGGATGCCATTGGCCTTCTTGGCCATGAGGGCACACTGCTGGCTCATGGCCAGCCTGTTGTCCACCAGGACCCCCAGGTCCCTCTCCGCAGAGCTCCTCTCCAGCAGGCCATCCCCCAGCCTGTACTGGTGCATGTGGTTATTCCTCCCCAGGTGCAAGACTCTACACTTGCTTTTGTTAAACCTCGTATGATTTCTTACTGCCCAACTCTCCAGCCTGTCCAGGTCTTGCTGAATGGCAGCACAGCCTTCCGGCGTGAAATGCCCCTACTCCAAGGGGTTCTATTTCCTTTGTGCTGCTACTGGGTGCAGGCGACGGAAAAGCACAGGTCATGACAGGGCAAGCTACCTATGCCACATCCTTAAGTGGCACAATATATATAGAAAAAACTGTTTTCTTCAGCTGCATGAAATTATGCATGCAAGTATTTCTGACATCCTAAAACCAATTAAAAAAACTTTGAGCAGAAGCACCCAAGTCTTAATGTTATACTTACAGCACTTATTGACTTATACCTATTTCTTACCAGAAATGCTGGTACGAGATCAGTTAACAAAAGACTAGCCAATAAAAGAAGAAATAAACTACAGTTCAAAAACTTTGAAGTGCATGAATTGAAATGAAGCTACATAAAGACAACAAAATTTAGCCAACTGAAAAACTTCACACAGATTGAGAAAAGCAAGTATGCCATCTCAGGTTTATCTGGAATAGATGATATCCTAACTTGGGAGACATGCACTGCTACATCTCTATTATCAGTCCTGACTTAAACATTATTCTAGGCATGTTTTTGTGTCTGTGTTTTCCATGTCACCTGCAATCGTACTGGACCACCAGTGCAATAAAGCCCTCTCAGACCCTGTGCGACTCACGTTTTACACAATCAGTTTTCAACATTACCTGTCACCTCTTGCTCCTACAGCAGGAATTAAGAGTCTTGAAACTTGCAACAGTAATTCAGCTAACAATAATTGCATGGCTTTGTGCCTTCACTTGGATAAAACATTTCATGTTATATAAAGCAGAGTAATAGAACACCTCTTCTGGCAGTTACACAGAAGGGTTAGCATTCTGGCCATGAGTGTTAATTTTCACATTCATATCCATCTTCTCTAAATATGCACTGGCAATAAAGTACTTTTATATTAAAGCAAATATCTATCCATGCTGCAAGCACTCTGTCACTGTTTCACCTCTGACATAAAATCTCAGTTTAAATGAGTAGCCCTCTTCAGACATTTGTATCCAAGATATATCTGTGTAACACAAACCTGGATCAGACTCTAGCAATAATTTTGTGCAGAATGGTGCTAAGAAAGGATATACAAAAATATATATTCATACACACAGACATCACTGCACACTTGTGCTTTTTCTCAGTGATATGTTTCACCGTAAAGCCACTGCTTAAACTCCTGTGGAAGTTCGTCTGTGCTCTGAGATTTTGCCTGGGAGAAGAAAGGGAGGGGATGTGCACGGGCATTGCAGCAGCCCTACAGAGGGTTCAGCTGCCTTCCCAAAACGCGATTATAAACAATTTCTAGAGGAAATCTACTCATGTAACTTCACAGAAGAGAAAAAACATAATAAATTTGTGCCCAAATATATCACTATACACAGAATAAATAACTGACAATTTGTATTGAATAATTAAATATATTACAAGGAGAATAAGCTACGGTTGTTTTTCTCAGTTTAAATAATTGCTTATGACCGAGATGTACATTATGAAAGTGTCTAGAACTCTGCTAAAGAAAACTCTTATTTTTTTGAATTCAAATCTAAAATATATGTGTTTTGAAAAAGACTCTTTTTATTAATTTTTATTTGATGACATAAAGGGATTTTGAATATAGGCAAATAATGCATGATTTTATGGATATTTCTATTATATACACGGCAGAAGAACTTGCACACCACAGACTTCAAAATATGTATTTCGAGTTCCTCATCATTTCACTGTTCTCAGACAAGAGAGGCACTTTCCCACCCATTACATGCTATCCTCTATTCTGTAAACGTGCAGTAATGTCTGAGTTCAGTGTAACACAGGACTGGTCCAGTGGAAGTGGTCACACGTGATATTCTTCAAAGGGCTAATTTCTTTTTTTTTATAGCTAATAATCAACATCTAGTCTACATTCGATTTTTTCATTGAAAAGATCTTTGCATTATCAATGCTGAATGAGAAAAGCCAAGCCTTGAGGCTCACCTTTAATACAGAAAAAAAAATCAGTATTATGGCAACACAATTTTAAAGCTTTGGGTGTTTTTTTTTTTTTTTTAATTAGAGTCAACGGATAGTGAAAATTGAAATAATGTGTTTCTTTGTGATGGCTGCAGATACTTCAGTCTTACTAGTATAATTATCTAAATAACACAACATAAGTAAGGAAGGAATTTTCTTTCCCAGTTTATTAACTATGAAATTAAATCCAAGCAATTATGGCTATTGTTTCAAAACAGTGCACTTCTTGCATTAATACACATTCTATACGTAAATTCCAGAAACAGACAGACAACACCATTAACACAAGGTGTAAAATGCAAACCACTGTTTGTTTCTGGATTTTGTTCAGCTGGTCCAGCAGAAACACCAAAGGTAGCAAAAAGCAGTGGGGATGATCCCAGTGCCTGCAGGACAGAAGGAAGCAGCGGCAGCTCTTACCTGCAGGCTGTTGAAGATGATGAAGAAGACCAACATCCAGAGGTGCCGGTAAGCCATGTGCAGCCCCCCCCACAGCCAGGTGATGGAAATCAGGGCAAAGAGGTACAGCACCAAGGGGATTTCTGGAAAGCAAAAGCAGAGGCTTTCAGAACACTTTCTAAAGCACCATGCAGGCAATGGGCAGCATGCTGGGGGCAAGGCCTGGCGGGTGGGATGAGCCTGCAGGATGCACAGCAGGGCTCCAGGCAAACTCTGGGAATGTGTGGAGGAAATGGATTTTCAGGAAATGAGGGGAAAGGGAAAAGAACACTGGTGTTGTCTGCACAAAAATCTGCCAAGGCTCTAGCACTTCATAGTGTTAAGAGCAGCTTGGTTTCTGATTTACTGCTGCTTTCCCTGCAAACTGAACGTGAGCATGCACCTGGCCCTATAAAATGTCAGTGGAATACCTCTGCTCCATTGCAGAGCACCCCAAAGACAAAATTTGCTCTGGTTAACTGCATTCACATTCACAAACACACGCACAAGCTGGCCTTCAGCTGAGACGTGCGGCTGCACCTCACACCGCTCACTGCATTTACAGCGTGAGGGATTTCAGGAGTGCTGGCAGGAAGGTGCCTGCATGCAGCAACAGAGGAAAGCAGGAGGAGTTGTAGCTCCCACCCCCACCTAGTCCTGCTCCCAATACCCAGGCCCCTGGTTCTGTCTGTGTCTGAGGCAGGTGGCAAAGTCCATGTTTGCCTGCCCTGCAAGCTCCGGAGTTGCTTTGCGAGGCACTGCCCCTCTCTACGCCAGCCACACTGCATCAGCAAAGTGCTTTGGGGAGGCATTGCTCTAAAAAAAAACACACATTGTCTCAACTAAAGCCTAATATTTAGGAAGACTTCAGAGCCCAGGCCATCCTGCAACAACTGCCTAACAGTGCAGCACACCATGTAGGACAAGTATTTCCTCAGGGAATTACAATGAGACTCGGAGCTGCACATAGGGGTCACCACTTTGTTAGGGTAGTGGTAGCCTACCGATCCAGAGGCAGTAAAACTAAAGTTTTAAAATATACTTAATTCATTTGGAACAGCTGGTGTGGCCTTGCTTTTTCTGTGAAAGCAAACAAACAAATCCATCTGCTTCACTGGAAAATAGCAAAGCCCACTGCAGCATTGAGAAAGTCGGATTCTCCATGTGAAAGAGTTTGAAAGCTCAGCCTCTGCTGTTAAGGTTAAGGTACTGTTCTGCCATTTTTCTCTGGGGGCATGACGTGAATCCTCTCCAGTTTGGCTACTTCTGCTAGTGCAAAATATTTCTCTCAGTGCTCTCTATAGCCCCCAGTATCCCCAGCACACAAAGCATCCTCCTCAAAGTCCATAAGGGAAATGATAAAATTCCTCATGGCCTCAAAAGACACCTAACCAAGCTTTTCTGTAATAGCTACCAATATACTCAGCCAACTGCACAATGCTTTTACAGTAATTAAAAATACAAAGTTCTCTAAATCACTTGGTGGTATAGTCAGAAATAGAGTATTAGGATTCCATTTCATCCTACACTGCATACAAGATGAATCTAACTTCTCACCAGGTATGTACTTAACAAAGTTCATAAAAACAGGCAAGGAATTGACAATCTTTACATATTTCAGGTTGCAGAACTGACCAAATATAGCAAAATAAAAAATGAAAAAGCATGCAGAAAATGCTAAGTTTTTTACATTTATCTTTCTGAATGTAAATTCAGTAATTATCCAAAGAGAAACTCACTTTACTTATGCTCAGATATAAAGGGAAGAATATAATCATTTTGTTAAACACCAAAGTCATTTAATAAAATTTAGCCCTTTAGAAAACACAGCTGATGCAACAGACTGGCAATTAATGACCACTGGTGTATGCATATTCTAAACACTGTGCAAAGATCAAAGTTAACAATGCAGAGGATTTTCTCAGAACATTCAAATAATGACGTGGCTTTTGCATGGCATTGCAATACAGTTCAACTTGGGGGGGGGCTGGGGAGAGAAGACAGCAAGTTATGGGAGGACAAGCTGCAGGCAGTAGAACATGGCAGAAGTAACAGCTTGATTGCTGCTTTTACTACATAAACATCACATAAGGAAGGTTACCACAATATTAATCATAGCCTGACAGCTCTAGATGATTGAAACTGTAGATTGGTGAAATAGTGGTGGACATAAACCTGAAGGAGACAGATCAATGTACTGTAAAAAAAAAAAGTATCATATACTTTTGGTGTACAATGATCTGGCTTTATTATCTTCAAGTGTGCATGAGGGAGAGCTTTGACAAACTCAGTGCCATCTCAGCAAAACAGAACTACCACAGGTAAAAACAGAATGAAGTTCACTGAGTCCAGCAAGATTTCTACGAAATGCATCTTCAGGAGCAACTCAGATAAAGGTTTATGTAACAAATGCTACTCAGTACAAGTAAATCAATTACAGGATTACAGGTTTTATATACATGTTATAACCATAAAAGTGGTCTGAAGATATCTGCTTTTTGCCACATGCTGAATGTCGGTACAGTTAAAGATTCTGCTTTTATCTTTGTCAATAGCAATTTCTTTCATTATCAATATTGTAAGGGGTTAATTCAGAGCTGAACTTTGGCAGCACATAAAGCGTCAGCTGCTTGAGTTCCTTTCATCCACATTTTGATAAGATAAATTGTTGTATTTTGATCAAACAAAAGCATAAGAACTAGAAATATATCAGAAAGCATATCAGAAAATCAGTAACAATTTATTTTAAGTCTATAAAAACAGCATTGCATGAAAGAAAAGGATGCCAATAAAAAGACTCGGAATGATCCAAAACAGACAGTCTAGTTATCTGTGCTTTCCTTCCTATGGAGAGGAAAATGACAATTCCCACAAAAAAACAAGTGGATTTCTGGACAGAAGTACCTTCATTTACAAGAAATGTGCTCTAACTTCAAGTGCAGCAGTCACCCTTACGGTATTTAGAGACAAAAGATTGCAGTGGGACAGTTAGCACCATATCAGCCTGATGTAAGTAACACAATGTCAAGCAGCTTTGTTGAGTATTATATCTTTGAAATGTATTAGTTGTTTTTATTTATTTATTTATTTATTACATGTTTAACATAAATTTTTTAGCATTTGGACTGATGAAAGGTTTTATTTATGCAACAGACAGTCCACCCACTCCTTAAGTATGTCTATATCTGTATCTATCTATCTATATATACAGATATAATGTAAGCACATATCACCATTCTGACTGTTCACGCTTCCTGAAACATCTTCTCTTTTCCTTAAAGAGAGGCTTAGGAGATGTTGGCAAAGTCAATGACTCAATAGAGATAAATGCAGCTCACATAGCTCTAGTTGCAGCTGTTAAGTGTTTGCAGACTTAGCATAGTCCAGGCTGGTATTTGACCAGGTAAAATTACATTTACCAAATAGCTCTATTTGCTCACTGTTTATCACTTCTTCCCAATTACTGAGAAAAGATTATGTTTATTATTAACATATCTGTAAACATGATTTTTTCTGCAATGCCTGCTGTTGTGAGGGCTGTCTCACATTGTAATCAATTTTTATGGGTAGTAAAACTGTTATTTGTCTTTGTCTCCAAGAATGGCCAAAAAAGCTGACCAAATGCAGTAATGTCCTAGCAATTCTCCTGCTTACAACTCAGACTCTTCCTGAATGAGACAGGGTTGGTTTCTTTCTATTTAGTAATCTTCATAGCACTTCTGTTTTACCAACTCATCTGGTCTCTTCTTGAAGGTGGATTCATAAATGTCATTTTAATTTCACATAACAGTGCAACATGGCTATCCCTGTGGAGTGCCCATTGATTGTGATGCAGCAAGCTGATGTTTCCTGCCACGACCCATTTTAATAGAGAGGGAAGCAGCAGGGGAAATTGTCTTGCACAATTCAGCCAACTGCCCGCTGTGCAAAGTAAGTGGTTCTTTATAAATGCCTTCTTGCTGTAGAACCTATACTTCACAGATAGGAAAACTTGCACTTGGACAGAGAGAAAACTGAGCATCTGAATGAACCAACAACTTGCTGGAAGAAAGGCATCAGAGTAAGAACAGGTAACAAGCCCCGTGAAACTAAGAAAAACTATGAAACTGGAGAAAACCTATAGCACAACTAGGAAAAGTAACTGAAGCGAACTAGGAAAACAATAAATTGGTTTTATAGATTGCCAGAACTAGAACTGTGCCCAGGATCCCACAATTAGTCCCTTCAGAAAATCAGTTCCAGCCAGCAGCTGGGCAGCTAGGCTTTGATGAAGTTTTAGCATTTGGTATCCATAATGTAGAATGAACCTCTCAGTTGGCTTAGATCATGTATTTTAGAGGATAATATACTATTATCTTCCTAGAATTGACACATAATTCAAAAGAAAACAATCTTCAGATCCTGAAATTGCCAATTTTCTGTTTCCTCTGTCTGTGAAGTTGAGAACCACTCCTTAATATTATATACTCAATCTGTCTCATTACAAAACCGGATTTAAACTGCCAGGTAGAATATCTGAAGGTTTTCTTCCTTCCTTTGTTACTTGGTGTTATAGACAGTATTTTCCAGGAACATGAGTGTGAGCAGTGGAAAATGTTAAATGAAATAGAAATGAATAAACCTGGAAATTATTAGAAAATATTAAAACTCTGAAGTATAATGCTGAATATGCACTTGCAGCAATCATCAAAATGATTTAACTATGAAAAATAAAGAACACACTGCACATTCCTGACATATCCAAATGTTTGCATTCTTACCACTGTGTTGGCTCACAGTGGTATTGCCTGAAGTGTTTAATATTTTTCTAAAAATAGAAAAAATCAATAAAAGAACCAATTAAATAATAGAGCTTTAATGATCTTCTGAGTTTACCTATAAATATTTACTATATTTATTCCCCTCAGGTTGTTAAGCTGATAATGCAACTTTAATTGTTTTTAATTGTTCTTGGCTAGACATGAAAACCTACTGCAAAACCGGGATAATCTTTTCCAGCATTTTTTCTTAGATGATTGGGGGAGAACGTATTACTACTCAGAATTTCACTGTTTTGTGGGCAATCCAATTTCAGTAAAACATTTACAAACTATTGCTTAACAAGTCACGGGCTAAACTTAGCAATAGAACTACAAAAATGCCAGAAAAACTTCTTTTGTGAAACTAAGTTTGAATAACAGTGTTCCAAGTTCTGCTGGCTCCTTTTTTGATTGCTTTTGACAACTGATGTAGAAAAGGAGTTTGGTAATGGGATTTTGTGGCCAAACAAGAGATTTCCTCATAGAGTTCAAAGGAGAAAATGCCACCACCAAAAAGCAATCAGTAACCCACGACAGAACCTCTGATTTCAGATTGGAAATATTAAAGGTGCGTAGACTTCAACACTATCTGATACTGTAGACTAGAAAGCTGGCACATAAAGGTCCATGAAATCCAACTGGAAAAAAATGTTCATAAATAATTTGTAAAAACATGAAGCAGCAAGCCTGGTAAAATATTATCCTTCGTTCATTTATGTTTTTTTAATCTGTTGTCCTTGTGGTAAGGAATGGCTTGAAATTAAGAAGAGAAGCACTTAGCAAATTAAGAATAGAGACTATGTCACTACTACAAAAGCATAAAAGATTGGCTTTTTCATCTTTCCCATTTAAGTTTTCAACAAACTTTCTCATGAATTTTAAGATGTTTCATAGTATAATCAAAGATCAGGCCTTATTACAGCTTATGCTACTACTGATGTGCAGAGAACATGGCAAATGCCAGAACAACAGCAAATCAAAAAAGAAAGAAAAATTTGTACCTACTCATTTCCATATAACAAAATTATTTAAAAGTGTAATGCAAGATATTAAATGAGTGCTAAGTTCACAACTGTATAGGCATAACTCATGCAAATTAACTTGCTTCAGCAGAATTCTTTGAAGGAAGAAAGCTAATTTGGGCATGTGAATCACAGTGCAAACACAATCTAAATTGCATGTGTAGATGATGAATTTAAGTTATCTTATTCTGATCTTTGTTCTTTATTTCAGCTTGTAATTATGCTTGCATATTTTGTCTTTAACTGTATTTCTAAAAACCTCAGATGCAAAGATTTGTTTATCTCCTAATTACAAAAAAGAAAAGCCCCTTGAGGACTATGAAGACTAAAATATTATCCAGTGTGCAACTGTGATGAATACTGTGAATATGGTACATAACTCTTAGATCAGAGGTAGCCAACATCTGGCTCTTGATTCCTAGACGCATATTGTCATCTCAAGATGAAAGCACTCTTCGAACTCACCATTCCTTTACTTCTTTTAGGTACATGATATGGATCTTACAATTTGAGATAAAGATTTTAGCATGCAGCTTACAGGATAAAGAAGACATGCAACAACGGGTTTAGATCTACATTCTGACTTAGAATCAAAAGTCTCAGCATCATTTCCTTAGAGCAGAAGCATGGTTGGAATGCACTGCACTTGCACTTGGGTCATTCAGAGTGATCTGTTATGGCCAGGAAATGCACACTGCTAGGATGATAAATGTATTAAAGAAATTTATATCAGTAAAGACACCAAAAGGTAGCTTTAATTTTAAAGCTAAATATTTAAGGTATTGTTCACAAAGTTTGATTTTCGCAACAAAAGGTTTTAATCTTCAGATTCATTCTGGCCCATCTACAGTGAATCAGGTACATTCTACGGCAGTATTTTTGCCTAGGGCATGAAAATTATGTTACGATGTTCCATAAATTAGGTTCATCTATTAACGATGGTATTATCAGAAAAAAAACGCAGGTGATTTTTCAATTCAAATTTTTCCTTTACATTTTCAAATTTTTGCAAAATTATTAAAAATTAGCAAATAGTTGGAAAGGAAAACAATGAATAATGGAGTGCTACCTGTTTTATTTCCAATTTATGTAAAAAAGTTATTAGGACTGTCAATAAAAAACAATCTTCTGCTATGTATCCCTATTTCAACCTCTTGTTATTACAGCCAAATACTGCTTGTAGGCCACCTGATTTCCTTCAAAAGCGGTCTTTCTTGCTGCAAACATAAATATTAGTTCACCCAGAGGCTGTTTATCCAATGCACACTCCTAACTTGGCTGCTGTCAAGGCTAACTTTTGAGAAGTTAGATTCTATATATAGAAGAATTATCAGTCAATAGAACATGTTTGCTGAAAGGCTGACAAGCCGAATCTGTTGAAACTGAAGCGTCTTTTCTAGCAAACCAAACACCTATCTTTGAAAGAGGACATTGGGGTTAGGGATGACATCCTCTGTAAATGAGCTTTCACACCATTTTCCAGTGCTCACATTTAAGGATGAAACACTGCTTGCTCTAAAAGATAACTAATTCTTGACTCTCCCATTGCCCTTTCTTCTAGCCTTCTATTCTGGAGAAAAATCTCCTGCCCTAAGCAAGCTGTATCAACCACTGTGCGAAACAACATGGCTAGTAATAGAGTGATCCTGGAGTGGTAAAACTGTGTGAGAGGGTAAATTCACATACTTGGTGTTCCAGACAGGGCACTGAGAAATGCGGACACTGTACAGTCCTCAAAATAGAAGTTTGCAAATTGTATTCATTTCTTTTTATTCTCCACCAAAACATTATTTATAATCACAAGCTTTCACAAAGATATCCCAAGTATATGGAAAGAGTATGCATAAGCTGTGTGGAAAGATCACAGTCCATTGGCAAAGGAGCTGACAATGATTACTAAAAGCACAATTGTGCCAAGCAGGCTGTCTTTATGCCGTGATGTTTTCTTTAAAGCCTGCAACTTGCCAGAATAGGGTGTAAGAGATGTGATTGTACTCAAGAGTACCCAGGATAAACCTAGAGGACTAGGAAGAACACAACGGAAAAGGAGGTAGAACTAATAAGTTGTTACTAATCTGAGTAAGGGTAACAAACACTCCACTCCTACAGACAGAAAAAAACAGTAAAGCATAGTGCTGCCCAAGTTCAGGAAGATGTTTTACTACAGCAGATAGAATTTATTCTGATAGCTGCTAAAGACTGGATTGTTCAAGATGAAATTTCTTTGCCAGGCAAACTTGAGAGTCTTCCAACAACAGGAGAAAAGAGAGTAATATATTTTACTTAAGTTTTAGCTTAGCCATCTGACAACCATTTCCAGTACCTGAAGGGGCCTACAGGAAAGCTGGGGAGGGGCTTTTTACAAGGATAGATAATGACAGGACAAGGGGTAATGGTTATAAACTGGAAGAGGGTAGATTTAGACTGGATATAAGGAAGAAATTCTTCACTGTGAGGGTGGTGAGACACTGGAACAGGTTGCCCAGGGAAGTCGTTGATGCTCCCTCCCTGGAAGTATTCAGAGCCAGGCTGGATGGGGCTTTGGGCAACCTGGTCTAGTGGGAGGTGTCCTTGCCCATGGCAGGGGGGTTGGAACAAGATGATCTCTAAGGTCCCTTCCAACCTGAACCATTCTATGATTCTATGATTCTATGATACTAAGAGATTATAAAAAACCCTACTTATTTATACATAAATAAATCTTGTTATTCAACAGTGAATAAGCTGCCACCTTTGTGATTCCTCCAGGCAATCCCTTTTATATCAGAAAGAAATTAAAGCATAAAGTGCAAGTAAGGTCTTGAGTATCATATTTATAAGCTATTTTTATCAGACCTTATCCAAACTCATCCAAGCTGTTAATAAAGCTATCACTTCATCATTGAGAAATTAATATTTGAATAAATGTCTGAATAATAAATGTTTAGTATTCATTTTCATTTTCTCATAAAACAAATAGATTTCTATAACCCAAATGTTCAAAATAAAACAACTCCTTGCTTCATACTATAATTACAACTGCAAATTTGAGCATTTGAACAAGATAGCTGCTCTATAAATCCAAATAGTTACAAGCACTGGTCTGCTGAATGGAATTTTTTAATAATCCTCAGTCCCTTTTAGATTCAGATGATGTTTATCTAACAAATTGGGAAAAATGCTTCAATAGTCTTTGGAAGTTTGTAAAGTCTAACTGACTTCATTTAGTCGGTATGAAAATAGACACATTTCTACTAAAATCTACATATTTGCACTTGTTTATAAAACAGAGATTTATTTTTTCAAGAACAGCATGAAAACAAAAGAATTTTTCTAAGCTTCCCACAGAGTGTCATATTATTTCAGAATTGGTCAACACTGCTCCAGTTTTATTTTGGGAACATTATTGTATTTGAAATTGTTCTAGCAGAGCAGACAGACCAATACTTCCTGTTTTGCATGAGACAAATCTTTTCCTTCAAGCACATTTCAGATACGTGTAGCACTAGGAAATTTCAAAACAGACATGTTAACTCCAGGTACTTCAACATGCAGCCCGTGTGCCTGTGCAGCTGCAGGACACACTGTAAAGCAAGGGCAGGGCACTGCTCAGCACCTTGACCATTGCCCACAGCCAGGGAAATGGTGCTGCTCCTGACCAACCCTCAGCCCTCCTCGTGAATGTGCTGTTTGGTACCAGCCACAACCATGCAGAACAGCTTGCTGCCTTAGGTCTATTCTTGTTACCAGACTAGATACAATGAGTGGTACTAATTTCTTGTTTAGGTTTAACATGTCTTTATTCTCATTTCAGTAAGATAGCTCAGTATTTGCATAATTTTCATCATGAAAGCACTTTCGCAGACTTCAAAGGGACCACTAGCATGCTTAATCTTACGTAAGTCCTTAAGCATTTACTGAGCTGTGGTTACTAGTGAGGTTTTCTGGACTGAAGAGAACTGCCAGCACCATCCTGAAAGTCTGACTTGTGTGCTCAGGGGTAGCGGATGTATCCTACCTGCAGCGTTCGTTCTTCCTCTGAAAATATCATCATATGCTTTCCATTGTGGAGTCACCTGGTAGGCGTGAATGAACACCACGAAAACCACAACCAAGCACATTAACGGCACCAAAGCAGCGGTGAAGAGAGCAGCGTAGGCATTTGGAATGAAGCACCTGATGAAAAAAATGGGAAAAAGAAATGCTCTTTATAAACATAAGTCATTAGTGAATAAGGATATACTTTACAAACTACAGATCACAGAATCGTAGGGGTTGGAAGGGACTTCTGGAGATCATCTAGCTCACCATGCTAAAGCAGGTTCCCTACAGTAGGCTGCAGAGGAAGGCATCTAGGTGGATTTTGAATATCTGCAGAGAAGTACACTCAACAACCTCCCTGGGCATCCTCTTCCACTGTTCTGTCACCCTCACAGTAGTTTTTTTCAGATGGAACTTTTTCAGAAGTTCAGATGGAACTTCCTGTGTTCCAGATTTTGCCTGTTGCTGGTGCCGCTGGGCACCGTTGACAAGAGCTTGTCACCACCTGCTTGACACCTGCCCTTTAGATATTTATAAATATTGATAAGATCCTCTCTGAGTCTTCTCCAGGCTGAACAGTTCCAGGTCTCTCAGTCTTTCCTCATAAGGGAGATGCTCCAGGCCCCTCATCATCTTTGTGACCCTCCGCTGGACTCTCTCCAGTAGTTCCCTGTTTTTCTTGATCTGGAGAGCCCAGAACTGGACACAGTACTGCAGATGTAGCACCACCATGGCAGAGAAGAGGGTAAGGAGAACCTCCCTTGATCTGCTGGCCATGCTCATTTTATGGCACCACAGGATACCATTTGCCTTCTCGGTCACTAGGGCACACTGCTGGCTCATGGCCAACCTGTTGTCCATCAAGACACCCAGGTCCTTCTCCACAGAGCTCCTCTCCAGGAAATCAGCCCCTACCTAATCTGTACTGATGCATGCAGCTATTGCTCTCTGAGTGTAGGACTCTGCACTTGCCCTTGTTGAACCTCATCAGGTTCCTCTCTGCCCAACTCTCCAGCCTGTCCAGGTCTTACTGAATGGCATCAAAGCCTTCCACACTGCTCTCAGCTTTGTATCATCAGCCAGCTTGCTGAGGGTGCACTCTGTCCCTTCACCCAGGTCACTGACAAAGATATTACTTGACCCAATACTGACCCTGGGGAACACAGCTCATTACAGGCCTCCAACTAGACTGCACCACTGATCACAGCCCTCTGAGCTCTGCCAGCCAGCCAGTTCTCAATCTACCTCACTGTCCACTCATCTATCCTGCACTTCCTTTAACTCTATTTGCAGAGTAACCTTGACAGGATACACTGGGCTCTGCTGGTTTTATTTCTTATCATATCTTAAGGACTATAACATTTATACCTTAGAAGTATGCATGTTACATTTCAGCCTGACCAATATTTGAGAGATTTAAACTGTTGCAATAGAAAAAAAATTTATTTTAACCAACTTTATGCAAGCTCTGTTCACTTAATGTGATCACTCTTAGTCATCAAGGTCTAAAAGGTCATTATGTAATTATGTAACTTCTATACTTAGCTCCTGAAACCATAAATTAAATTATAAGAAATACATTTTTTAAATAAATGATCAAGTCTTAAAGGCAAGATTCCTCTCAAGTTGTTGGAAATTGTATGTCATTTACACAATGAAGCCAAATGCTCCCTCCCTCCCAGTTTTTAAAAAATTGTCCTCTCTCCTTACTCTTTCCATTTATTACACTTATAATTATTTATAAAGATGTGACAGGAACATGAGTTATTACTGAAAAAAGAATCAAATTACGCACATATGACTTGAAGAATATAGAGATGATAGTTAAAGAGAGATCTCCACTGTATAAGTGATCAGGCTTTGCTGTGAACTCCCCTGAGGTCAGTATGTGCTTTACAGCCACTGACCTACTCTGGAGATGACGCAAAACAAAACACCCCAAGGGACAGCTCAGGAGTCAGTATGTCTACAGAGTATGTGGTCACTGCTCTCCCTATTAAGAGGGTGTAACTTACCCAGCCCTTCTGTTTTTCAGGTCAGCTCTGCAAAATAAGTTCATGATCAACGCTGGTATAATACACATCCAGGAAGAGCCTGGGTGTTTGTTTCAATGGCATATATTACAATTTTGGTTAGGTGGATGTGCTAGTAGTAATCTGTTCAGAAAGTCCTGCAAGGCCCTGGGATTTAATTCTCTGTCACTTCCAGAGCACGTCTGACACATTCACTAAATGCCAAAATAATTTTCAGCAGAATTTAGATACTCTTTCAGAAGGTAGAGGCTCAATAAGACAACAGGATGAGATACCACGTGATAACAACAGTAAGCAACAGGGAAGGTAGGTTCTCTGTATTGCAATTAAAGGTGTTTTTTCAGAGAATGACTGAATGGATGAGGCTGGGACCCCTGGGTCCATCTGCTCCAACCCGTGCTCCAGCAGGGACACCCATGGCATGATCCCAGGTGGCTCCTAAAGATGTCCAAGGAGGAGACCTCACAGCCTCTGGGCAGCTGTGCCAGTGCTCCATCACCTGCACAGCACTGAAGTGTTGCCTGATAGATAGGACCTCCTGTGTTCTACTGTCTGCTCACTGCCTCTTTCCAGGCACTAGGCACCATTGACAAAAGCCTGGCTCCATCCTCTCTGCACCTTCCCTTCAGGTATTTATGGACACTGATAAGACCCCCCTGAGCCTCTCTTCTCCACGCTGAGTAGTCTCCGCTCTCTCAACCTCTCCGCACAGCAGAGCTGCTCCACGCCCTTCAGCATCTTCGTGGCCCTGTGCTGGACTCTCTCTGGTTTGTCCAGGTCTCTTTTATACTGGGGGACCCAGAACTGGACACAAGACTTCAGTGAAGAAGAGAAGAGTGGAAGGGTCACCTCCCCAGGCCTGCTGACTTCACTGATGGTGTATTTCATCTCGCTAACTTTAGTATTTCTTAGATATGAAAATAACTTTTTGTCCCCAAATGTATCTTTGAGTGGACCCAAACACAGAAAGATGTGAAGGCCTATCAGCATAATCTGTACTACTTCTAGTGATTAGACTGAAGGCAAGAATTTTAGCACAAATATATTCTATAAAACCACATTTACAGTCTGAAATCTGTATCTTTTTCAATTTGATTTTTTTTTAATTTATTGTAGAGATCATACATACTGTTAAATAGCTATCTGAAAGTTTTGAAAGGTTTCTGTGAACATGCCTTTATACTCAGGTAACAAAAGTAGCATAAGAATGAAAACCTACTGAAATGGATCACTACTGCTGATAACCCTAGGTTCTTACTCTGAAAAGTTTCGTGGACTAGAAATACACAAAGCCATATTAACCGACAGATCTTACTTTAGATTTCTTTTGGTGCGATGGTCAAATAGAAACCAAAAACAAAAGAACAAAACAAAAAGGTTTTCTCTTTCTTTCAATACCAAGCAATAAGACATTCACTGTATATATTTTTACCTGGACTAGAATGACGAGAAACATCTTTGATATTTAAGATTCTTTTCTCTCTTACCATAAATGTACAATAAATCTAAACTACACTTTTAAATACTGTCTTTTGGAAAAGACAACATCTCAAATAATTATACACATTTTAGTCACCGTGTTGATTAAAATAACCTTGCTTATTGGCCAGCTGGAATCAGGGCTTTTCCTTGGTTCGTTCTCTCTCTTTCTCTCTTTCTCTCTCTCTCCCTTCCTCCCTCCTTCTCTCCCTTCCTTCCTCCCTTCCTCCCTCCCTCCCTCTCTTCCTTCCTCCCTTCCTTCTGCCCTTCCGTCCTTCCTTCCGCCCTTCCTTCCGCCCTTCCTTCCACCCTACCACCCTTCCGCCCTTCCTTCCTTTTCTTTCTCCCTTTCTTTCTTTTCTTTCTTCCTTTCTTCCTTTCTTATATTTTAATCAATAAAAAATAATTGATATGTTTGCTTTCTTCTCAAGGGAATGAAGTATGTTTATTTGACCCTTTAAATGCTTTTGTAAAGTCTTGTGTGAACTTTCAAACCATAACATTTCCTAATACAAGGAAAGGGATTCCAGCTACACAAGGTGTGAGAGGCCCTCTTTTACTTCTCTGAATAATTTTAGTGGAAAAAGAGAAAAAAAAAAAAAAAACAACTAACATGATGTACACCAAAACAATTTGTAAGCAGAATTACAAAATTGCTTAGGAAATAAGGATTTTTGTCAAAAAATTAAGGAAGGTATTCAATACAAGTTCTGACATATTTTGTTCTTTTCTAAGCAAGAACATTTTCAAATACTTCCATGCATTGAAGACATTTCTGTTCCTTTTTATGAATTCTTGAATTCTAAGGAAAACTTCTTTCAAAGGCTGCTTGAAGCTGTGGGAAGTTCTATTCACTGGAATCTTGGCTTTGCTGTGGAAGAGGGCTACATTATCTTTGAGCTAGCACTTCATAATTCTATGAACTTGCTTATCACTTCTACTAAGGCCAGAGGATGTAAACATTTTTTTTGCCAATAACTACTAAAATATTGATAATCTGACAAAGCATTTCCAGCAAATTGTGTATACTTGGTATTTAAAGAACATACCAAAATCTAAAACTTTCTTTTACGAACTCATCCTTGATGATGGCATTTATTACTTGCTTCTGATGTTTTGGGCAGTGTAACAGTTTGATAATCAAATCTCTTTTGAAATGTTTTAAGTTCAAGCCTAACCCTGTGAGAAGAGCTGATCTCTTGTGCCTCAGAATCACTAGCCAACCCAGTTCTCTGCTGAATCTTCATTTGCAATTTCAGCTGACAAACTGCTCCTGTGTGAGTTTAGTGCATTAATGCATAGAGTTCAAGTTGCTCCCGCTGGTCTCTTTTTCCAGCTTCCTGCTTGCTTTGGAAAATGCTGTTCTTCGTATCAAATACCTTTGCATTTGTTGGCAGCAAAATAAGGAACCAAGTGCCCAGATAATGGGCACTGTTTTATTTCCCTTAGCACCACAGCAGAGGCCCCAGTCCATGGATGCTGCACACTTGGCTCGGGATTGCTGGCATGCTGTGTGCACGGTGAATCAATGCACTCATAAACGACTGGGCTTTAAAGCACAGCATATTGAAAAGAAACCCACAAAAATAATCCAGGAGTGAGCAACTCTTTCAAACCCAGTCAGTGGTGGGCATGCCCTTACAGCAGGTATCCTGCGAGCTGCTGCCCGCTGCTGAGTCAAAGCCTCCAGCACCTGGTGGACTCTCAACCTGAGCAGATTATACAATTCTACTCCTTTTTTTGGTTTACATTGCAGGAGCAGTCATTTTTCATGAATGCATTAAGCAAAATGATTCGTGTTTGCACTGTTTTGCTTCCCATTGTCCTGACAAGGAAGGGCGCACATGGACTATTTTGTTTGCAGATGTGGATTTTTTTCTATTCTTTTTGTTTTGTTGTAATGCCTATGTTGCTATGAAATTATGTTGTTCTGGTTTCAGCAGGCAGGTCTGGAAACCCCACACAGCCTTTCGCTCACCCCCCCCCTCCTCCCAGCTGGGATGGGGGAGAGAATCGAGAAATAAGGTAGAACTCGGGGGTTGAGATAAAAACTATTTACTAACAGAAAGAAGAAAATAGAGTACAATAACAGTAATGATAATTATATACAAAATAAGTGATTGTACAAAGCAATCGCTCACCGACCGCGACCGATGCTCAGCCAATCCCCAAGCAAACGGGCCCTCCCCGCTCACATCCCTTCCTTATATTACATGATGTCATATGGTATGGAATATCACTTTGGTCAGTTTGGGTCAGCTGCCCCATTCTTGTCCCCTCCTAGCTCCCTGCGCCCCCCCCCAGCCTCTTTACTCTCCTGGCAGAGACATACAAATGTGCTTGGTTCTGTTCAGCGCTGCCGGGTGTTATCAGCCATGTTTTCTTTCTAGAACCAAAACACAGCTTTGTAGCAGACACTGAGAGAAAGTTTCAGTTAGAAACTAAGACAGATGTGAAGAAAACCAGTCAGAAATGGCATTCTAACCATAGAATGGGTAAAGTTTAATATAGTCACTAGTTCCTGAGGAAATTCAAGCTACAGAAATTTCTGTTTCTAGTGTTGATAAGATCATAGAGATCTTTACAAGGTTATACAAAATTTCACAGTGCAAAAGGGATGCAGATTTAGACACACAACCTTTATCCCACTTCTAGATGGACTAAAACCAGATGATATAACACCTAAAAACATGGGCTGCACTTAAAGAAATCCATTGGAAGACCCATTTAAAGAGCAACCCACCCTGATGTGCTTTATGACTGCCTTTGGCAAGGGAAGATGACATATCATTCAATTTCACTGTGAGGTTTTTAAGCTTTAATACACAGGTAAAACATTTACAACTCACCAAAAAAAAAATAACCGCATGTATAACAGATGACACCCTGCTACCTAACTTACAATGAGCATTTGCTCCTTCATGGGTACAGCTACAGGAAGGTTTAACATGAGTGAGCACTTGAAATGCAGTTGAACTACCATCAGATATGACACAATGCATATATAAATGTTTTACTAGAGAAAACTGTACTGTAGCTGAGAACTAAAGAGCTTTTCTCTCCACACCATGCTCTACATCACTGCTGTCTGTCTAGCCCAATATAGAATAAGCAACCTCTCCAAGAAATTTGTTCCAATGCTTTGCAGTGCTCACCTCTGGAGACCATTTCTCCAGGTCTAGTCTAACTTTCTTGCTGAAGTTTTGCACATCACTTCTTGACCTAGCCAACATGTATGTGGGAAACAGACTTTTCCCTTATATTCTGCAATATTTCTTTATTTACTTGTAAATTGTTAGCAATGTCCCCTGCTCCCCCGAGTCTTCTCAACTAAACATTCCTAGATCTTTCAATCTGCCTGAAAATATTTTATACTTAAGATCATTGTTAATCTTACTGATTACTCAACTTCAGTCACGCAGTTCTTAAACTGCAGAGATGAAAACCTTTGACAGTATATCATCTCAGTAGATGGCTAAGGCAGAAGGGCTTTATGTGTCCTTAAGACTAAGCTGCTTTATAGAGAGGCCAATACCATACAGGTGTTTAGTGCCACAGCATAGTGATGTTGGCATACGTTCAATTTATCTTCCACTATAAGTATGAGATCTCTGTGCAGAAGTGGTTAACAGCCAGTTATTCCCCATCCTATTTTTGCATAGAAAATTATTCTTGGCAAGACACAATTCTTTCTACATGTCCCTACTGAATACTATGCTACTTTTCCAGAACAGATCTCAGATGTCAATAACATTCTGAATTATAACTGAAATTCAATGGATTCCTTTCCCAGTTTTGTACTGTGGTAAAACTGAATGGAAACTCCTTATCCCAGACTTGTATTTTATGAGGTGAATGTAATATTTTCCATTCCATTAATAATCAAGGAAGATGCTGAACAGCATTTGAAAGACATTTTAAAGTCGTGACTTATCAATATGTTTCACCCAAGAATTCTGAGAAATTTACCTGAGAACACAGTTAGCCTGTTAACATTTGTTTTCAATATATCTTGAAATGGGGAAATTTGAGATGACTGGATATGAACTAACATTGTTGAAAAAGTCAGATGGGGCAACAACATGACCTAACTGACATTGACCAGATGCAATTGAACAAATACTAGACACAATGAACATTCAACTGGTGAAGAATTAAAAGGAAAAATCAAGATTTTTTCTGTAACAAGACTACATCAAATACAGATGATTTCACTCTTTCATGAGGTTGTAGATTTAGTTTGTAAATGTACTTGGAAACTTTTGACAGTATTTGAATTACACAATATAATGCAACACAAAGTAAATTTGGAAATCTTCCTATACTCTTACGACATTCAGTGGCTAGTTCTTAAATCTACAGAAAATAATCTGTTAAGTACTGTGCATCACATTAAGCAGAACATGAGTCATAACCTCATGCTGTTGAAAAGAAACAAATATCATGTATGATGTATGGACAGCAGGATATGCTGCAACACTTATGAAGTAATCATTGAGATCTAGTCAGCATTGCAAAAAGAAAGAATACAGTTCACAAGAGAGCAACCAAAACTACAGAAAATCTTATATATGCATTCCGCTCAGAAAGACAGAAACGAATTGTTTAGATTTTTCAATTTTTTGTAAAGAGAGGGGGCATATATTGGCAATCTACAAGTAGGCAAAGGAACAGGCAATCTTCAGGCAGACAAAAAGTTAAAGAATAATAACCTCCATGTTCTAACATTTTTCTTGCTGTAAAAGGGCCTTCTTGCTGCTGCTGGGGGCCTTAAAATTCACTTATATCTAGAGGTGAGTAAAAGCTTCCCAAGGCAAGAACTGTGAAGCAGGAAATGCTGTACAGTATTTCTGACTGAAGGGTGTTTAAAAGAGCTGGACAAACGTCTATTGGGAATGATGTAAATGGTTTCTCATCTCTCAGAGCACCGCAACACCACTTTTGTATGGTTTTCTGGTTCTGCACACACCACATTCTCATTTTAAAAACTCCAAATTAATCATAATAGAGAATTTTAAGAAAAAAAACGTCTGAAGGCTGTCACAGTAGTCACAGGAGAACGGATTAGCTAGTTTTAGGGGTATTCCACAAGGATCAGGTCCCAGACTTCTCATTTTCTGATACTAAAAGAGGATACAGACACAAACTAGCTAGGTACTTCAATCCTCAGAAGTTAATGCTTGGGAGAAGAGTACAGAAAAATACGTAAATTAAATGCATTACAGTGAAAGATGTTTGGTAGTTTTTAGTGCTTAAACAGTAAGCACTTTCTGTGCTTGATCTGCTTTTTTCCAAACGAAGCCTCTGAGGTTCAGTTCTAATGTAGATAAGGCTGTCTATTCTTGTGAACACTTGCTAAACATTTCATAGACAATCTAGAGAGTCAAGTCCATCCAATTTTGTATTTAGCATCCTATGTAGGATTTGTTTGATACTTGCCTGTCAATGCCTCTGATCACAAGCAAGCTTATGTCTAGCCATAATCACTTGCAGTATAACACAATCCAAACTGCATAATAAAATTTCTTGGAAAAGTAATCATTCAGATGCTCAAGGGGAAAAACTACATATGTAGCTGCAGTTTAACAATTCAGTGCTTACTTTGCTATCTAGCATCCAGAAGAATGCAAACAAAAAACAGTAGTTTCTTTGCTAGTATGTCTTGCATCCTGCTACTGGTTAGATAACCTCTCTCAAAACACACAAGAGAAATTTAAAACAACCCATCAGAACACATTTTTACATTTTTTTCTTTTGCAAAGGGCAAAGCATGTCTCAATGCAATAGGCATGGAGCAATCCCAAGTATTACATTGTTTTCTTTAGCCTTCAGAAAGCAACCATGGGTTTCAGGTGTGATCTGAGTAATAAAAGCCCATCCAAACAATAGTGCTACGTAATGTTTCTGTTATGTTAATTTATTAAGTATTAAGCAAGGGATATAAAGATTATAATTTCCAATTTGCAGAGTTGAAAGAAAACAAAATGAAGAAAAATTATTTTTTACAAGGCTTCTGAGGATGTTAGTGCTAGGTCAAGCACAACACAAGAGATTCCAGCTGTCAGGACAGAGCACAGATAATCAACTCTCTTAGTCTCTGTGGATACATTTAGATGCAAGTACATCTTGAAATGACATTTTCCAACAAAAATATACCAATATTGGTCAAAGTATGGTATCTCTGCGTAACTAAAAATATAAAAAAAGATTTTGCATCCCCATTCCCCCATCATCCTTAGTCTGAGACTGGCAATGAAGATCCAGGGATCGATCACTGCTCAAACATAGATCTTTTGACTGTTCAAAACATCTACCTCTGTTTTGCACTACATCAACTAGACATTTCCAAGGCAACAACCAGACACAGACAGACTGAGTCCAAAAAGTCATTAGTGATAAAACTACACCTGACCTGACTCCCTCCATCCTCTACAGTCTATCAACAATAATTTAACACTACTCAAAAGCCACCTGTAAGGATTCACCACACATCCTCTGTTTAACAAAAACACTGTCAATGAAGCTCATGTTGTTTCACATACTTTGAATTGAATAAAAAAATTAAAGACACCATACAAAGCAACACCTATTAATGTCACATAGATTCATTGCAGAGACCAGAGCTGATAATGGACCAAATGCTGTGCAGCTTTGGCTGGGGAGGTAAGTTCTAACAAATATGAATGAGAACCAGATTGTGTCATTCAACCTTTGAATTAGGTATCAGTTCTTCCAACTATTTTATTTAGCACAAATATTTGGATTTTGAGGTGTCCTTTTGTAATATAAAACATTTTCAAATGTGACAAGGAGGAGACTCAATTCTAGCAGACCTAGAAGAGGTGGAAACTTTGGGCGATGGTTGATACATAACAGTTGGAGAAAAGGTTCCTTTAGAGTACCTCAAGCTGACATAAAAAGACAACATTTTTAGTTTTTTCTTCGTCTTGGCTTGCAGTGGTAAGATCAAACTTCTAGAGAATACACAACGACAATTAGAACAACATATCTCCTCACAGTTTCACTACAGTGCTTATGAACAAATTAAAACCAGCTAATAAAGTATATTAAAATACTGGCTTATTACACTACTTTCATATAGTGATAGTCATATTTAAGTAGTTTGAATAGAGTATATATAAATCACAGCCTAAACATCAATTGGTCCTTCGCAATTTTGGGTATCATAATTTCCAAATCAGCAAAAGTGAATCCTTATGTCTGTGCTGGTTCAGAAACTGAGAGTGGTGTTTGGGCATCTCTGCATGAAACAGAAAACTCCAGCCGCTATAAAAAGAAGAAAAAGATAAAAATTGCAGCTGCATAATGACCTGTATTAAAAGAAAACATAATTTTCCATTATTTTAAATGTACCTAATAACAATGATAATAATGATGATGATGATGATAATTGCATTGTTTTTCTAAAAGCTATACATGCATCATCAAAGAGTGAAAAAACAAACATCTGGCTTCTAGCATTGTTATACAAGGCTGTGGATTCCTTGATAAAAATAAGACTCAAACGACTGTGGCAGCTGTACTGAAGTTGAGCATTAATAGTCAGATGCACTCTGCATTTCAAACAGCTCATTATTTATAAAACCCTTGGACCCACAACACTGTTTAAAATAAGTCACATGGTTTGGGTAAATCAAACATTAGAAGGCAAATAGGGTGGTATCATGACTCAGGAAAATAGACTGTCCCTTTCCATGATTCAGTGCTTCGGAAATCTTCATGTGGGCATACTGACCTTCCCTTCAACTAGGCTGATTTTTCTGCTCAGTAGAGAAGAGCAATTTCACACTGGTCAGCATAAATTACAGCAGCCTTAGGGTATTCTAAATTACAGTTGGCAGGCCAGAGAGGTTATTCAAGCAGTGGAGGCCAATTGAAATGCAGCATGGCTTTCATATTTTGATGACCCTCCAATACGTGAGGGTTTCTTTTAACATGAGGCTCCTCTCAGGAAATAGATTTTGTTTTTGTTTGCTCTTCAACAAGAGAGTAGCTCAAAATAACCAGGGGAGAGCTATCTGCTTATGTTTGCTTAAGGTAGCTCCAAAACTGGCCTTACTAAGGTGAAAGTAGCTGTGGTTTATAACTGAGTCAAAGGGTGTTGGCTGGAGCTTTCAAAGATGCCTGGCAGAGCCCATATCCTGCTGACATTGGCTTTACAGCTTGTGGTTGACCAGCTCTCTCACATTCTTTGGAAAATCCCTGTCGCTTTTTTTGAATGACCTGCAAACAAACTGTATTATTAATCCATGTTGGCCAAACTACATGGACCGTAACAAACTTCAAACTGAACTCCAATTTTGAGTTGCAGTGCAGCATTATAAAATAGTTTCAATTCTGGTTTTATTAGAAAAATTATTGGACATGCATGCATTACACACTAGAAATTTCTAATGAGACAGTTTAAAATTTTAAGTGATATATAAATGTGTAGACCATCTAACTAGCAATATTTTGCCTATTTTTTTCTAGAAAACAATGTAGTCAGATGTGTTCTAAAGTCAAGCACTTTACCCTGTCTGTATTGAAATCAGAGTGTTTATGACAATCACAGCAATGATCAGAAGTTTTAAAAAAGCTGTCACTCTGCTGGAGTTACATTTTGCAAAGAAAAGGTTCTCTAGCATTGGTGGATTTGTGCCTCAAAGAACAATCTGTTACATGCAAAGGATGTGTGAAGTTTCAGATGACAGACATAACAATTGCAAACATTACACTGCTCTCTGCGTGATATCTATCTGGAGCTATTTAAATGTCAGTTCCTGTTGCTTCTAGATTTGAAAAAAAATACCCTTTCTGTACTTTGAAAAGTAAATTTGCTAAAAGTAATTAGGCTTTCTAACAGTAATGTAAGCCATTTAAGAAAGGCAAAAAAAATGCCAGGTAAAAAACCTTACAAATTTAACAAAACTCAGCAGCAGCAGTTACAAAGTTTCGTCTTTCTTTGTAACTTAGTGCTTGTTGAGCTTCTACCACAAGCTCATGTCAGTACTGTTACTGATCGGCAGACACCTAAATGCTCTTCCTTGCAAGAGAACCACAAATGTTTCCTGAAATTGACTTTTTAAACAAACTTTCAGTTCTCACCTACTAGCAACACAGCCAGAGAAACTCCAGCTCTGGAGTTCTGGATCACTTTACTCTGTTATTAAGAGGGACTTCTGATCTGTTTGTTTGGGGTTTTCAAAGTGGTTTTTTTTCCTGCTTTGTAAATAGACATGCAGCTCTCAGTACAGCCTGTGCAGGACACGGTGAGGAACGGAAACTTGTGGCGTTACAGCTTGTGAGGAAGTACCAGTTGGTTTCCTCATAAATAGTCTAAAAATCTAAATTTGTATTGTAGTGCTGCGCCTGTCTTTGCCCAGCAGGAACATCAGATATGGGCTGAGCTGCATGCACAGCTCTGCAGTGCTGGAACACCCCTCAAAGACATGGAGTAGCAGCTCCTGCACACACACTGAGCCTCCATCCCAAAAATAACACTTTGGTTACAGCTATGAGTTCATCTTGCAGTCCTGTGCATCTTTGCAAGAAATCCCATTCACTGTGTGGTACAAGTTCATCATAAAGCCACGGCCACAATGTCCCATCAGCTGTCTCTCAGGTAATCTGACAGTGAGACATCCTCTTGATCCACAAAGCAAAGAGGACAACTACAAACATTTTGATATCAAAAAGTGACATTCTTGGCTCAATGTAACCTAGTTATCTAAGGGACGGGTAGCAAGAACTGAAGTTAGGAGAAAAACACTTCTCACCCTATGATTTCAGGAAACAGTTGACTAAGGTTGCAGAGACATAAGAAATTTGGAAAAAAATAAGAAAGGTGTGTGCTCTCCCTATAGTTAACATCATGATATTGTTTTTGCCGTTATTTAGTCACTCTTCCTCAGATGGAAACAGGGGATTTTCTCTAGGACATACTACTAATTGGTATGGAAGATATGCTATTCCTCCTACGTTAGCAGGAGGACATACTGCCTACTGAGTGCCATCTGCTTATGGGTCAAGGCAAGCATATTCCAGAGGAACCATAAAATCTGCCCCAAAGCATCCCGTACAGTTGTGAAACACGTAACCCACAACCCTACTCCATTTTGAGACTTCTGTAATCAAGGACCTCAAGGATCTTCTACTGTGCATACTTCTGCTGTGGAGATTGTTTAGTATGAACTAAAATGTAAGTTGTGTTTGTGTGTGATAGGTTTAAACCAGTTTATATCTCATGCAGATTTGTTCATAGACAGGTCCATGCATTTTGTTTCATATATAATTCAACATGGGAGAAATTCATTCTTTTACTGAATTCGTTTCAAAGAATGTGCAAAATGCTTAATAATAATTTTCCCAGATTTTATGGAGTGATAATGTAGCAATCAAATGTTGAGCATTACTTAGGGTTTCTTTAACTTTCTTACTCAGTAGAGCAAATGAAGAGGAAAGAAAGTCAGTGAAGAGGAGAAGTAGGACAGAAAAAAGGATACTTAGAGTTAGATTGGTCTGGTTAAGAAATATAAACTCAGAAAGAGGATCTTACTATGTCCAGAAATTAAGCCAACACTTGCTCCTTCTTGTTTACATAAGGACATGCCGTCCCAAAATTTTTTTTAAAAGACAACCCTACATCAATGGAAACTACTGCTAGATTTGTGTGATTTGACCCTATAATCTTTACTCATGTATAAAAATTCATAATTTTATAAGAAATTCTGCATTCATTAATCGAGGTACTCACAGAGTAACTACTAATGATTGGAAACAGTAGGGAAAATCCATGAACAAAGAATGAAGAAGTGCCAAGATGCTGTTTTGAAATAGCAAAGAACAGGACTTTCAGAAGGTTTGGTTTGAGTCAATGTGTGCAACAACAGCTTTGTCATCAAAGCAGACCTATTGCATAATAGAACAAAAACCAATTTCTTGTTTTTCTCTGCTGCTGCTGCTACTGTAGAGCCAAACAGTTTGTAAAAGGGAAAAAACAAAGTTCCTGGGCATAGTTTTTCTATAATGAGAACCCAAAATGGCATCTGCACATGGCCTTCAGTCTTCTCATGATACCAGCTTCTAGAGTAATGTTTCTGAACAATTTGATTCCTAGGTTTGGAGGTTTTTTGTGTGTGTGCTTTCTTTTCCTTCTCTTTGGAAGTAAATCCTAAGAAAGCACGAGTTACCCAAGGAGAAGCAGTGAGGACCTGGCACAAGCACTGAGTTAGCACAGCCCAGACTTCCAAGGCACTGGAAGATTGTCCTGGAAGACCCAGAACTCTCAGAGCCCTCTGAATTTGACCAGGAAAATAAGCTGGTAAAAAATAGCCTGAAATTTTTTAGAGCAAGATTCTTGCTAACACTGCATTTTTCAAATTATATAAGGAGCTACGTGACTGATTTTAATTTGTCATCTTTTTCCCATTTAAATCTACTTCCCCATGTGTATCACTCATTATCAATAGCCTAAAAATAATGAACAATTATTACGGTTGTTTTTCTCATTTCTTACTTTTTTACAGCTTCTCTCATTCAAGAAAACGTTCTCCTGGTACCAGCTTTTAAGGCAGACATGCCTAATAAGAGTACTTTTTCTGTCTATTCTTTAAAGTGAGGGTTTTTGCATAAGGCTACCTGAAAAAGGAGATGTTAGCATGTGCAAACTGTCAAACAAGTGTAAGGCTCACGCTCACAGCCCTCCTCTTGGCAGGAAGCATGACAAACTCTCATGCTATCATGCTTTTTTTCCTCTTTGCAACATTATTTAGTATGTGTTTCTGTTTTCATATCTGTATGTTTTGTACAAAGTCCCTACAAAGTCCTCTGTGGGTTGTAACACGACAAAAGCCCCGGACAAACATGTATGATGACCATTCCTTTTGCAGGCTTTCTATTAGACATACTGACTCTGCATAAGCCATACTGGCAATTAAATTTAATATTGCTAATGAAAATCAATCTGCTAAAGCTGCATTCTTTTTTCTCAGATGTACCTGAGCACAGTCTACGAGACAAGCTTCTATTTTCTGGTGGTGCTACACTGCACAGACAGGAGTTTCCTTTCTAAAGTACAGCTCCCTGCACTAAGCACAGTCAATGTCCATGCACTTAAGTAACTAAAATGTCAGCACAGAACTGACTCACTGCACAACGGTGTTGTGGTAAAGTTCAAGGACAAAGCTATTTTTCTTCACTCTTTTCAGGAAGATCAAATAGGAGAAGCTAGCTGTATTTACTTATTATAAACAACATGTCAGTGTCAATGAAGTAGTCCCAGCCAGATGCTGGTATTGATCTCAGAATTGCTGTTTTTAGCATTTCCTGTTATATTCTAGCCTATCAGATGAAGGCTTTTCTTAACTGTTAGAAAACAGATAAACCAAGAACACGCTGTTTTAGTAGCAGTAGGTGGTATTCTGCTAACTAAAGATCACAAAGTAGGAGGGACTATAATGTTAATTTCTTATACAATCTGAAAGGAAGGACCAGGTTTTTAAAGGCTGCCAGCAGCAGTGGTACAAGCCTTCATCCTGTGATCTCTCTGTCTTATATTCTCATAAAAAATGCAAATTCAGGCTTCAGAGAAGTCTCTGGAGTATTGCTTAGATACAAAAATGTCCCCAGATGAGGCTGTTTGAAGAATCAAGCTCAAGGACACACATGGGTGAAGCCTTCACCTGTAACAGCCTGTCCTTGAAACCCTCTAAACGATGTTCATTCCTCAGACTCTTAAAAATGGTTGAGTATTTTACCACCAAGAAATAACAATTATTTTTCTAAAGTCACTTTTCAAAATTCCACCACTAAAATCAGTCAGAATTTCTCCTGTATCATACTGCTTTAGAATCAGAACACAGGAATTATGCCTCTTTCTGATGTGCTAACATTTGTTTAACATTAGCAGTAAATATTTGCCAAGATATTAAAAGCACTCAGTCTTTTGCTCTCCCCTCCCCCCACACTATCTTCTCCATTGAAAACATGTTTTTAATGAAGGATAAACAAAAGGTAATGAAAGCCACTACATTTAGCAATGAGATATTTTTATATAATTCACAGCAGTGGGTAGCACACTGGGCAGTTTCATTGGAAATAATGGGGGTGTTAGGAAAATGAAACAAAAGCACAGAATATAAAAGGGATAAATGCTGTGGGTTTTTAACTACTGCTAGAGGTCAGGCAAGTAATTGTATATATTACTTGTATATTTTCCCAGCTATATATATATGCTAATGTTTCTTCTGGTGCAGTATAGACATAACCCCAGTAGCTCTGATTCATTAGAAGTATTTCTCATACAGTAGCACAGAGCATGGTCTAACTCACTCTTCTGAGAAAGGCAAAACAGTGAACGATGAGAACTCAGCCATTGACAAATACGCACTCTTCACCCCATTGCTTCAGCTGAGTAGTTCATGCAGCATTTGGCTCCAAATCCAGATGTCTGAGCGTCATTCTGCACTGAACTCTAACAACAGTTTGCAGAAGATCTCACCTAGATGCTTTGTCAGTGCACTGGGTAGAAAGGAAATGGGAATAGAACAGCTGGGATAACAGGACACAGAAATGGGAGGGAGAGGACCATGCAGGGAGGCATTTACAAGTCTGCATGGAATGTGTAACAAAGAACAAGCACCACAGGCTGGGAACCGCACAACCATTCATCATACAAACCTCCTGTAGCATTTCTGACAGTCCAACTAAAATTGCTGAACTCTTTTCACGGTTGTTGGCTTATTTTGGCCTGTAAAACCTTTGTGTTTGCCTTTTAGTGGGAGTGGCACTAGTGCTTGGGATTAAGAAAGCAGAGCTGCATGTTAGGGAACAGCCAAGGACCTGTGCCCAGATGGTGTGCCAGCAATGCAAGAGCTCGGAGAGGCTCAAAGCAGCTTCCGGTATTAAGGCTGTCTGGGTTAAACGTCAGCCTGGTAGGTGCTCAGTTAGAGAGAATGATCACATATGTAGCAAACACTTAAGGTTTATGGTGTCCTCGTTTTAAGTGCAGGCAGTAATTAGAAGTTCTGGGGGCTGTAGCCCTTGGGAAAAAATTTCATGGGGTGTAGTGTCTGGAAAGGTGTTTCAGGGAGATTTTATCCTTGCAACTTGCATCAAAACAAATTATCCTCACTGGGTAAGCACTTACACAAGACATCATGTATTACAGAAGACATCAATTATTAAACCTTACTTTTTTGTTCAAGTTGAGGCCTGAGCCTATACTGTTCCCCATCCTTCCACCTATCCCCATTAGTTAAAAGTTATTTAATAAATCTTTGATGGGCCTTACCATTCGAGCTTCCAGCCTTGGCAATACTTTTAAGTAAACATTTCTCACCACTTCAACTTTTATGCATTTTGCATAACACCAGATATACAAGCAGGGCATAATCATTTACAGGTTTGTGTTACTTTTAAGCTTTCCACTTCTTCCACTCACAAATGATGCAAACCATGGTAGCTTGCTAGCATTTGTGCTTCACCATGAGAGTATCTTTTGAAGTGTACGCTGCTTTTGTGCACTGTCCAGTGCTTCACAAGCCAATAACTAAGACATTATCTAAGAGCATTAGTTGTCTCCAGGCTTCTGTTTTATCATTAGTTTGGGCTGCAACCCAACAGCAGATGACTCACTCAAAGAAACTGATTATTCAGAGAGCAAACGCACTGCTTGTTTTGTTTGAAATTCAGGTCTGACTCCCTCTCATAAAGATAACAAAGTGACCTTGACTCACTGCTGCTTGAGGACACATATACCTGGTACTGGAACTCATTTTTAGTAAAGTTTTTTTCCGAACAAAGTTAGCCATGGCTCCTAGATATTAATATGTGCCTTGTGCCATGCCCATGTGCAAGAGCTTTATTCAGAGAAACAGCTATGTGAGTAACAGGAAGGGCTTTAACTCTTAGTCACAGAAAAAAGTTCATCATTTCCAGCTTTCTGTAGGCTTGTGTTCTCCATTCCCCTCAGTGTGGCTGCAGAATCACAGATTCAATGATTTTGCTAGAAAAACTGCCTTGTCCCATTCTGCACAGAAGATAAAAGTGGTTTGTTTTTTTTTCCCTGAAAAGAAATTTTTCTGTATAATCTTTCTTCATTATTTCTTGTAGATATCAACACGGTAGATCATATGATACAAAGAAGATATATTTGTGAGAACATTCATATCAGCCTTTTTATGCTGTTAGATGTTATCATCACTATCACTGAAACAAAACACAACTTACTTCTATAATTCTAAAGTACTCTAAGTGATACGTGTGGTTCTTCTGTGCTCAGTCTGTTTGCCACAGAGGATTAGAGGAAAATGAATGAATGAGGTGGGACCTCCTGAGGTAAAGGAGACATCATTTCTTGCCTTGAGCATGTCGATTTCACTAAAAAAGTGACGATTCAGGAAACTGGAAGGATTGGCAGAGGGAAGAGAGCACATAAATGTGCGAGGAGTGGACACCCAGGTCTCAGAAATGATTGAAAGAAAACATCCTGGGAACTAGAGGAAATTATACAGTTTGCTTCAATTCAAAAAAGCTAGACTAAGGCTTGACTAAAACTGTTCTTGAAAACCAGCTCAACCAGTTTTTGCAAGGACACAGTGGCAGGGAGATATTTGTTTATATTCTTTTATATTTGCATTCTATTATGTCTAATCACTTCTACTTTTCTCCATTTCAAAGGCTAGTTGCTTTAGTTAATATAATAAAAATAGGCCTTTGGTGTTTTTTGGGTAGTTCAGCTTCAAGCAAAACGTCTAGCCAGGTTTAAACCTGAAAGTTGTAAGATGATTATGCACAATAGTACTTTTTTACATTTATGAAAAAACATAATTTAATATAATTGTAGATAAGACTTTTCAAATTGCCCAAGTGCATCAAAAGTTCAAGCTCCACTGACCTGTGATTCTGGACAATTTTGTAGCGGCACATTTCCTTCTTTTTCTAGCACTCTGAGCAATCTTTTGGGTACATGCCCAGTGAATGTGGCATAATTAACCTTTAAACTCAAATCTGTGAACAAAAACTGATACAGTTAATTAAATAACTCTGGCCTCTGATCTCAGAAACAGATGAGTTAAGGCAGAAGCCTGCAAATGGTGAGGTTCCACTGACTTCAAAGGGGTTTGAAATTTGTACTCCTATGTAAGTGTAGACAACTAAATTTTCAGGGTTTCATGAAAGATTAGAAAGACACCTTATTGGCAAGAATGCCCATATTGGGAGTTCTTTTGCTTGTTTCTTTATTTTGTAAGTGTAAGAGAGTTACAAGGTGTCATGACACCAAAACCAGCTTCCTACATAAAAAATGATTGAATTGTTGCTGGTCTCAAGACATTCAGCAGTTTGAGGTTTTACAACTGTACCTGCACTGGTTTCCAGAAGAACTATCTACAACTTGTAAATCCCCTGTAATGCAATCAAATGTACATACTAGGTAAATAAGACTGGCATTTTTCTTCAGAGTAACTATCAGAGAAAGGGATGAAATTGGGAACTAGGTTTTATGTAATGCTTTAGATCCCTTTGTCCCCCTCTCCAGTGCACATTCTGTCTCTTTTTGCCAATGTCTATATTCAATTTGCTTTCAAACATTTTTCCTCATGCCAGATGAAATGTCTTTGAAACTTATGAGATCTACAAGAAATAAGCTATTCATCCTAAATAAACTGTTAAAATTAAGTTCACTTTGAGAACCTTAGCTAAAAGCCTTTTAGAAATGAGGCCATGACTGGTTAGCAGCATATACTAGGACGACAGCAAGTGTTCAGTCTTCCAAAGTTTGGGAACCACAGCACGCTTTGGAATTTGACTTTAGGCTGAAGTCTTGTCTTTTTGTGAACTCATCTTGATATAGAGAAGAGGGAACTCAGTTGTCAGGGATGGAGGTATAGATCTAGCACACACCTAGATACAGATTCCTAGGGGAAAATAGGCCCAGGAGGAACAGTTTGAGCTCAACTTTGCTTTGAAGTTCTTCCTTGTTTTAATTCATAGAGCCAAACTACAGACAGAACACAAATATACTCATATTTTCCCAAAGCAAGTGTGTAAACACATTTGTTGAATGGAGAACGGTGACAAAGGTGTGTAAAGCTATTAAAAATTCCTGTGCAGAAATACAGATTCTGGTTTTGGTCTGTAACCCTGAAAATCAGTTGAGACATGAGAAAAATATTTTAAAAACATGGAAGAGAAAAGATTATTTAGGTCTTGTCTTCTTTGCTTATGTCATAACACAAAATCAATGTAATAAGAAGTAGCAAAAAGAAATACTTTTTTTAAATAGTGAGTATCTAAATGGTAGGATTTATATACTTGGAAAATATTTTAGACAGTTTGCAGAAAATTCAAGCAGGGATTTAAAAAATTATCTGTACAACATAAAAACTCAGCAATACAGAAGGATGACATACGTTTTTTAGTGATATTAAACTGTCTATTTCAGGGCTTAATTCAAAATTCAGTTATTAGCCAGCTGAAAGGATCTGACGCCTTTCTCAATAATCTGCCCCTTATCACTAAAAAGCATTAACACTTCAATCATCACAGCAATTCTTAAGCAAGGATATACTTTCTAGAGTATGGTGACTAAAGTAGACAACATACTTGAAATTTTACCTTAGAGATTTCATTTACAAAGATTGACAAACCTTGATGTAAGCCTTCTATTGGAGCTTAAGAAGCCAAAAACGGGATAGATGGTAAATATGTATGTAGGACCCTTCTACATTTCTCTTGCACTGGAAAACAAGTAAGCTGTAGAGAATGTCCTCACTTGAAAGTTTCATGATATGATTGAGCAAACGGTTATTACACACAGAAGTTATGCAGAGGGGCCACTTATAGACACCTCTATCTGGAATAACTTGTTATTCTTTTTAAAAGACACGAGAACTAACGCTTGGTTTTAAGAAGGTATCAAATCTTATTACTTTCCTTGATAAAGGTATTATATCAAAATATCATACAATCTCCACAATTCTGCTTAGAGATATCCAGATAAATTGCCTCCTACAGTTCAAACTAATTTGAGGCAATTGCCCATCTCACTCCAGAGATGTCTCATTTCATTTGAGTTATGCTAATATCCCTTTCATTGACAATTTTATTGGTTCTACCAAAACTGCCTTTCACTCCTCCGTATTTTCATAACAAATTCTTTTTTTTTTTTTTTTTTGACTATGTCTTAAGGAATTTTGCTGTTAATTTCCCAACCCCAAGTACAAATACAAAACCTATCGTTTTCATCTATACCACACAGAAGCAGACTGTGACCTGGCACTGCTCAGCTACAGTAGGTCTCAGACACTAACCTCCTTGTAACTGCCCTGGGACAGGGAACCAGGTGTCTGCTGGACAGACACCTTCAACAGTCAGCACAGGAGCGGGACAATGGTGAAGTATGGGCAGGAACATGGGCTCCAGGCACGAAAGCTTGAGTAGAGAAGGTCTTGGAATCCATATTATTGCTTTGCATTGCAAACTTCACTCTAACACCTTTCATATGTCAGTGAGATGGTAATAGCTGAGCAATGGGGGAATTAGCAAAGGGTAAAATAAAAGAGCCCTTTCTTGGCAGTTAGCTCATTCACACATCACAGAGCTACCATCCAAAAACATCATGCTACTTCGTGGCACCATGGTATGGAAAAATTTACCAGTATCGTAAACAAATTCTCATAATGTCAGAGTGTAGTGTTCATAACATTCATAAACTCAGTCAGTTATGAAGATAATCATCACTTCTATACTACTGCTATCACCATGGCATTGTGTTAGTATTACACTGTTACATGGTACATGTACAAAATGTATTTGTGTGTAGAATTTGTCATATCTAAAGGAAGACCCTTTCCTAACACTTGTTTTGAGGTATAAAATCTAATACAACTCAAAACTTCTTTTTATCCCATACAATCATACAATGAGGTTCTTTCAGTGTAAGTTTCAGCTTTTAATTTCAGCTGTTAATTGTGCCTATGGCATGCTGGTTAGGAACAAAACAGTCAGTCAGACACCACAAAAATGCAAAATTGAGTTTCCTGAACGAATGGTCACTTAGGAGAATGCTACAATAGCAGGCTACGCTACTTTAATTATTTTAACCTGTCTTCCAACTCTTACGTAGAATGAGCTTCTTAGTAGCAAACCATTGTTCTTAAACTATTTTTGTGGCTGATTCTGGATTTTTTGTAATGATCTTGACTTTGGAAACCTCCTTGTTACTTTTTCCACTAGGACATCTGGGTTACAAGGAAACAAACTAAGTGATGTAGTTTAATCCTCTTTCCTACATTCTCACTGGAAAGTCCTCTTTGTATAATTATGAGGAACTTTTCAAGTGCTCTTCAAGCTAGGATTTAGCATTGATGCTATTTATGAAAATCCTTGCAGTTATCTTCTTACAGTGTTTATACTGACTGTGCTGGACTGAGCTGCACACTCACTAAGCTTAGGATGATTTCTGGCATTTGCCCACTTTAATAAGATGCTGGAAAGGTTTTTGTATTTAATTTGGGCAAGTGAGCTGGAATTAGTAATTTTCCACTACTTAATAATTTCATCAAAACTTAAGGATTTTTTTTTTTGATGGACACTAAAAAAAAGCAGCCGTAAAATTCTGTTTCACTGCATAATGATATCATTAGCCCACTGTTGGACTGCAATCAGAAGAGCTGATTAAACACATTTCTTGTATTTGCAACGTACAGAGAAGCTTTTTACCATGAAGAAGAGTATAATGCTATTGTTTGCCATGTTTGGAGAAGAAACATCTGTGCATATGACATTGTACAGAGCTGATGCAGCACTCAGTCATGTAGCATGACTGTCAGAAATGGTCCGTTATTGTGGACCTTCAGGTTGAGACCTGGTGTCTCTTAATGTGGTGGTAAACCTTGGCTAGTGTGGCTACACAGCTTCCAGTACACAGTGTAGCTCATGTAGACATAAATCAGGTATCTCTGCTTATCTTGAAGGTACAAGCAGGGATAAGAATTTGTACAAATACATATGTATATGCAAGAAGATATTCACATACATATGTTCACGCATACACTCACACACAGAGATACCGAATTCCAGTTTCTACTTCTCACAGCAATTCCCTTTCTATGGAAGAAAAAATTGCAATGAATTTTGCTGGCTTATACTAGAACAAGGTACACTGTATCTTACTCCTTTATGGAAGACAGATGAATGTTCTCCTGTTTTAAGTCTACTCTGCACACACCCTCCTAAGAAGTTTTCATAAAAAAATCTGTATCCTTTTATTAAATAGAAGCTGTATGTTTACTTTTTGCTGTGCAAGGAGCACGTAATTATGACAGAAAGTAAGAAAGCGTAATAGCCTTGTATCCTAGAATAGCTATTATCATAGATTAACTATGCCAGAAAAGAGGTCAGGGTAAAAGAGATAGAGAGGATAACAAAAATATTTCTCTATGTCTTTTTCCACTTAAATGTCTGAAGTTCTATGAAGATGTATTTTTTTAATTAGCACAGTTTTCTCAGGTTATGTATAGCTTTGAAAGAGTAGAGATAATTATTGGCTTTACAGTGATTTTCAGATTGAGAACAGTTTGGAATATAATATGTTCAATATTCCAAAAGAAACACTCCAGAAAATATTTGACATGTTAATGTAGCAACATTGTTTAGCAAAGGATATTTTTAGTAATCTATGACAAGAGGGTTGAAGGTTTCTTTGTGTTTTTGTTTGTTTGTTTGCTTTTAATAAATCATAGAAATGAAGTGGAAGAAAAACACACTATTCCTCTCACTTTTGCAGTAGCAGCCATTTCTGTCCATCACCTTGAAACTGCACCATCTCAGGAAAGAATAAATAATTTACCCACAATGTAGACATGCCAGATCTGGCTTCACCAATGGTCAGCCCAGGATGGAACTGTGAAGCAACTGTAGACAAAGCCCAGCTGTTTGGAATATGTGGTCATGCATATGGGTGATATGCTCATTTCATCTCTACCAGCCAAGGAAATCCACTTCCCCTTACTGCACTTAGCCACGTGCACACCTCCTTAATTTGCAAGCAAATTAAAATAAACATAAAACCACAATAGCTAGCTGATGGATATTTGAAGGAAAACTTACAGATCATTGTAGACCAGGCCATAAATCTGTGCTGTGCTGTGATGATAGATGCCTCTTAGGATAATTAAAAGCAGGATGACAATAAAAGCTGGAAGCCCCCAACTCAAAAGGAAGTAAAGCAGATAGCGCCGCTCTGTGTGTTCATCATTCATCACCAGGACGTACCAGAAATTAACAGCCTGAAGAATAATGCAGAACATTAATCAGCAGACTTAGTGGATGATTAGCTATTCCCCCCAAAAAACAAGTCACTCCAAATATCATAATATAGTGCGTTTCTGTCCCAGTATGTGTGTAAATAAACCTTTTTCAACATAAATATTTTGTTCTTACTTTCTTAAGTAATCAAAAGAGACTGATTATAAAAGAAGTATGTTTAATTATGTAATTGTTAGATTTGCAATCAGATTATTGGAGGAAACTCTATTTAGTAGAAAACACTGTTTTTGCAGTGCAAAGAATAGCTGCCTTCTTGGATTTCCACGCCCTCACACAGAAGACTGTCATACGATATTGCTAAATCTGATCTGTATTAAAGGTGTTTAAGATATGTTCAGTTGTATTTATCTTCTTATAGGAAATGCACTAACCTTCAACATTTCAACATTTGGTAGGAATGTAGGAATATTATTACAACCAAAATTGTAATGTACCAGGCATATAACAGTGGAGACATTCACATCAGGGGCCCTGATCAGACAACAGAAACCGAATCATTAACAAGAGTAAAGACAAGAGGTCTTTGTGCATGTGATTTTGTTGATATCACTTTAGTTTCCCCACCAAAAATATACGATCTGATAGCTAATAAAGTTTATTCCTGCCCAAGTGATATGTCTTTTTTCCATTCAACTTTTGAGAAGGAATATTGTAGAAGTCTCATTAGAAGAATCTCACAAGTTTTTATCTCCTTTGATCACTTTTTCTGACTTCCTGCCTGTTCTCTACCTGAGATGGAAGCAATTCCTGGTGTCTAAAGAGATAGTCTACTTGCCTTTGTTGCTGCTTTATGCTTGGACAGGATATACTTGAATAGACTGTACAGAGGACTGGAATGAGGAAGAAAACGTTTCTTGAACAATATGTAGAGATTTGGAGGTTGCACAGACTGGTCTTGTAAGGAAGGGAAGGGTACCAAGAGATGGCCACATCTAGAGTGCTGCAACTAGTTTTGGGCACCCCAGTAAAAGAGAGACCTGGACATAGTGGAAAGAGCCAACGGAGGACTGCCAAAATGATCAAGGACCTGTAGCAATTCTCCTGGGAGGAAATGCTGAGAGAGCTGGAACTGCTCTCCCAGCTCTCCTGGGAAAAGAGGAGGCACAAGGTGATCTCATCAATGTCCATGAGAGCTTGAAGGAAGAGAGTGTTGAAAACGGAGAAAGACTCTTCTCAGTGGTGCCTGGCAGCAAGACGAGGCAATGGGCACATTAAAATACTTAAGATTTCATCTCAACAAGAGAAAATATTTTTTACTTTGATAGTGCTCAAATACTTGACCAAGTTGTCTCAAGAGGCTATGGAGTCTCCATCTCTGGAGATGCTCAAAAGCTGTCTGGATATCATCCTGGGCAACCTGCTTTAGCTGCTTGTGCTGGAGTTTGGACCAGAGAATTTCAAGATATTTCTGCAACTTCAGTGATTCTGTGATTCTGTGTAACATTAGTATAAAAGTTTGAGAAAAAGTGCAAATAAATGAAAATAAGGTAATAAATGTAAATTCATATGCATCTCTATGATATTTTCTATCTTCTCATGATAAACTCATCACCGAACAGCATGACCAAGAAATTAAAAACATATATGAATCAAAATGAAGTGGAATAGTTATCACCTCAAAATAACTGGTAGTATGAGTATGGAAACCATTCAAGTAGAAAAAAATATGCAAGAGCTTGTATATTTTCATTTGTTTTAAGAAGTTAATAGTAGAATCATTTTCTAATATGTTAAGTTTTTTTTTAATGCACATTTGCACATTACTGTTTTCTAACAAGCACCTGAATCAGCCATGATCAGGATATATTTTGCAAAACATTTCTTCACTTCCTTTACTTCAAACCTATTATGCCAGCCACGGCTGTGTATGTTACATAATAATTTTTAGCCTTCCATACGAGATAAATAAAGGATTAATTTTACCTTTTTCTGGCTAAAGGGCATCTAATTCAAGCCTCTGCCTCTGCATTCTCTCAACAGTCAAAGGGTAAGGGACAGACATCTCCAGGCACCCAGTGATCCTTCACTTACTAGAGGGGAATTTCATATAGTAAGGTTGATTTATGTGCTTAATGTGCAACTGTCCATTGCTACGACAGGTGAACCTCATATTCAATGACAAGAAAACTGCAAAGTGATTATCTGTGTTTGTGAAATTTCGCAGATTCCCCTCAACCAACAGGCTGTCTACCACTTTTTTCAGGTAGACTGAATTTTTACAATCAAATACTTAATTACAATCAAATACTTAATACTATTAATTCCATTATTGGACATTCACAGGAAGAAAATACTAAACAGATGAAAATTTGGGAAAAATATCCACAGTTTGTGAAAATATTTTTCCCAGTTAATGGCTGTTCTCTTACAATGTCTCTTTTACATGGGATTGAGAATTCATTGAAGAGTATGTCGCCTTACTGCAATAAACATTCTCTCTTCTCAAAGGAAATAGCTGGACGAATGTTAGCCATGCAGTGAAACATGAAAAATGTTGATGTCATTACACTCAGTAATTGTTGGTTCTACTATTTCGACTATCCAGAGAACATTGTTCTCAATCATGCAGCAGAGATCACTTTCTAAGAAATTGTACTTCATGTCCTTGCTCCATGTTTACTTATTCATATTTACCTATCTCACTCCATTTGTCGTAAAAGAACACTTTAACATCAGTACTCCTGTAAAGATGTATGGGATTTTGGTTCGTTCACCATTTCCTGTGCAGTGACATTTCTATCTTCACAATTAAAAGCACTTGTCTTTAACCCCTTCTAAACTTAAATCAATGAAATACAAATACTGGTGCTACCTTTTTCTGTTACCATGCTGCTACAACAGCCAGTCCTACAGAAGCATAAAATGTACAGTCCATTTCTCAGCTGCTCAGGTGGAAGAACAAATGTACAAGTAGATATTGTTTTGACGTAGAAAACAAAACAGCTACAAATTCAAATAACACTCTAATGAAACAATGCTAAGGTTAGTGAACCCTTTTGCTTATTGAATGAAGCAATCATTTGATATTACCTTCCTGAGACTGGAACACTTTTTATTTCTTTATTCATTCATCTATCTTTGGTGCTACCTGTGGATTTCAGGTAAGCATTAGCTGCAAAATACTTTAAATAAAACCTTTGCAAGATCCATGGGAAAGCTTCTATTTCCCTCCATCCTTCTTTTTATGAATGACAGTTCTCATTTTAAGAATGGCTGCATGTTTTCATGTAATTCCTTTTCTTAAGCTGTTAAACAGTCCATTAATCATGCTTAAGAATAAGAATTAAACGTCTTGTAAAATAAGTAACTGTCTTACAAGTCTGCAATGCTTTTATCAAAAAACCTTAAGTTTGCCATTAAATCCACAAAGCAGAAGGATCCAGATATGGCATTCCTAACCATTTGTTCTGGTTTCTTTATTGAACATCCACTTCCTCTGCTGGCTTACTCCACTCTAGCAATGAATCAAAACAGAACAAAAATCTGCTTTTTACCATAATTTTTCTCTATGTCAGAATTGGCAGTTGAGGACTACACAAGTTTCATTTTTTTCCTCAAAAGACAATTTTTTTTTTTTTCCATTCTTGTAATTTATTTATGTTTTATGAGTTAGGAAATGCTAAAAGATAAGAATCATGTTTCCTGAAAAATGGCTGTCACAGGATGAACAACAGAATACAGAAAGGCATCCTTGGTGTATGCTCCTACAAGAAAAGCACAGACTGCACAGGCTTATGCTGTAACAACTTACATTTACGTGTGGGGACATTTGTAAGAGTTAAGTGTTCTGAATTTCAGCACCAACATGAGGCAAATATTTCAGGCTAAGCTCAATCAGTAGGCACAAAGTGTAATGTGTGCCTTACTTCATTCTTTCTGCAGTAAGAAAGCTTCATCCCTGAATCACTGAGTAATGATGTTAACATTCTGCAGTCTACAGAAATCCACCCATAAAAACCAAGAAACAAGACAACACAATACAAAGGAAACTGTCAGACAAGCTTGTGGAAAGGATGATTTGATGTGCTCTTTGTTCTGCCTCTGCTGGCAGCCCTTTCCTTCTGTCTCTGAGGTCCTTCCCATTCCTGCATTTCAGTCAGCATGTGGGTAGTGTAAATACTGATAGCAAAGGCAAGCTTACTAGAGGCCAAAAACAGAAAAAGAGCTAGAGTACTGTGCTATGTGTTTTGTGATTGCAACCATTATTAAAATACATAATATGCTAGTTTTAAGTACTACAATAACAATATGCAGGAGAAACACAGATAATGACAAAAGATAAGGCAGTTGTCCTAGAATCTAGAAAGTGAAGATCTTTTGATGTGGACTACAGAAATGCATCTGTATAAGCAGGTCCAACTTGCCATTAAATCTATATAGGTTTTCCTATAGACATTAGCTGCCTTGAAATGTTCCTTAGTCACCTTTTGACCACTTACATTTTTTTGGACTTTATTTATGTTTCAGTTCATAACAATTTGCACACATGCACATGCTGGTCACGATCAATTGTAACATTGACCTACTTATGTGTGCAGTGATCCAGACTGACACTAGCAGATATGCTTATAGTGATCAGGCGTATGCACTGTTCTGTACAACCTCACAGATGGCAGAGCGAGTGCATGAGCAATACAGAATCTGTTCACATATTTTTTACTGTTTCCCAGACATAAGTATGTAAGTTGCATATAAGTATATTATTAATTCTGCTGCCTTCCAAAACACGTCATTTGTATTAAGTACACAATGTTGAGAAATACAAACATTTGTGGCCCAGGCATTTAAAGCTGCCATTTATACAGCTGTATCATTAGACTTTCCAAATTAGTTTCATATTCCCCTGGACCCACAGGTTTTGCTAGTAGTGATGTGAGGCCCAAATGAAGCACAAAGATGTCTCCATCACTCCTTCAGGGTTCTGGCAATGCTCCCTCACTACCTTGGGTGGAAATGCCAAGGGAGAATGGACAACTCTGACAGCGGATAAAGCAATCTATCTCCATGTCAACTGCATTATTATCAATGGTAAGATTCTTAATGCTATGGACTGCATTGTATTGAGACAGGTGCTGTAATTCAGAGGACAATCCTCCTTTCAGTTTTGTCAGAGGACTAACCCATTTGTGTACTCCAAACTCCCTATGTGGTCGAGGCACTGTTTATCTACTGCAGAACAGGGTAAAGACGAGATACACAATCAGTACAACGAAATTCAAGGCTCAAGCCTGTATCCAAAGTAGGGGGTTGAATCCAAAATCTTCCCTTAGCTCAGCTGAGGATTTCAGTCCACAGAAAAATCAATGTCTTCTGTTTATCTGAGACATCAAGCACAAATTGCAGCAAGGAAAGAGATGCAAGAGGCAGCAACTAGAGCTGTTCCTGCTCCAATAAGTATGTGATTATTTTTATAAGCTCCAATAGCAGAAAGAAACAGATTACTGCAAAATAAACAATTGCTAGGAAGCTAATTCATTTAGTTCTGCCATGAGAGAGAAATTCAGGACCTACTCTCCATCAAGACTAGTAGATTGTTTCCAAGAGTGTGTTCATCTCCATGTCAGATGATTTCACAGAATCACAGAATTGTAGGGGTTGGAAGGGACCTCTAGAGATCATCGAGTCCAGCCCCCTGCCAAAGCAGGTTCCCTACAGCAGGTTGCACAGGTAGGTGTCCAGACGGGTCTTGAATATCTCAAGAGAAGGAGACTCCACAACCTCCCTGGGCAGCCTGTTCCAGTGCTCCATAACCCTCAACATGAAGCACTTTACTTATGCATGTTTGTGCAGAACTATGTTCCAGTTTATTGAACATAGTTGCAAAAGCAATATAATTGACAGACAATCCACTCCTAACTCTATTACAATGCATACACCACATTGAAAGAAACCTAAAACATCCATTCACCACTTCCTCCATTAAGTTTGTACATGGTTTTAGACTATTTTGTTTCTCTCCTTTTAAAACCACTGTTAGTTAGGACCATCAGGCACAATGGAGCTACTAGACAGTCTGTTAGGGTTCTCAATGCCCGCAGCCCGATGACAATCCCAGGAAAATGCCAGATACCACAAGAAGAAAAAGCTGCATTTAGACATATACTCCAGTTTGCAATTCCTTGCTTAGTCTGACAACCTGCATATTGGAAAATTGGTTTGGTAATGTACATAGCTGCATATGTAATGCAATATGCTATGATCTATGCCATAGACAATGTTAAAGTAACAGAAAAATGAATGGCACAATGCATGTTTTAGTGCTAAATATAAATTTTTAGAAGAGTGAATGGTAACATATTTTCCAAACAATCTCGCACATTGTTACTTCTACTAACTTAAAACTGACATTTTTCTATGACAAATTTCATTGTTCATGGTCATGTAAGTTCAACTGTTTTTTACATGATTTAATGTTGTACAATATATCAAAAGTCTGAGGGTACCAATGAATGTAGATACTCTTTATTTTAGTGCAAACTTATAAAGGTATGTTTGTCATATTTTACAAATCTAATGACTAAAATGGTACTAACTTCAAAAAAGATATTGTAGTTTATGTTTGCATTTCAACTTAAAGATACTGTTTCAAAAGACAAAAAAGATGTTTAGAAAAGCTTATTAACTCTAATACAACAGTTCTTCAACGTTTTTAGACAATAACCTGAAAGGACAAAGTGAGAAAAGGAAATTCTTACACAGTTGTAATAGATACTAGGGGAAAAAGTCTTAATGGTATTTGAGTATGATGAGTATTTACCCCTACATCTCTGACACTCTAGGTTTAATAAAAAACATAGGGTTTGCCTCCCTACTAGCACTGGATTCTAGATATATGTATAGTAAGAAACAATAGAAACACAGTCTTAGTGTCAGTTATTTTAAAGAGGCTTTGGGGAAGGGGTGAAAAAAGACTATGAGACTAACCTGAATGAGCATCCAGCTGAACTGGCAGAGGTAAAGGTAATGTGTAACAGATGCAAGGGCAGAGCAGCTTTCCTCTGAGAGATGCTGGCTAAGGTAAGCAGAGGCCAGAAATGAAATCTATAGGAAAAAGATAAATACATATTGAAGTCAAAAATTATTTTAACACTAATGATGAGGGGAAAAAAAGAAAAGAAATGATCTTTAGTTTCAAAGTAAAACATTAAATTACACTTCCAGAGACTGAAAGATACCTTGGAAAACTACATTTAATATTTATTCAAAAGAAATGACCTTTTAACAGTCTCAACCACAAGACTAGCTGTGCACTTCTTGCAGACAGTTTGGCATCCATTACATCTATATCTGAAAAGATTACAGAGAGATTTAATTTTTACTGTTTAATATTGTTCCCCAGACTATTTTCCATGCAACATTACACACCCATTTTCAAACTGATGGTGGAGATTTTCCTCCATAAAATGAGACATTATTTTCTGACTTCTGTAAGGCCAGAAATTTTTATTGAGTAGTAAGAAAAACAATTTGCTGATATCATAACTTTGTTGTTTTTTATGTGTTTTTTTTTCACCGGTAAATTCTACTTGTACAAATATTTTGTTTAAAAACTTTATTGCTGTCTACATTTCATACAGACATGGCACTTTCCACCTTTTCCTGCACACTGTCTTTTCAACCCAGATGACTGTTCCTGATGTCATCTATTAGCAAGTCTGTTGCTGACAGAAGAGAAGGGCCCCAAGTCTACTCTGATTCACACCCATACAAATCTGATTGTTCCTACTTTGCACCACTGTGAAAAGATAAGCAGATCCACAGATTTCCATAGTCTGAATGCAGAACTTGTACGATCTATTCAAACTGTACTTTTCAGACAATGTTAATTTCTAGGCCGTCCAATAAAAAACAACACAACATCTGGGCAGCCGTCTAACTGGAAGCTTTTACACTACATCTCACTTATCTCACCTCCAGATTCTGCAGAATCGCAGAACGCCACACGTGAAACTTTTATAACTCCTACCAGCCTTCTTGCTAATCCCTTAAGAAAAACACCAAAACCAAGGAAAAAAAAAAAAACACAACAAAATCTTAAGAGCCATTTTACTGGATTCCAAACTGCCAGACATGTAGTGACATTATACCCCATCAAATAATATGGTAACATTGGATAAAAGAGAGTAAGCATTTCTTCTGTTGCCTAAGAGCAGGCAAGGATTTCACACTCACCAAAAGCATATCAATTATTTTCCATAGACATGTCAAATCTCAAAGGACAACATGCTGGTGGAATAAGTAAGGAATGTAAGGAATGTAATATGTAAGGAATAAAGGTATTCTACCACTGATTCCGACTGCACTGAGCACTGCTGAACAATGCTAGCGCCAGAATTAAAACCAAAATACACCTCAGAAACATTTAGCTCTGTCTTCTGTGAATTTTTTTTACAGAGGAAAGAATTCAATAAGCAGACTTCATTAAAGTTTTACAGTGTTCATGTTAAGAAAAGTTCACTTTACCTACTGAATGCCTGCAGTAAGTGATGAATTTTCCTTTCCATTACAAAGAATACTGGTGTTTTGAGGAACAGCCCATTTGCGGACTGTGCACGCTGCTTCAAAACAGAGCTAATGAATGTGACTTTTTAGGATATGGGTGGAGAAAGAAGATAAAGTGTACCAAATGAGTTGGTATGCACCTGGACATTGTAATGGTAACAAAACTGCAAGCGTGCTATTGGATAAGTCATACCCATTGTCTTTACTATATAAATATCCTTATAAATGCAGGCTCTGTATATCGCCAAATACTACAGCAATTAAGTATCTCTCACATAGACAACGTTATCTAAGAATGAAATAGAAGAATATGAATAATCAACTAGGCAGCAACTGGACTACAAGCAATTACAAGATGGATTTCATGATCTAAAGAAAACAAATGAACTTGCAATATTTGATGTAGAGTTCATGAGTGCTCTGCTAGAAAATGGAGTCTAACCATAGCAACAAAACTACCTGGCTATTAAGAGGTTAATTTTAAAGAGATTAAAATCAACTACTATTTGCCAGCTGCTGACTACTAAAACAGATGTCATTGTCTGGAGTGGGTTAAACACAACTGAAATGTGTGTGCAATCCACTAGGGGTAAAGGAGAAAAATGTTTGTGTAAACAACTGCAGCACCAGCTAGCTCCAACAGGACCAACAGTACTTTTCCTAACACTTGAGCAAATGCTTATACTTAAAACAAGCTGAGTACAATACACAGGTGGAGGGGCTTTGCCACCTTTTGTTCTCTGAAGGTTTGTGTGTATGTCAAGGACAGATTGTCACACTGGAGACAAGGAAAGGATGGAAAGAAAAGGGCAGACTGAGCAAGCCCTGGGAATGTGTTTTTGGCACCTTCTAGGCTGAAAGAGTTTTGCATCTGCAAAGAAGCTATCACTGCTAGTCTTTTCCTGTGTTTCAAGAAAAATAAGTTTTGTATATTTTTATATTCCATATAGAATATGAAATTTTTGTATGTCATCAAAACACCTACTCAGACTTGGATGAAGAGCAGCTGCAGAGGTCACACAAGACTCTCATCCAGCCATTTCCTTACTTCCCAATTTACCTTGAAAATACTTCTGATTTACAGTATTACTCATAACCTCATCATCCATTACACCCCATTTTACTTCTCATTTCCAACCAACTACTTCTTGCCAAGGGAGAAATATTTCGTTATCTGGCTACACGTTATGACTTTTCCCTTTGGTCTTGCAACTAGCACCACATCTCACGATTCTGTCTTCAGAGCTATTCACGTCTTTCCGTATGCTACCACAACACCATGTTGTAGTGTCAGTGAATCTCGACTCATTGCCGACAGTGCATGTTGCCTGGGCACATTGTTTTCTGCTCTGCAGACCATCTCTTCAGATCACTGAAATATCTCTTATCATTCACCACTCTCACAGCTGTCATATTCCCATTGCTCTGTCTCTTCCTACATTCAACTAAACCACATTGGATTAATCCCCTTCTATTATTATTTTTCTAACTATGTGACACGTGTATTTTACTACATTTATCTTATCAAAGAAAATTATCAGAGTCTGGCATGATCTAAGCTTAAACACAGAGGAGGGCTTATTCTCCTCCTCGTTCATCTCTGCATCTTTTGATAGAATGTTTTTCTAATATCTCACATTCTTCTGAGACTGAATTAATGGGCCTGCAGTTGTCAAGATTACTCCTCCCTTTTAATCTATTATTTTTCAGTCCCATAGTAGCAATCTGATTCGGACGGTTTGTTATAAGCACTTGCTGCTAGATGTACAAAGTCTCATACCAGCATTTTTGAAGTCAGGAATGGGGAGGACCCTTTTGTTCCAACATATGAATGCACCTATCCTTCAGTCCTCCTCCTGCCTCAGTAGCCAAAGCATTCACATCATACTATTCAATTTTTTACCAGCTTGCCTTTATCCCAATGGAAACCTTCAGAATCAATATCTTTTCTGAAAATGTGAAGATTTTCATTTAGTTAGTGTGGAGCCATACTTAATATATTTATTTTTTCTGCCTCACTGTACATTTTTTCTACCAGAACTTTTGAATTATTTTATATTCATTTACATAACTAAAGAAAATTCCTAAAGATTCCACTTAAGATTACACCCACACACTGTGACCAAACAAATGTATTTGACATATTCATTTATGCCAACTGTGGATGATGTGAGGAAATCAATAAACTTTCTAATGCAAGAAAAATTCATTAAAATCTAACATCAGAATTACTGGAGCTAGATTTTGTTTTTTACAGAAATGTACACAGAAAGTAATGAGAGTAATGAGAAAGTGAGAGTTGCCTTTGTATATTGCGTAAAGGTGAAAACAGAACAACAGGAACGCTGAAGCAATCCCATACCACTCAGGTAAACAACAGCCAGTGAGAAGTAGGTTTGATGAAATTTAAATAAGAAGAAGTATGTATGAAGAATAAATAAGTTGAATACAAAGTACCAGCAATTACAGCTTACCATGGTAAGTGCTGAAATGCTACCATATCACAGACTTTAAAATGAAGATACAGCATGTGATACATGGAAACAAACCTTATCTTTAGTATGAACCATAAAAGTAATGACCTTACACTGCATACGTCAGACCAGAAGGGATTGCGTCTGTTTTGGGGCAATTATCATATGTACAAAGCTCACATTAATTATAGAATTATATAATATTTAGTCACTGTATGCTCGATTCCAGGATTATACATGGGAAAGAGTTGTGAGGGCCTTTTAAGAAACCTAAATATCAATTAATAGCTTATGAATATTTTCAGAATTTCTCATTCTGAGCATAGGAAATACCACAAATGTTGTGTTTTTTCAAGTATCAAGGAACTACACACATTTGCAATGGCACCCTTTGTAACTGAGTGATGCATACTTTCATAAATTCTACGCAAAAAATAGCTTTGAAAGTATACTTCTCTGCATTTACCACGTCAAGAGTGATGAAGGCCAATAACTCTGAATAGATATACTAAGTACCAATGTTTCTGCACACTCCTGCATTTCAGCATGCATAGTATCTTCCACCAATTGTTTTTAACTTGTTTGAAAGCACTGCATAACAATGGTTAACAGTGTGCCATCACTTCAGAACCATTCCACAGAAATACCACAAAATTACTGAATTTTGAATGCTTTATTGAAAGCATATTCCTTCATTTATATATTTAAATGAGATTTTTTTTTCCTTGCTTTTTAAGGCAAATTATATTGTATCATCTACTACTGGTCAGAGGACACACAACATCCAATGAAGACGACAGAAATAATTTCTGCTGAAATCCCTAGGTAGTAGATTTACCAACTTGAACCAGTACATCTTAAGATTCTGTCCTGATTTTTCTGCCTGATAATTCAATAAATATTTTATTAATGTTTAAGTACATCTGATGTGATATTAGCTACAGATCTCCTTCACAAACAGTAGAAAACAAAAACTTTCAGCACTGAAACTCTAAGTAAAGGATAAAAGTAAAATAATAAGGCAGTGAAGTATAACCAACATTTGTTACAATTTTAGGAATTGCAAAAAAGGTTTTTCCTATGGGGAGAACAAATGTGAGAGTAACAATCTTTCCCTTGCATTGAAAGAAGTGCTGAAGAAGTAGTGTTGTTCTGGGCTGGGGAGAAATGAGAACACCTTGCTATGCTTCAGGCCAAAAGCTGCAGAGAATGGTAACCCAAACAGATGGAAAAAAGCACCAAGCCGCAGAGCACACAGCAGGCTATGGAGCTAGGTCCTGCTGCATCTGCTGGCTCCAGGCAGTTTCACTTTCTCATCCAAGCAGGAAGCACGCCCCTGCCTCCAGCATTTCTTCTCAGACTTCCTGAGAAAAAAAAGCCTTTCCCACTAGGAGAAACCAAGCTGCCAGACGAAGAACTTATCAGCACACTTATGTTGCATTTTTGTAATTTCTGCAATTCCTGCCTCACAGTAAGAACTCAGAAAGCTTTGGACAATGTCTTCTTCTAGACATAAGTGACTTCATATATGTCTTAAAGAAACTGATCCTAATAGCAGCCATTTCATTTCTCACACAAGTAAAATCATTTATTTTATTAACTTCATTCTTTTTTAATTCAAAATTTATTTCTTTGTTCCAGGCAGGGTAAGATTATCTGCTTCCTTGTACAACTTGTTTACATGCATTTCTACTAAAAAGAAAACATGAAGAGCCCAGCCTCATGCTGTCCTAACACCCCACGATTACATAAGAAGAATACTATTGCATGCAGATTTTGCTGTGCTTTTGCTCTTGTTGGACTTAACTGCAGTGAACTATAACATAGGAAAACAAGCACATTATAACTCCTATGTCCTCACTGAACTGCTCTCTTCTGGTTTGAATTTACTTTATATGAGTAAAAAAGGGGTGCCCTCAAGGAACGCAGGGAGACTGCTTAATAACAGTGCGTATGAATCATACTTTTTGTTAATGATTGGTAGGTCAGGACTGTGCTGTGTGAGCCAAGTGATCTTTCTGTGTTTGTATTCTGATGTTAAATGCTGAAACAAAAATACCAAGAAAGGATGTACCAAAAATTCTGGAGATTTATGGACATTAGCAACAGTTCTAACTCAGACTTCCTGGAAGAAGTGACAATACAGCACACAGCATGTTTCAGAGCACAGAGAAAAGAATTACATAATTCAGCAGATCCAAAACACAGTGTTTAACTAGGTCAAAAGAAAAGTTCAATAACTAGCTTTTCACCTCATCTTTATTCTGTATTAATGATGTAAAAACAAGGAGTTAAGCTCCTTTGTGAATTTACACGTATGCTACATGACTTGACTGGTCGCTAAATTTTTTCAGAAATTACCATAATTCAGAGAGTGATGCCTTCTAACTGCCACCAGAAAAACAATCCATGCATATTTAGCTTTATTTATTTCGGCTTCAGTTGTTATACTGAGCGTATATTTTAATATATAAGTGCCTTATGAATAGGATCCCTAAGCTCTTAAATGGTAATTTGCACTGTATGTTTTAGAGACAATTTTGGTTTTATAAATTATCTGCTTAAAGAACGTTTATGCAAGCTGGCCCCTTAAAGTAAGGAAAGCTAAACTAAAATGAAATTGCTTGTAATACTGATGGTATATTTACAACACAGTGACCCACAGCACTTTCATATAGAGATGTTTACACTTTATTAGGCAGCAGCAGAGCTGGCAACCATTTTAAGTAGCAATTAGCCATCAGCAGCCATATGTTACTCATGCCTTTCTCCCAGTTGAGCAGGATGCCAGTTGGTTTCATGCTGGGCTCACTCTCTGCCATCCCCACTTTCTGTACTTAGGGTTGGGACTTCCTGCTTCCCCATGCCTTGTGGCCAGCAATCTGAGGGTGCAGGGTGCAGGACAGGAGGGTCAGGAACTGCACAGTAGTAGCTGGAAGCCTCAGGAGAAGACTGGGGTAACTCACATCCTCTGCAGGCATGGAACTGCGTGGTCAGCCAGAACGTGGTTTCTCTTCTGTTCTGGCCATGATGTCGATTACAGAGAATGCATTGAGCAATACCCGCTGAGAAGTTACACGTCATTTTTATTTTTTTTCTAAATAAGAAAAAGCAAGGAATAGCAGGCTTTTAACTCTTTTAGATTTATATACAGAATCAGAACAATGTATCTGCAAGGTCCTCAGCAACACAATACTTTTGCCCAAATGGTGCAAGCAGAAGCTGGGAAAGTTTCTTTTTACAATGATAAAAAGCATATTTGCAGTCTTTTCCAGTCTCAAGTACTCAAGACACAGCTCAGGGCACTCTGAACATGCTGACTTGGCTGGTCCCAAACAATGTTTTCTATGGTGGGATCTGCATCCTGCTGTTTTCTATGTAGAAACCCAGAATAGACCCCAAGCAGATCTGCCACAGCAGGTTAATTGGCTCTGACACCTTCTCAGGTGGAATCTACATACACTTAGGGGGTAAACAGGGTAAAACTGTTAATAATGAGATTTCTCACTTCCTCCATTTCTGGATATAGTTTTTCCTAAAGTTCAGATTAAGTCTCCTGAAATAAGAATACACAAATTAGACAGCACAGTCACTGTCAAATTAGAGCTTTCATTAGCTCTGAACTGAATTTAGTACTCTGTCTAGGCTCAGCAACACATGATCTCAGGTAAATAGAATCACTGCAAGGGGATAAGTATCTATTAACTACTGATGCTTTATGTAAACAGTTATCTTTCTCATCTTCAGGTTTTTTCTAGAGTCATTCCCCAGAGTCTTGACCATGGCTGGAGTAAACTGTGACTATCAGAGTGCATACATACAGGAGATATTCCTCTCAAACTAATGGCAATGCAGTGTGGGACATCTTCACCATAAATCAGGATCAGGATGTAATCAGGGTACTCCCCTGGTCAATATTTTATGCATAGTAGCAGAGGTCTTCCATGCTTCTCTATGAGACTAGCCAACCGGGAAGGATAACTGTTTATCCATCTTAGAAAAGAAACAACTAAGATACTAATACAAAGTGTATTCTGGCTTCACTGCACTTCAGTAGCAAACCTCCACCTACAGATTTGTCTTCTTATGGAGGTCTGAAGATCACGTTGAGGGATTTCTCCTTTCTTCAGTTAAAATGACCTAAGTTAAACAACGACTTTCTAGTTAAACTGATAAAGGTAATCTGACCCATGTTTACCCAATGAGTAGCTCTGTAAGCAGCTCGAGAAACAAGTATGCTAAAAACGTATCCTCTAGCAGAAGGCAGCTGGTGGTAAACATACAATGAATGCTGTCTACAGCATAAAGAAAAAAAGAGAGGTTTACACATAGAAAGCAAGATCTTCACGAGACTATGGGATCTGTCTTCACTTATGCATTGGAAGAACTGTTCTAAGAAGAAGTCTGGTATGATATGAGAGCATATTTAATTGAAGTAGTTCCACTTTTGTCAGAAGCTCATAACACATAAAGGGAAATTTACTTGAAATTAACCAAACACTGTTCAACAAGGCCTAAGAGGTAAATTCCCTACATTACTAACATTTGTAACCCATGACATTAAAGAAATGCCTGCATAATTTAAATTATTTATCTATTTAAACATTTAAATTTTAAATATTTTTATTTAAAATAAATATTTAATATTTAATATTCAAATTTTTTGGAAAAATTTGATCCAGATTCCTAGGAAATATTCAAACATGACCTAGAGAATGATCACTTCAGTGATCAGTAGTATCTGTTGTGATACAGGTTATCTTTACCTGCCTGCTTTGTCTGTGCAGAAGGCTTCACAATAAAAGAGCAGGGGCTTTTTGTTGGGGCTTCGCTCCCCAACAGAAACAGAACACAAAACCTTCGGATGTTGTCAACGGATAGATTGACTTTTGAACCCATAAAGAGCAACCTCAATTAGTAACTAGCACAGGCTATAGGAAGCAGTAAAGATTTAAAATATTTTGAAGATATGATTTTTCATACATCTAAAATAAAACCACCACAAATCTGTCAGCTGATACAGAATATTAAATAACATAAAATAATCTCTTAGTACTCACAGTTTATCTGTCTTGTGCAGACTCACCTTGTCTGTAAACAAGACAGGGAAGGAACTAGGTCACTAGTACTCTAAGAAATAGTTTAGATTAAAAACAGGCAAACAGAAAAATGCATTAAGTATGCCAAAATGATAAGGATCCTAGAATTGTGCCTAACCCTAAAGCAGTGACATAGATTAGGTACGAAGTACAACTTTTAGTACCAAGACAATATTGTAAAAATACATTCCAGAGTGTGGTTCAAGTATTTATAGAATTTAAAAGTCATATTGCTGATGCCTGGTGCCACAGACTTTGTTCAGAAGTACAGACTTTTAATTGCTTTTTCAAAATAAACAAAGAAACTTTCTCACCTAGTTAGAATTCGCACTCCGTGTTTCTGTCAACATGGGAAAATGAACTGCAGAGAAAGTCATGTATTCCTAAAATAACTCTTTCTTCATGCAAAAATGATTTCTAATATAAACTATTGTTTATTCTGGAATAAAGTATCTGCATAGGAAACTAGTCTGAACAATTTAATGCCTACTTTGCTTCATATTTATTGACTAGGAATTCTAGTGAGCACTGGAGAATATAATGTTTTCTTTAATAGTTTCGCACTGGGTTAGCTTTGTACAATGAATATCAATCCTAATCCAGATTCATTTGTGTTGGAAACAAAATGGGACCAGATGTCAAGGTACGTAATCATGTAGATATCAGTACAATGAATATGCAGAACACACTTTAACTTCTTTGCCTAACATGTAGCCTGGCTGACAGCAGTCAAAAACTACACTTAGCAACATTTCTTAAAATACAAAGTGACTTAAATTTAAGACTTTCAAACAAAATCTTAAATATTATTAAACGGACTTCTATTAAAACAGTAATTCACGTGTAGATTTTTGTGTACATTAAAAATTAACTAAATACTACCTGTATTTTACTTCGTAAACTCAACAGCCATGCACAAAGCTGGGCTACGTAGGTTCATATGGTTTAATTCCTGTTTCATAGTCAGGATGTACTGTCAAGTAGTAAAGGGATTTGAGCACACAGTTATATGCTTTTATTAAATCAGCTACTTTTAGCATGTAGCTGTCTTAATTCCTCGCAATATGAAACATTACTTCGGTAAACTAGTACCAGGGGATGCTGAGAATGAAACTTAAACACATCATTTCCACTTCTTATCACACTTCTTAGCTTCAGATTTCTGATGGACATTTATGGAACATCAGGATCAGTTTAATTTGAGAATGGCTATTCAGACCAGAAGAAATTAGAAGTTTTCTCTCTACATGTTAGAAGTACCTGCTAAATCTTCCATCAATACGTAAAAATATTTATACAGTTTATTGACAGAGTGGGACAAAATGAGAGATATTATTCTTTCTATCTCACAACATTTGAAATATTTCATGAACTGTCTTGTTCTAAAAGATCCCAAAACTATATGTAAGGATTGGGGTAAAAGAGATATTTTATCTGCCACAAAACAGCCAAAAGCCAGTAATTTGGACTCATCATATCTAGGTGTGTCTGAATTTTTAGTATTACAAATTTTTTGAAGCTACAGAAAGTAAAACAAGTTTTAATAACTTTTAAATGGTGCAACTAGAAAGGCCTACTAGTGTTCTTGAACTCTCACTTTTATAAATACTTCTCCAGCTGATTCTTTCCAATATTTTTTACTATTTAAATAGCTTTAGTTTTTGATGTATATAATAGTTACAGGATTGGCTAGTGACTTGAGAGAAGCTCTGGGCCACTGGGCTTGCCTTGTACATGTCACTTTATACAGAGCTTCTTGGTCCAAAAGTACTTAAATTCACTCCTGGGCTTTTACTCAAAACTAACAAAGCATCCAACATACCCCTGCTCTATGGTACTCAAACAGCAACAGAAATTCACTTAACTAGCATTTAATTTTATAGGGAAACAGGTGACTAATTTATTCCCACTCTGTTTGTGTCAGGTGTGAGGATGTGGAACAGGCCACATGGAAGAAAGGGGTCTGAAGGCCCTTCTAAGAAAATTAAAATAGTTCATGACTTCCCGGGTAGAAGTGACCCGTTAAAAAGAAGACTTACATTAGCTCCAAGTAATGAACAGGAATGTCTGGGAGAACTGTGAGAAGTTAGTTTAGAGTTTAGCCCAAATCTAGCAGGGAACATGCAGAACAGGTCCTGCACTAAAGGAAATCTTCAGTCTTTAGACAGAAAAACTGGGACAAAAGTATACCTGACCAAAGCAAAAAGTCTTCCTGTGCTTGATTTGCAAAGCACTGTGGGACAAACTAACACGTTTAGATCAATTGTGTTAGCAAATTTCTCAGGGAAAAAGGCATCTGAAAAAAGATACAGAATTTACTGTTGCAGAATGAACTTCTTAAAACCTCACAGAGGTATGAAGCAAACAGTTAAAATCTACCAGGCAACATTCAAGCTCTGACTAGTCTGAGGAAAAAAGCTTGTTGCTTCAGAGTACAGAGTTGCTTGAGTGCTGAGAGTGTGATTTGGGTCTATTTCTATATCCTTAACTTGTAAGAATTCTATTTTAAATGAAAATTCAGATTCTGGACTATGCTTCTGTCACAAGCCGTTTCCAAATGATATGGCCCTTATATTGAAAGGATTCATGCACAGGAATTGGTAAAAATGAGTCAGTGCAGCTTTCCTAGCAGTCTCAATCCAAATGGCTAGAAAAATAAGACCACCTAGACAGAGATGATTATTTGCATCAGATATGAGCAGCTTCAATGCTCTTTTATGATTGCTGGCTATCAGTAAGCAGGTTCTGGTTATGGGACACTACACGTGACAGAGACTGCATGGGGCAGTCAAGACAGCTTAAGGGAAAACAGATTTTTGTTAACATCCATCAGGATTCAAGCCCCAGGTTTTTTTAAATACCACTCTGAAATGTAGCAGTTATGTGATAAAATGAAAATAGCTTTTTTTTTTTGGAGGTAGTGCTTACGTGTTTGTTCAAGAAGGTAGACTTCTGGCCTTGACACAGATTCCACTTACTGTGGCAAGAAATAGGAAAAACACAGAATCACAGAATCATCTAGGTTGGAAAAGACTGAATGACACCATTGAAGTGAAGGGGGGAGATGAAATAGATTCTAAGCACAGAGTCAATGATATGTCTGGGGATGGAGAAGCAGTGATTCTACTCCAATTCTTCTGAATCTCTGGTTGTTGACTTTCTCCTCTAAGGCTCCACAGGTGTTCCTGCCACCTGTTTCTGCCAGCTGACCCCAAAACAGCACTGGTGGCATTTGGAGGCTGTCAGGAAGCGCATCAGTCCATGTGGCTGACAGAAACAGCGTCTCCCCTCACAGAAAACCGGCCAGCACGGATGGGCCCTGCAGTGGGCCCCACACTGGGACCTTCCTCATGCCCCATGGCCTGGCTGTGCCCAGATAGCTCCAGCCACTGCTGACAGGAACCACAGCTACTGATACCTCACACCTGCTGATTTTAAATACTTCAGGCCCCAGCATGAAGAAAAACTAACCCTGGTAACTTCTAATTAATACCACATTTATTATTTCCAGTTACGTGATCTGCTGAACCTATATTATAAGAAAAATATAGTCTACTTTTAATAACTATCTAGAACCATCTTCAGCTTCCTTGTGTCAAATCAAAAAAAGAAAAAGTAACCAGAAACATTTCAAATCCATTTCCAAATGAACCTCCTTACATAAATACTACTTTGAGACAAGAAAACATTTCAAAGGTAACTGAAATGATATAGAATTTTTAGGCTCAAAAATAATGTCTGCTACTGCATCTTTCAGAACAGTACGGAAAGCATATGACCCTACCTTCAGACAATTTTGCATGCTTCTTCTTTTTTTTTTTTTTTTTAATCTTCTGGTAGTAAAACTGATATCCAGAGCATTCTATATACCACAAACTGACTGACAGAAGGCAAGTTGCAAGAATCTGCTAGGATTTCACATGACATATAATGTAGTGCAATGAAGAATTCTCTTCTAAAAGAGAAGAGGACCGGACAAGGGACAATGGCAAAAAAACTGGAACATAGGAAGTTCTGTGCAAATATGCATAGGAACTTCTTCATGGTACGGGTGACAGAGCACTGGAACAGGCTGCCCAGGGAGGTTGTGGAGTCTCCTTCTCTTGAGATAGTCAAAACCTGTCTGGACTCCACCCTGTGCGACCTGCACCAGGGAACCTGCTTTGGCAGGGGGGTTGGACTTGATGATCTCTAGAGGTCCCTTCCAACCCCTGTGATTCTGTGATTCTGTGAAAAGCACTTAGGATACCGCATTCAGAGTGAAAGGAATGGGTATCTTTTGTTTACTGTTTTTTTTTCCCCTCCCCCAGGAATGTTTTCAACACTGAATATCTTCCTGTCACTCACAGCACAGAGAGCAGTTTTCCCTTGATAGGACCAGAGTCAAATAACTTAAGATCTAAGTTCTTTAAAAAGAGCTGTTTGTAAGCTGATAAATGCTTAGCCCAGTTTACATTCCTTCCCTGAGGTGACTGTTTCTCTTCTGCAGCTCTGTGACTGTAAAACTGAGTGCTGTTTATGTTCAGCAGCCCCCAAAAAACGAATATTTCTCACAGATACGTGGTAATTCTGCAGGCAAAAGAGCCAAGACAGAAAACAGCTCTGAAAAACAGCTTTGAAGAACATGCACCTACCTAAATCAAACATACCAAAAAAGAAAAAAAAGAAAAAAAAAATGCCAAACAGAATGGCATTGTGTCTGGGTTGCATATACAAGAAGGCAAACACCTTCTTTACTTAACTGATAATTCTAAAGCAATTAGTCACTGCATTTACTTTTGAGAAGCGAACAAAGGCATTTTTTCTGTAGCCTCTTTTTTTAGGAACATGTCCTTATCTTTTATTGCAACACAAACCAAACACTAAGAATGTTTGTCTTAAGTAGTCACACATCTTAAACCAATCACATTTCAGAGATTGTTTCTGAATTTAGACTCAGCATTTTGCCTGTTCCTGCAGAAACATGGATGTTTTTGCTGTAAGCGTGTGCTTCAAATACTTCCTATACTCAAACATACTAATAATAGCAAATACTCTCCTCAGACCCCTCCCACGTGTTAAATTAATCAACACTACAAGGTCAAAAGTGCATAAGTAGCTTATGCATATTAATTTATTCATTGGAATGACCACATTGCCACATATTTGGCCTGCTTTTATGCTTCTTCTTAATATGTTCATGCAGTCAGTTACTCTCACTGAAATAACTTCAATGGAATTTTGCCATTTCAAGGAAAAAAAAACTTAACTGGTTAACCTTATGTGGTTAACTAAGGACCTACACAGGTCCTTTCCTGCTCTCTCCCTCTCTGAACCTTCCCACTTCTAAAAGTTAGGCTAGCAAATATTCCACAGGCCTCTTGGCACAGTGAGGGTAGAATTGCCATGCCTGGCAATTACCTGTGTTGCATAAGATCATCTATTATTTCTATTATAGTGCGCACACAGATGTGATTTCATCTGCCTTATGCTTCAAGTTTAGCTGAATGCATGCTAACACCAGATTAAAAGCTATGCAGTTGGGCTAGCACTGTATAGTACTTGAGAAAATAAGTCTTGCTAAGAGGCTGAGTCCCACACTTGTTTGAACACAAAGCAACTCTAGCTGCAGCTAAACAATTTTTGTTCAACTCCGGCCTGAATCCACACAGAACCACATGAAGTCTATACTTATTTTCACCAGAAAAGGAGTACACAGGCGTATCTTTGCTCTCTCTTGTCTAATGAATAAAAAGTCACTGGAAAAGATAAGGCTCATATGCTTCATTGTTTGCATTGCACAGCCAGTAGGATGGGAGTTCAAGGAAAAATATTATGCAAACAGGTAGAGTTCTCCTAAATTTTTCCAGCAATATCAGGGGGCCCCTTTGGGTCACTGGCAATGGACAAAATTTACAGTGAAGCAAGGCCATTTGGTAAGGTGGTAGCTTTCTGTGAACGACCTAATTAGAAAAAAAAATGCAGAAGCTGAGAGACAGAACCTCTTCTCCAGTACTTCATCAAAAAAAAAAAAGAAAAGTTTGCATATTAGACTTCTCTAGTTTCTCCAGCTGTGCTGCTGGCTGGTGTAATGAAAGATACTATCTCGTCCCACAAATTTTTCTGTGAGCAAATTGCAGCTACAGCAGTATTATTCCATGAATCATACTGAAATTTAGCATAGCCTCATGAACATGAATATCTGTACTTTTATTTGATTATATCCAATCAAATAGAAGCGTACACCATGAAAATATAAAAGAAAATGGATACAAAAATGGGTATACAACTTATCCCAGGCTTAACCTTTTGTACACAGACACAGACCCTTAACTGCAGATTCTTCTCTGCTACCTTGATTTGAACCAAGCTGAGGATCTTACTTGGAAGAAATTTTGAATGTAATTGAAAATTTGCTTTCTACTTTTTACTTCAAGTCATGTCAACCACTTCTTATTACAAAGCATAAGTTAAAATATGAAAAAATGGGATTAAATTTCCTATGTCTTACCACATTTAAGTGCACATGTAAAACCCTAAGGTTAAAAAAATTAGAATACACACACAAAAGTGAAATCAAAATTCCATTCATATTTCTCTCCAGAGTCACAAGTTTTTTCACTCAATACTTCTTTTTTTGCCATCAGTAACATCTTGCAGACATTGATGTGAGTGCTCAGGACGGAACACTGATTCAAAATGTTTTAGAGAATGCAACACAGGAATGCCCTTCATTCCGTCCACAGGCAGATTGTTTGTCATGACAATCCATACAGAATATAGCAACAAAAATCGATATGAACAAATTTGAAGAAATATCAGTCTTCTGAGCATTCAAATTGGACTGTGTGTAAAGACTGCCTCTCAGTGGACATATCTGTTTTCAGTGTGAAAGTGAAAGTCATCTAATTAAGTGGAAATCCCCTCAACGTCATGTGTGTTCTCATGGTTTTGTCACTACCAAAATTGAATAGATCCGCAGAGAGATAAATTCTCAAATTCATTTAATTCACTTAATTTACTCTGTTTTT
>WBMW01006998.1:398253-428278 GCA_013396635.1 Penelope pileata | reverse complement strand
TTTTTTTTTTTTTGCACAGTTGTACGTATCATCACTAGAATTCCTATAGTGATGTCTTTCCAGAAATAAAAAGGACTCTTTTTGCACTGAACATTTAAAGTGATCTGTTCTTTGCATCAAATGTTACTTTGGCTAGTTTTTTAACTTCTGTTCTCTTTGAATTATTTCAGAGGAGATGGATGTCAAAAGAGTTTTTGGCAAAGCTTCTATGTTTATTTTTTTTTCTAAGCATATCTTTCCCCCTTAACTATGTCCATGGGTAAACAGCTTTGTTCTGATCTCAAAATCCCTAACTTGCACCAAATCTCTTCAAAACAGAATTAAAGAGCATTTGTTTTCACCAGAAAGTAGAATGCTAAAATTGAAAAAAATGCTCTCCTCAGGAATTAATGTTAAAATAAAAAGCAAAAGGCAATCACTCCTGTAATATTCTGATAATAACTTCTGTAATATTCTGATGATATTGAGTGTGTGAAGACAAAAGACAATGCTGCAGAGATTAGCAGTTTAGCAAAGATCACATCAGTCTCATTCACCACATTCAGTAGTTATGATAGCTCACTCAACTATTTGACACAGCAATACACTATTTCTTACAGAAGTAAGCAATTCAACAGTCAGATCATAAAATAAATACGGAAATTAGCACTTTTTTTGAATAAATGTATAGGAATTTTCTCCATGTTCATTATTTTCCTCTGAATAATGATTTTCGTGTATAATATTTTTACTATACTAATCTCTATTTCTGTTCCAGAGAACTGCAAACTTTCATTACACTATTTTCAGTCTCATAGAACTTTTTCATCTCGGGAACCAAATTTGCAAATATCTATTTCCATTCGAAGTTGCTTCTTCTTTAATATTTAAACAAGGCAGATTGCAGTAACCAAATAAAACCAATCCCAGTGTTTGCTTTGCACCCTGAATGAATGATGCAGGAAGAAAGGGTTGGCACAGGAGGTGGGAGAGAGGAAGAGGCATTGAGAAAAGGTTTAAGGTGGAAATAAAGTTGCAGAGGATCAGAAAAATGCTAAGTCAAGAGTCTACAATTGGAATTGGAACATAGGTGGAAAGAAAAAGTCATTGTTTACACCTTTCAGGAAGAGAAAATCTTTGAGACCCACCTATTCTCAAAGGCCAGGTCTTCCTAGGCCTTCAGAGAAAGGCCTTTGAAATGAAGGCTGCTTATGTTCTTCACACAAGATTGATACAAACAATTGTGAATTGGTATCTCCAAAGAGGACAGCAAGCCAGAAAACTTGGAGAACATTATTTATATAGCATTAAGACATTGCTCCACAGTGAAATCACTTTTTGCTCCAAGAGCAATTAAACAGGTTTCCATTTCTCTAAAACCTCTTTGCTCTAGGCCTGAACTGACCCTAAACAAAGGAATTCAGTCAGACTGGTGAGGCATGAGTCACTCTGCAAGCTCAGTGAAATGAAAATGAATATGAGAAGAAAATGGATATACCTTGGTTTCCCTTTTTTTCCCTCCCATTTCCCAAAGTCTTCCCTGACTGTGAGCTTTTTGCTTCCTTGTATCTAGTCTAATGAGCAAGATACTTTATTAAAAATTATTTTAAAAGTAATGGGACCAAATGGAATGAAGAAAGATACACGGTAGAATAAAAGCATCAGCTGGAAAAACAAGAAAGGGGTATAGAGAAAAAAGCCAGAAGCCACTTCAATTGACACAGAGAACACATGTAATTCATATCATTTATGTTTTGGGAAGTCACACAAAAAAGTTTGCCTAGCCCTTAAAAACTGTGATAAAACTCAGAAGTAGTACCATTGCATGCAAGGCGTTAATATTTTGGAATTGTAAATGTAATCTTTAAAATCTAAACTAGCCCAGGACAGATTTTACTGTTGAACTGACTATCCATTAATAGAAAGTCTGTGTTTGCAATGCGATAGAGGATTCAAAACCATATTGAAGCTTAGTTAAAAAACTTAATAGACCTTCTTCTCCCCAAAACATTATTAATTATTAGTTGAGTGATAAGTTAAGGTTTAATTCCCAATACATTTTTGCACTTTGGCAGAATAATGTTGCAGGACAATTAAGCAGAAACCACACCAAATACAGAGAATTGATTCAGAGCTGCAGGCTAGTTTGACAGTTTTGAGACACTGTAATAAATCTGTCACAGAAACCACTATTCAAATAACTTACATACTCTTAATAAGGAAGTTCCTTCTTTTTCCTTTTGAATCTGAATTTTCTTCAATTTGTGAATACAAGCAAGAAAAAAAATTAAACAGGCCAATTTACAAAGAGACTTTGGTAAAGTTTGCAGGAAGAAGGTAGAAGTGACAAGGTTGCTGACTTCTAAGGGGCACCACTTCTTAAATGACCAGGCATTGGGTCTCAGTTGGTGGTGGTGCAAATAGAAATTTGCTCTAGCTGTCAGCAAGAGATGGAAATTTATTCATATACAAGGAGGTTCAAGACTACAGTTTATAGATGGTGAATTGGTGTAAACTCAAATATATTAAGCATATAAGCAGCAGTAGTATGAGAACATGTTCCATTGCACTATCTTACAATTTTCCCATTGATGAAACTGAAATGAATGTTGCTTGAAAAAATTGACTGAATGCCAGAAACAATATCCTCCCAGTAGAATATGTGAGAAATTAGTATGAGACCATGGACATATTATTGCTGGCAATTTTAATCTTTTGTGGCTAGTACATATCTACCTGTAGTGTAACACAGCTATGGAAGGCTAACTAAGTAAGCCTTTCCAAGTAATCCCTCCTACAAGTACAATGCACAGATGGCATGCAACTGTGCCTTTTTCTGTCTGAACACACAGGGATTATGGTAAAAGAAAACCTCTCTCTCCCCCATGCAGAGTGCATGTTTTCTTAATGTGCTCTGAACATAGGTATTAAAACAGGAAGTAAAATGCTAGCAGCAAATGGTGTCACTGCTGCCAGATGGGAGTGCAAGCCACCTACAAATTTAGCTATTCATGACACCCCTGTAATTCCAGAAAGGTTTGCTGGAAAGTTTGATATGTTTATAAACACACTATGACTTAGAATATGGCTTTTTCTTGCAGATTTACAAAATATAACCCACAAGACCACCATCATTTACAAATGCCAGAGTGAAACAGTACACCCTTGAGCACCATTCTCCATGCCAGTCATGTTCCATACTGCAGGTGAGTAGTCTCCAGTCTCTAAGGAACAGACAGTTCTTTGATGTGACAGCATCAAAGTCCTACTCAGTTCTGATCTCTGTAGTACGGCCTGGCCTGCGAGTAAGTCTTAAATAGTAAATGTTCAATAAACTTCATTTGGTCTCTGCAATCATCCTACTATGTTTATTATAATTATTTTTACAATGGAAAAGGGGAAGAGCTTCTTCTGAATCCAATCTTATCTAAGCATTTGGAGTGTCTTACGACTACATGTGGTGTTCATATGAAGAAATGCTTTTAGGGGTAGAATGAAAACAGGATTTTCATACAGTTTCATACATTTCCATTTAATTTCTTTGGAGACATGATCTATCTCATATCTTCATAACAGAACTTGAAAATGTGTTTAGTTCTTAAATACGTAGAAATTTACTGAAGTAGTCTTTGTTTTTACAGAGGTTTTTTCACCCTAGCATACACAGAAGAAAAACAAAAAACCTACTTTCAGAATTTTGTTTGTGAAGAGAAAATAATGCCCTTTAAAAATCATTTCCTCCTCCCCCATTTGCACCCTGTTCCTTGTCTGTATAGTGGGAAAGTAGCAATGGAACCACTGGAACTGACCTTGTGCATTTCTGTTTCAGCTGCTAACAAAAAAGAAAAATCCTCTTTCCTGCGGAAGAAGGATTGAAGCATCTGGCTTCAGTTTAACAGTTTATAGCTCCCTGAGGTGCTCAGCTACTCACTTCACTTCTTTGTAAATTTAGACATTGAAACAAAAGGAGATATTTATATGTAACACTGGTATGTTTTTAGCACTGCAAGGGCTACTACAGGAAAAGCCTTTATGGCTCTATGGTTTCACCCCCTCCTCAAGGACGAGATTTTTCAGGAAAATAATTCATTGTTTGAGTGCAGGTTAATGGCATTGTTAATTTATAGAAAGGAATCATCAATTGTTTAAGAACTTTATACTTAGTGTGGTCAATCAGTAACAGGTAAACCACATTAAGGGGGAATTGTATAAGTGATTAATTCAAAATGTCACATAAACTTCTAAGTAGCACATGGAAAATTACAAAGTGTCTGCCTCATAGTAAGAATTTTGCATCCTATCTAGTGTAGAAAGTTCTAGGAAAATAGAAAGGAAAATCAGAGCAAGTCTTGCAGAAAGACAGAATTTAAAATACTTTAAAGGAAACTACTTTGAGAAACATAAAAATTGGTAATTATATTTACATTTAACTGTATTATATTTTCAAGTGGCTACCTTTATTTAGGAAACTTTGTTTAAACATGAACATTCTAACCTGAGAACAATGAATTTATACCATCATTTAAAAAACATACAAGTAGAAAACTACTTACCTAAATACCTCTCAAGTAACCTTTTACATCCTTGAGTTCCACCAAGCTACTATCAGGCAGTGGAACTGCTTTTTGTCAGAAACCTTAAAAGTTATCAGACAATCTGAGCTGTAGTCAATAGGGAGCTCTGAAAGTATAAGGTTGAAAAGGCTGCTCAGAGTAGAATAATGTAAGAAATCATAATAGCTGGCATACTGAAATTCTGAAAAAGCAAGTAAGACTATAGAATAGGAACTTAACTTGGGTTAGTATCTCAAGGATAAAATGGGATTGTAGAATTTGTAGAAAAAATTTAAATTTTTACTGAAAATATGCTTGTGAGATTGTATTTCTTACAGTGGAGTGCACAGAGCACTAGACGGGGACTGCAGGGAGTTATGTTTTAATCCTGGTTCTACCCTATCCTCATTTAAGGATTCACTTTCTTTGCCTCTCACCTTTTGCATTGACAACATAGAGATTTCAGATAAATATATTTTTAACTAATTTGCAATGGATTATGAAAAAATGACACATATGAACTACATGTTGTTGCTGTGATTATTTTTAAAACCATCTGTCACTTGAAAGAATACGAGACAACTTGTCATGCTTGAGCCATGCAGCTGCTTTTCAGAGCTCTACTGACCTAAGGCTACAAAGATTAATAAGTAATACCACAATTATGTATGGTGGTTAAACAGCAATCCAGACTCCAAAGCCAAAATAGACAGTTCTCTTTCGTGTACATAAACTTACCCTAAATTAAACAAACTAGCTTCAAAGGTCTACAAGACCAGAACTGAACCTTTGCAGGTCACTTTATTTGAGAACACTGTCCTTGATGCGTTGAAGTTCACTGGGCTACATCCACACAGCTTGTGTTTAAACATTAAATCTGATTCTATGGAAAAAAGTTTTCTTTTTCTGGAATTTTACATCCTGTGCCAGAAGCTTACAATTTACAGCTCTACTGACACTGCCTGAAACATCAGCCTATAAAAAGACTTAGCATAGCATTTCCTAGTGGTGTTTTCACTTCTGTTTATCTTACCATAGCAATCAGAAGACAATCGTGGCACTTCTACATTGAGAGGTTTTCATCAGCCAAGCATAGCTTTAACATATTATTTGACTGAAGAGACTCTCAACAGTTTTATGCCAACATACATGATCCTTTTTTGTTTGTTTAGAAGAGTTTTGGCTCTTTACTACAATCTGCTAGATATCACTGCAAAAAGTCTATACTGACAAAGAAATATCTACAAAAAGGTGTTAAAAGTCATGAGTCATGACCACTATGAAAATATGTTAACCTGAAGCAGGGACTACTTTTGGAAGTTTTATGTGCAGAAGACGTGGTGAATGAACCTAATTCCAAGACTTCTTGGTACAGTTCTGGAACTACTCATTACAGCATTCTCAGCTCACTTTGAAGTTGCAAGATGTACAGTAGAGTAGGGACTGATGGGGGAATAGAAACAATGGTCACACATTTTTAGAAAAGAATCTCATAGAGAAGATAATGAAGGGATATGTTTTGGTGGCCACAGTGTTACTGTCATTACTGCTTAGATCTTGCTGAGCAATAGCAGCAATCTAGAAGGCTCAGGCATTGTTGTCTTGTTTCATTACTGTTTGGCCCTCTACAACTCTGTACAGTAAGGATGCTGAACATTTTTTGATCTTTCTTTTGCTATCAGGAGAAAAGGAAGTACCTTAACAAAACACATTGTATGTGACCTTTTTGTACATCATCTAAGCACAAGAGGTAAACATCTGAGATCTTTCCATAAATATGTTTTCTATAAAGTTTGCCAGCTCTAGATTTTGAATGGTTGGTCTGGATCAATAAAACTGAATGTTTCAGTACTACCCATTGGAAATGTTGACTAAAATTAAAGTTTTGAGCATATTTCTATTTTGGTATCACATTACCTGCCAAGGAGAAAATGCTTAACTAAAATTCTCCCAGAGAGCCCTGCTATGAACTGCTGTGAAATATCATCTGGACAAAATTAAGCTAAGCTGATGTTTTTCTGCAAAATAGGCAACACAGAAGTTGTGTCACATTTCTGATACAGAAGCCATTGTACCAAATGGCTGTTAACCCAAGTGAATCCTGTTGAATTGCCAGATTCTGATCAATCTACAACACCAAGAGATGCACAAGCAAAGTGAGCAGGTACTCCTCTGTTTACAAACCTATGCTATTGTGTTTTTGATTGAGACTTCAGAAGATGTCAAAGTAAAACTGGATTTATTATCCAGTTACGCCCTCTATTACTAAGACAAAGATGCTAACTACTATCTCCTACTGCTCTGCATGTTTCAATAATTCCTCTCTTCCTCCTGCAGGTTGACTCAGGTACACATTCTCTTCTATGAAAACACTCACATACTGTATCCTCATCTGACTTCTTTTAATCTCTACTATTCTATCACTGTAAATCTGTTTCCGTGTTTTAGAATTCTTGCAACATTCTATAGACATACCAATTCTAAATGAATACAAGCAAACTCTTTTCTCTGATACAGCTTCTACAAAGTAAAAAAAAATCAGTTTACTGTTATTTCCCATTTCAAAAGCTATGAACAACCATCAAATTTGTAATCTCAACTAAAATGATACAGTCTTTTCAAGCATGACTACAAGTTTATTGGAAAATGATGCCTGTCAAGACTTTAGATAATCTTTTTTAACTACATTTCTAAATGAAAACAAATTTCAAAATCCTTGCAGTTCTGCCTGTTTGAGTGAGTAAAGCAGAAAAGCACAATTTACCATTTATTTTTTGCTCCCTTTATGTTTCTTTATGTGTATTCCTGAAAGAAATACACACCAGGATCACATAGGATATACATACAAAGCAGCACTTCCCATCTGGACAGGAAGGACTAATGAAATACTCCTGTAAGAGAAGTCAAAAGGTAACTCTGTATGTACTTTGTGAACAAGATTTCCTTCATTTCTCCTCACTTACAAAAGAAACAGCTTGAAAGGAAAAGGAAAAGGAAAAGGAAAAGGAAAAGGAAAAGGAAAAGGAAAAGGAAAAGGAAAAGGAAAAGGAAAAGGAAAAGGAAAAGGAAAAGGAAAAGGAAAAGGAAAAGGAAAAGGAAAAGGAAAAGGAAAAGGAAAAGGAAAGGAAAGGAAAGGAAAGGAAAGGAAAGGAAAGGAAAGGAAAGGAAAGGACAAACTCCTGAGTGATACTTATATGGAGCCAAAGAAAAAATATCATCATGGGCATACAATGTACTTTGCCATCAAACATGATATTCCCAGTGTTTAGTAAATCACTATTATTCTACTGTTTCTGTTTCCCTGGAAACACAATAGGAATAGACACAGAGTAGACCTTAACATGAACTCTGGAAAGATACAAAGGTGACTTGTCCATGCACTCAACATGTGATTATTGAACTAGAATGTTTTGGTCCACAGATGCTGGCACATACCTATGTTTACTGAGGGTTAAAAAGGTTAATAAAGCCAATACACAACTTCCAACCTCTCTGCCTGTGAACGATTACCTAAGATGCTCTTTTTAATAGTTTTTGTTTGCCCTTTGAAAACTTAACTATTCCTGGCTACAAAACTTACTCCATGCACAACTATTATCTCTCTTTGGAGAGTTTGCAATGAAAGTATGGCAAAACACTTAGGCTCTAACATGGCTGGCTGTTTGACTTACTCTAAGATTAGATAACTTCTTTGCTAAGGAGCTTAAGCATTAGTGTCATGCAAAAGGGCAGTGTTCTTACGGAACTTCTTTTCATGTGTGAGAAGGCCCAGTGAAAGGCATATAGCAACATGTATACATCACATTCTCAAAAGCATTCAATTAGAGTTCAAGAGAACACATTTCGTACTGATGGCAGCCTGAAGACAATTATTTTTTCTGTACAGGTCCTTGCTCTAACTGCTCAAACATGAGCAAAATCTCTCTCGCTCTTTCTACTTAATCAATAAATCTAAGATTCTGGACTTAGTCCATGTTAAGGCTCATCAAAAGCGACCAGTGTCAGTATTTAAAGTACAACACAATCAGAAGTATTTGACAACAAAACAATGCTACAAAATTGCTGAATAGATGAAGGTCTTGCATTTGCCTACTGTCAATGCACCAAAAACCTTAGCAATGCTGTTAAACAAAGCTAATGAAGCAAATAATTTTCCATGTTGTATAGTTCAAACTGGGTCCACAAATGCATATCATAACCATAACAACAACATAACCTGCTTTGTAGTAAGGAAGTGCATCTTCCCAGAAAGATTAGGATTTTCTCATTATTGAAAAACAAGCTGAAATATACTGCTGTTAACAGCTGAATACTTCTGTTCACCGCAGTTGGCAACATTATCACACCTAATCCTCAGCAATGGACTTCATTTACTATTCCTGATTGGACAGAGTACTAAGATAATTCCCCCCCCACTGCTGTAAAATTCCACATTTTGAGATTTTCCACCAGTGAGATATTTAATCAAAAACTCTTATTTGCTGAAACCAATACTTAAGCTATAGTGGCCAAGGAGAAAAACAAACAAACAAACAAAACAAAACAAAACAAAAAAAAACACCAAAAAAACCCCCATATTCAAAGACAAATGAATCCCTCCTGCGGAAAATTTAATAATCTAGCATGTCGGATGCTTGGCTAGGACACAACAGACAAAGGTACAAATATCTTGCTCTTGCTCAGTAAATGCGACTAATCCATCTGAGATGAATATAGCACTAATGAGCCACAAAACACTTTATGTGGGGTAGAATAGCTTAACCTCTAAGACAAAAAGAGGCTCAGGCTGTAAAAGTTAATTTTATGATCACCATTGGATAAACGTTTTATCCCAAAAATTCTTAACCCAAGTATAACCTATGTAACAACTATTTGTGTTATTCCAATAAGTAACTCTTTACTCTAAATAACTATTTAAACTTTAAACTCATTGCTTTAAATAACTCTTTGCTTTAAATCTAAGTTGGTCGTACCGTGATTCAGCTCTTTTCCATTGTTCTATATGACGCTTTTCAAAGCAAAACTGCCACTGTGAAATTACAGTCATTTCAGTCCATGAGTGTAATATATTTCTGAAGTCACCCAGGGCCAGAGTTTCATTGTATTATTCCCACTCCTCTTTGACTTCAGTAGCAAAATTGGCATGACTAGTGTCTTAACCAGCATAAGTATGAAGAGCTCAGACTGGCCTTCATTGCTGTATTTATTTGAAGTACATATGTTTATATATATATATGTATTTCACTATTATTATATTCACAAATATAATAACTCAAGTGAAATGCATGGGACTGTACATAAGGTGTATAATAGGAAAAGGAGAAAAGTTGCAACGATCTAGCCAGACATTTGATGCATAGAATCAAGCTTTGACATGGACAGAAATCTACTGCATGACAATGTGTCCATTACAGAAACTCCCCATTTCAAACACATTGCAGCAATTCAACTATAATAATATATATGCATATAATACATAATAACATCTATATTATTATAATAGATACAATTATTATTATAGTGTAGAATTTCACTATGATGCTTATGAAAGAACATCAAGCATGGCAGCCTTGAAAGCTAGCTTCTGTCAATCAAGCGTACAATACATCCACGTATCAGGGTTGCCTGCATTGTTACAAAGTGTTGCTCACAGAAGAAGTTCAGAAAGGTGATTTAATCAGAGAGACTAGAGTATGTGAAGAAATACCTTGGAATGCTCACCAGGGAACATCAAGGTGCATCTTGAGTTCCCAGCTGGTAAACTGCATTTTGTAGACTGGAAGGGCTTTACAGGAGCTTTCTGGTTCCTGTGGGAGACTGCAGAGAACTATTTTAAATTAACACGTTTTAAGTCTAATTTCCACCATGACCTACTTGTTGTCTGTTAACTGAATGAGAAGAGCTAGACAAATCATGCTAAGTTACATTTTTAAGCACTTCTGCAACAGACTAATGAATTCATCTTGGTATTGTTCCTTCAATATATATGGCTGGAGTATAATTATTTGGAAAGTCAGAATACTATGCCAACAGCTGTTGATTTGCAGGAGTAAGTGACACGTTTTCTGATATTTACTTTACTAAAAAAGTATTGGTATCCATACAAACTCTGCTCGGAGTAAACAAACTTTGCAGGAAAAGAATGGGCACCACTCAGTTTCAATAACTTAAGTATTTTAAATGCTTTTAAGCAGCATTCATATATGAGGACAAGTTTTTTTTAAGGATTTCAGTTATCTAACTTATTTGTATTGATAGATCTGTCTCCTCTTTTTGACAAGATTGGGAGCAGTGTGCAAATAAACAAGTTCACTTATTTGTTCAGTTAAGTACTGATCTCAGAAAGCAAATTCAGGCACCGTTTTTGACAAGTTCTTGCTTTCCTTGTATCAACAAAAAGATGCCGTGCTTTTCTTGTGTTTTCACTGGATTTTCAGAAAGGAAACTCAAACAGAAGTTTAGTCTGGTTTCAGTCTTGAGCAACACTGACTAATACATCAAGAAATGATGAAAACACCATGTTTATTTCACTTTCAAGTACAATTAGTGCTTAAGTTTTTCTCAAGAACACTTGATAAATCTAATGAGCTTGTTGCTATGTAATGTCAGAAAAAAGGAATGTGTGCCCTGTATTGAGCAAGCAGTGTAGAAAGGTCCTACAAAGATTCTTCTTCAATCTGTAAGAGAAAAGCTAGGCTAAAGCTTGTCTGTTAAGTAGGCAGAAGTCCAAAATAGGGACTGTTTGTAAACACAGTGCAGGGCAAGGAAAGTTGCGGATCTGCAGCAGAGAAAAATGCATCCTGTATTCAGAAAACCATGTTCATAATTTCTGCAAAGAACTGTGCCAGAAGCAGTCACTTGGGACATTGTACCACAGTGCCTGTGGCAGAAATGTTTCATAGAGAGGGTTATTCAGGGATGGAAGCAGACTCATCCAAAGCAGCGGTATTATAAAACTGGAGAACCAGTTTTAAAGCTTGTTTTACTTTAGTATCTTACACAGACTTCCTTCAAAATACTTTGAAAGGAGAAGACACGACAAGAAGATTACTAGTACAAGAAACCTCTATTTATTAAGTATTCCTCTACTTTGTTCTCTAATCCTGTTAATGACTGACTCTCACAATGGATTAGTCCAGAGACATACAGACACCTACTTACACTTATTTATGCAATTACAACACTCTCAACTGCCTCCAGAAACATAATTTCTTACCAAACATGCATGGAAGCCTGTGTAGTACTCCTCCTCTAAGCTGGTCTGTTAAGAAGTTAATGCAGAACAAATTACAACCTGAAATTTTTTTCTGCAGGTTTGGCCTCTTCCTGCACATTCTCTCCTAGCATTACACCTACCAATACCCCACATTCCTCTGTTCGCATAAGCTGCTCTGATCTCTCCCTCATCTGAAATGGGAAAATGAGCTGCCAAGACTGCAGTAAGTCATCTGGACACAATTAGCACATCCGTAAGCTTTTTATCGGCTACCACCTGGGAAAGTCAGGAAAATAAGGTAGCTGCAATCATGCTTACTTGCACATTTTCTTTCTTCTTATTTAACTGTTTTTAACTAGTTTACCTGGTAGGAAAGCAAAGTTAATGGACCTCAAATTCCAATAACTGTAATAGGGACAATAAGAGAGACAGTATTTACTTATTTATTAAATGATATACTGATCCTTGCTCTGAGAAGGAGGTTTTTCACAGATGTCCTTGAGAGGACCTTTAGAATGTAAATTATTTTCTGATTCTGTCACCATACCCTAACACCATTTGTGATACTTTCATAACAGTGTAGAAAAGACAGGAAAAAAGAAAGTTTATTCATCTTCCTGTCATCTTGGTACTGAAACCAGAGGCGGGAAAATGAAAGCAGATATCACTCATAAAAAAGAATGTGAGAGATATATACTAAAAGGATAAAAAAGGATTTATACAGGACTAAGTCTTTATAATATCATTCTTCAACAATAAGACAAGAAATATGGGCTCCAAGAAACCCAAAGGAAGAAATTCAAAAAGTCAATTTGCGTTATTTTTGCAAGACAAATCTGGATAGGATTTAAGATCATGTGAATCAAATATCAGAATGTGTATGAAGGATTTCAGATACAGACTAATGTAGGGATCTTTAGCATGATTCAAAGAGGAAAAAACTTGATCATGGCCTGGTTAAGCATAATAACTAACTGGAAGATTGCACACTAAGTCACAGGTTATACACCTAACATACAAAAGCTGACAATTATGTTAGTAATAAAATTTAGAAGAGAAACTTGAAAAAGATTTTTTTTTTTTTTCAGCTGAGACAATGCCAAGTAACTCAGGAAAGTATTTAGTCCTAAAAGCTGAAAACAAATCGGTTTGTATAAGCTTGCAGTTTCCCACACTGAAAAATACGATACCTACACTGAAACAATCACAGAATCACAAAACCACAGGGGCTGGAAGGGACCTCTGGAGACCATCAAGTCCAACTCCCCTCCTAAAGCAGTTCCTTGCAGTAGGCTGCACAGGAAAGCATCCAGGCAGGTTTTGAATATCTCCAGAGAAACAGAATCCACCACCTCTCTGGGCAGCCTGTTCCAGTGCTCTGTCACTTCCACAGTAAAGAAGTTTCATCTCATGTTCCTATGGAAATTCACGTGTTTGTGCCCATTGCTTCTTGTCCTGTTGCTGGGCACCATGGATAAGAGTCTGGACCCATCCAAATGATATTGTGAATATTGTTATGATATTATTATAATATTGAGAATTTCTGGCTTAAATTAAATTTTCACTCAACACCATTAATTAGACAGAAGAGATCATGTTCAAAGACGAAAACAAACTGAAGGATCATCACTGGATTTAAGTAATTAAATCTTTCAAGTTTCTTTTCTAAATTTTATTACTAACATAATTGTCAGCTTTTGTATGTTAGCTGTATAACCTGTGACTTACTGTGCAATCTTCCAGTTAGTTATTATGCTTAACCAGGTTGTGATCAAGTGTTTTCCTTTTTAAAACATGCTAAAGATCCCTACAATGGAATTTAAGTAATTCAAATCATGTACAAAATGGACAGTGAAATCTTCAAATGGTGTCTCACACATGTAAGGAATACTCTTGCCATATGCACGAACACACCAATGAGACATTTTATATGCAGTAATATTGCCATTCAGGGAGGTGTAATTTCTGAGTCACCAGTATAAAAGCTACTATCAGTAAAAAATCTCTTACAATACTTCACTCTTTCTTTTACAGACAGATTTCTTGACACATTAATTTCCCTCTTCAGACTCATCAACTAGCTGTTCCCATATTTTTCAGATGGTATTATTTTCAATCATTACAATAAAGAATAATAAAACCACTTCATGTTCACATTCATTCAAATGAGAAGAAAACACTGTCTCTGAGACAATGTATTTATTTTTTGCATGTTTTCTCACCAGGATTTCATTTTCTAATAACCTTAGTTTTGTTGAAACAAAGCACTTCTGTTGCAGACAAAATTAAATAACTGTATTCTCTTTCATAGTTTTTTTTCTTTTACAGTACAAGGTAACAATGTTATCTTACTCTTGATCTTTCTATATTTGCATCTGTTCACAATCAATTTTTTATTAAAATGCAAGTCAAGGAAAAAGCAAATAAGCAACAAAGCATGATCATTAACAGCACTTACAAAGCTATTTGATGGCCTAAAAAGATGATATTAAACACTACACTTAGTATACAGAATTGAATGATCTGCATATTTAGGACAATTTGTTCTATCAAATTGTTACAATCTGGGTAGTCTAAGAGAAGATCCAGGTCTTTCTCTGTAGCTGAGAACACAACACTTTGACACTGGGTTCTCAGAATATTCTTTTTATATTGCTTAATGCTCTCCAGAGGTGGTTATTTAATCACTGATGTGAAGTGGATGGATGCAGGTATTTCTGTGTATGAAACATTTTTGCAAGTTTGCTGTGATTTGGGGGAGGCCATGGAGGAGGTTTGGCACTACCCGATTTATAGTTAAGGGTAGACTTAATTAATTTGCACAGGAAACTAAAAGCCATACTGCAAATTAACTGAGACTGTCAATTCAAATAATAAAGGAAAAATGCAAGGATATGTGATAAACAGAAAGCTCTAGAATGTCAAGGTATCTCAACATGTATATTTAAGAAATTTACAGTACAAGTTATGTCATTTATAATGTTTTACAGACAATAGAGGATTTTATAGCATATCACTCAGCCTATCATACATTCTCAAAACTGTGCTTGATTATTCTCTTTAAATATTCATCAGAATGTAAAAAGGCAGTCTTCTATAAGCAAATAATGTTTTGTGCTATGGAGAAAGGATAGTTATGGTGCCATTCGGAGGTGCACGTGTTCAACAAGTTCCCAGCATCACCATAAATGTCCTGGGTGATCTTGAGCAGGCAATGTTACACTAAAACACCTAAAAAGCAGACTGCAGCTCTAAAATGTAGCTGCTTGACACCTTAACTGAGTCCCTGCTTTGAACTATGATTTTGACATCCCCATACACTATACAAGGAGTTCATGGGGCTATTTCCACATTGCAGGATGCTTCTAGACTGGACACATTCCAATTTACTTGCACTATCCCATTCTGAAGTTGAGGAGGACATGATTCACACCACTTCTCTTATGTCTTTGTCCCTTTGAAAATGTATCTCATGAACACAGGCTGGAAGGAATGTCCATCCAGGTAACTTACAAAGAAGGTCTCCAAGGTAGGCAGCAAAGAGACAAAACAATAAGAATGTGCAGCTGTACATATAAGGGCATGCTAGGGTGCATCTCAGCCTCATCACTGCTACAGGCTCCCAGGAATGTATTTCATAGTAGCCAGCATTTTAAGCATGGCCCACATAGAGCATGAGTTCCCATCAAAAGAGATCACCGAAGGGAGAAAGCTTCACAAAAGCTTTTCTCTTCTCAGAAGCTAGTCTTGCAACCTGGAGTTGCAGGGAGGTGTCTACATCTGATTAAGGTTCACAGTCAGAAGATCTCTTTCAAAGTTTGGCAGGAGACTTATCCTCTTTTAAAGAACACAAATGATTGAGATGGTAACAATGACCTTCTTTTATACAATAGGTCAGTGGTTAGAAGATCCACCAAAGAAGTGGAGAGATCTTGCTTCCATGACCTCCTCAACCTGAAGATTGGTGTGGGGGGCAGATCAGTTGTTAAAAGTCTCAGAACACTAATAACTCTGTAGCAGAAGACTCTTGTGCAGACTTTTGAGCAGAAATCAGAAAACAGGATCTCCCCTCTTCTAAGTAGATGCCCCAGTCATTCAGCCACAGAGTCATGCCCCCTCTTGCTCCCTCGCTTTGACATAAGCAATTCTGATATTTTTTTTAAGTGCTGGCAGAGCATCAAAAGGTGAGGTGGAGGGAGCCTCCCACCCAGACTAGCCTATAGCCTGGTAGTCAGGTCCCAAGATGAAATGAACCATCTTTATTCAGGCTGGGAACAGGGCATGCTGAAACATTTCACATTAGGGTGTGTAGTTTATGCGCAACTATCTCCATATTAAAGCTTTACTCTTAGGAAATTGACTGTAGCTGACAGTGAACAACACACACATTCTTATCTGAACATACTCTCTAACGTTCCTACTTCAAGAGAATTCGAAAAAGTAACACTTTTGCACACAATCTCTCTTTAAGTTGTGACAAATTAAAACCAGATTAATTCAACTGGGAGCAGAAATTTAGTTTTATATGCCTGAGTTAGTATGCACTTCTTCAGTGCAGGTTCTGTGTATCAATAGGCAAAAATATCTAGTGCTAAAGGGTGCAGTGAAAATCCTTTTCATACTGTATGCAATGGTCAGTATGCATTGTTTCACATGGCTGTAACTGAATCCCAATAGATCTTAAAAAAATGATGTTGTTCATTGACAGGCAGATGGGACGGAGGAAAGATAAATCTAACTGGTGTTAGTTGCAATAGCAGCACTTGATTATTAACATCTTTGGTGTTCTCCTTTCCTCATGGTTAATGCTTGTTTGATAACAGTTAAGGAATGCAGCAATGTTGACAGAGCTCTTCCACAGTACCAGTACTCAGTATGGAGATAAGTTGAGAACTGGCACATTTTGTCTAAGGCAAACATGGCTGAAATATCAGCACATGAGGCAACAGTTTGAATAAATAGGAGCAGGTATGCAAAATCCTAGTGATGCTGGCTGATGAATGCTGTTTGAGGTTTAAGGTGTGGCAACTTTTCTTTACAGACTCATTGGCACACACACTGAGCATTATTACTTTTCATTTACTTAAGTTGGCGTATGTTGGGCTTTTGTGTGTGTGTGTGTTTTAAAGAAAGAAGAACTGAATCATAAGACAAGTCTGAGACATATATGTTTGAAGTTTATGAAAAAAGAAATCAGAGTCATAATCAGATCGCCATATCTCAAGAGCACATGCTGAATAAAAGACTCGCTGAAAAACAGTTTGTACCTGAGAAGGGAAAGCAAGATCAGATATTTTAAAAAAGCATATTTATATGTTTCTCTTTGAACTAGATGCCCAGCACAAATGACACATTATGGATAGCTAAACATTTTTGTATTCTTTTACAAGCATTTTGGAATGTTAGCATGGTGTATTACAGTGGAGTACAAACTTTCTAGGCTTACCGGTTTCTAATTTTTCTCTACAATGTATGTTGTCTTATCTATCCTGGGCATCTCAGCTGAAGAATCTCTCAGTATCCTCATATACCAGTAACAATACATATGCAAAGAATCGCTGAAAAGTATGTTCTTTGACATCTGTAGGTAGACAACAATCATTAAAGAGTTGGACTTTTATGTAAAAGTCATTAAAATAATCACTTTAGAGGTGAAAAGGAATAAAAAAAGAGACAAAATCACATTCCAATGGTATCCTGGGCTCCATCAGAAGGGGAGGGCCAGCAGGGAGAGGGAGGTGATTGTCCCTCTCTACTCTGCCCTCGTGAGGCCCCATCTGGAGTACTGTGTCCAGGTCTCGGGCCCCCAACACAGGAAAGTTGTGGAGCTGTTGGAGAGAGTGCAGAGGAGAGCGACAAAGATGATCAGAGGGCTGGAAAACCTCCCCTACGAGGAGACTGAGGGAGCTGGGCTTATTCAGCCTGGAGAAGAAAGGACTGCGGGGAGACCTCATTGCAGCCTCCAGTATTTAAAGGGAGATTATAAACAGGAGGGAAATCAACTTTTTACGAGGGTACATAGTGATAGGACAAGGGGGAATGGCTTTAAGCTGAAGGAGGGAAGGTTTAGATTGGATGTCAGGAGGTAGTTCTTTACTGAGAGGTTGTGGATGCCTTGTCCCTGGAGGTGTTCAAGGCAAGGTTGGATTGAGCCCTGGGCAATCTGATCTTGTACTAGATCTGGAGGTTGGCGGCCCTGCCTGTAGCAGGGGGTTTAGAACTTGATGATCCTTGGGGTCCCTTCCAACCCAGGCCATTCTGTGATTTTATGATTCCAAATTAAGATGAAACTAAAGATCATCTGAAATGCTTTCAGAGTGTAAATGAGAGGAAAAGAATAAGAAACCTTTCACAGAAGAACTGTCAGCTCAGAAGGCCTAATTGCCTCCTGGGCCACTCTCCTTTATCCCAGAATGATACTTCAACCACAGGTCTCTGCAACATTGCATAGGATTCATGCTAGTCCTTCCAGATACAGGTTTCCATTTTTGAATAATCTGTAATAGAGCCAAGTTTAGCCTCTATCTTTCTCTTTTTTCATGACTTTGGTCAGAAATAAATCCAAGCTTTTCATTTCAGAATAAAACAATGAGATACGTCTTCAGAAAATGTCTTGCTAGTTCTAAATCCAGTGAAGATATATATAAAGAAACTGAAAAAAGTAGTGAGTTTTTTCCTTCAAATGTACTGGAGGACATATTATTAATGTTATTGTTAAATTGACACTTTAAGGCTATTTGTAAAGCAATTATGGAATTATTTGCAAGATTCAGAAGTAGCAAGATTCAGAAAAATCTGCATATGATTATACTATGATTGATAAATTTGTTATTTCAGGTTTTGACAGGCAGTTTCCCAAAACAGAATGCAGAATGATTTCTACCAAATAGTACTAAATAAAAAAAAGAATGAAAATACAATTTTATTACGTATATTAGCCAATAAGTCTTGCCAGCAAAAGCATGAAGTAGAAAAATATCGTATTGGAATCATGGAATCATATAATAGCATCATAGAATGGCTTGGGTTGAAAGGGACCTTAAAGCCCACCCAGTCCCAACTCCTGCTGTGGGCAGGGTTACCAACACTACATCAGGCTGCCCCACCCAACCTGGCCTTGAGCGCTTCCAGGGATGGGGCATACACAGCTTCTCCCGGCAGCTGTGCCAGTGCCTCACTACCCTCACGGTGAACAACTTCCTCGCAACATCAAACCTAAATGTCCTTTCTTTTTGCTTATAACTGCTCCCCCTTGTCTTGGAACTATGAAACAGTGTAAAAATACAATCTCAATCTTTTATACATGCTGCTTTTAAACATCACTGTAAAATTCACAAAAACAAGGGAAAAGAAAGGTTAAAATATTAGTGAAAGTGAAAGAAGAGGTACTGTAGAATCAAGTATATTCTACTTTTCAGTGGTAAGACTGAAGTAAACAGGCTGAAGTAGACCTTGGAAAGCAACAAGAAACACTTTCATTGCTGTTTCTTAAGACAGAGTTAAGCAAGATTCAGAGAACAGATTTCCTAACCCTTTGGCAGATGAAGAAATCAAGGCAAAGCTACAAGCTCAAAAAAACTACAGCAGAATTTGAAATTCTATAAATATAAATAGTAGAAGGAGCAGGTGACCTTTTACTGATGCATTACAGGCTTTATTGAACTATTGTGATATCTAGGATCTATCTAGAAGATATCTAAATATCCATATTTTTAAAGATCATCTTGTCCAGGCCCCTGCTATGGGCAGGAATGTCTTTCACTATATCAGGTTACTCCATGGCCCACCCAGTGTGACCTAGAACACCTTCAAAGGGCCATCCCAACTTCTTTGGGCAGCCTGTTCCATTGTCTCACCACTGTTATAGTAGAGAATTTTCCTCTCACATCCGTCCTAAATCTACCCTTTTTCAGTTTAAAACTGTTGCCCATTCTGCTTTCACTATAGGCCCTAGTTTACTGGGCTGACATGTCCAAGTTTGGGTGGCAGGGGCTGCAGGGTGGTCTCTGAGAGCAGAGCTCAGCACTGCTCCATGTCAGTGCACAGCCATCTCCAGCTGCTCCAAAATGGACCTGCTGCTGTCAGGCCCACGGAGGAGCAGGCTGTCCCCCTGCAGCCCATGGGCACCACGTGGAGCAGATCTCCACATGCAGCCATGGAGGAACCCATGGTGCGGCAGCGGCTGAGGCCTGGAGGAGGCCACAGCCATGGAGAGCCCCCACAGGAGCAGCCCTGGGCTGAGCTGCAGCCATGGAGAGGAGCCCGCTGTGGGGCAGGAGCTCTGGGGGAGCTGCAGCCCGTGGGCTCTGTGCTGGAGCAGTGCCTGGAGGGTGGGCCCCATGGTACGGAGCCATGTCGGAGCAGTGCCTGGAGAGCTGCAGCCCATGTAGGATCAGTTCAGGAAGGATGGCATCTCCATGGGAGGGACCCAGAAAGAAAACCAGAAAGAGACCAGAAAGAAAAAAAGAAAAAAAAAAAAACATACTGGAAGACTCTTATTTGGGCTATACAAATATATACAAGAAATCCATATTTTTTTTATATTGTCACAGATAGAATTCTGCTCTGTAAAAACACTTTCAGATAAGAGTATCAAATGAAGTATATTATTTTTTTTTCTACCTCAATGGATATTAAATTGAAAGCTAGCCAAACTTGCTAGAAATCACATTCTACTGTTTAGAAATACTGAATTCCTGAGGTCCAATCCAATTTCATAATTAATGGTGTAACTTGTTTTATCCTATTTATCTATATCCTAGCAATAGAAAAGCTAGGTGGGAATGCTGCTACGGACACTGAGAATCAAAGGTGTAGGTTGTCATAGAACAGGTTAAAACAAAAAGCATATGAGATTAGAAAGCATATGAGTTCAGGAAGGAAACAAATAAACCTTGCCCCTGAGCAGAACTGAATCCACACTAACATAGTTACCACTTTCCAAGTCTGCAACAGGTTCAGTTAGTGGTTAACTTAGATATCTCTGCACCTCACTGTGTTACAACACAGGCATGGCAGAAATGGGCCCACAAGGGCCCACAGTTCTGTTAATCAACCTTTTAAAGAGAGCACTAAGATCTGCTCAGGTGCTGTAGACCTCTATACGTGAAGAATACCACTGAATAGGGATTACTCCATTGACAAATGCAACAACTTCCAGTTCCATAAAACTTCAAAAGGCAAGAGAAAATAAAGCTCAGAAATCAGATGTGTGGACTTACTTCACTGGAATTCCCTTGATACATCTCAGATAGGACCATAGGCTTAGGTTACTTATTACTTGTTCTTATATTTTGAAAAAAGGCTTATGTATTTATACAGTAGAGATTAAATGATTCTGTTAAATCACAGTCATCTGGTGTAAGAGACTGTTTTGGAACCTTTTGTCTCAAAGTTTGCTGTGAGAACTCTCTTGTCTCAAAGTTTGCCCACCTGCCCGAAGGCTTGCAGACCAGGGACAATGAGAGACAAGCAGCCGCTAAACGGCCATCGAGCAGCCTTTCAGCCTGGCGCCTTGAGGGAGGCAACCACCGAAGGGAACGGGCAAGCCCGGGCTTGCACCGTCCATGCCCGTTCGTGTGATACGTGACATACCTGGGTGCCCAGGAATGTCATGCTGGCCAAAAAGGAGGATAAAAAGACCTCCTCCAACGGGGGAAATGCTAGGAGCTGTGTAGGAGCTACGTAGGAGCTGTCTAGGAGCTGCCTGCTTGCTGCCTACCTGCTGCTGTCTGACTGATGCCTGACGGATGCCTGGCTGTACCTGCTCGATACCTGCTGATGCTTGAGACATGAGGTCCTGCTGCCTGATGCCTGCTTGTTGCTCCTGCTTCCTGCCTGATTGCCTGATGCCTGACGATGCCTGACGCCTGCTGCCTGAAGCCTGCTCCTGCTTGCTGCCTGAGACCTGACGGCCTGATGCCTGCTTGCTGCTGCTCCCCCTGCGCTCTCGCTCCCTCGCTCCCACACGGTCCTGAAGACATTCCTGGTCTGATAGAACGGCGTGGGATCCATGGTGGTGATTGGCCCCGCTTTCTATATGTAACCCTTGCTCTTACTTCCTATCTTTTACTATCGCCTGCTTCCCCATCCCCATCTCCCTCACTGACCAGAATTCCTATTAAACTGGTCAGACAACATTTGACCTCGTTTGTGTCTTAATCTCACTCCGGGTATGTTACAGAATCTCCCCTCACTCCGATAATCGGAGCGGGACATCTGGAACAACACACTTTGATGTTATTTTAGAGGTGATCAGCATAATATCTGATTAATCAAAGAACTAAATGAAGAAAGCTGTATGTTCAATATTTTAAGCTTTACATTTTTTATGTTAACCAAGCAATCAGGTTAACAATGAACAGGAAGACTTGATGTCTTAGTATTAAATACTTGATATTGTACATCTTTTCTGGTGTCCATCTTTTCAGCTTCAAGAACAGAACTGAAAGTCTTACCCCTTCTTTTAAAAGCTTTTTAATTCCCTGAATTTTTCCCATGAACAAATCTGATAGTCAACAGGGAAAAACTTCTAGAAGGATAAATCACTGAAATGTAGACAACTTAGGTGAAACATTACTGATCCTCTCTTCAACCTCTTAATTTCAGATTTCCTACTCTGATAGGTTTTCATTTCTTACTCCGATCTTACTAACTGCAGTATCTCAGCTTAAACTGCATGCAATCCTAATCTTTTCTCATCAGATCTTATCAGATATTCAAAACATGACTGAACTGTGCACACTACATTCATCTACACAATTACAGCAGGCTAATGGGACAATTCAAAGGAGAACTCTTGTTTACTATGAAATGAAGTTGTTTTGGACCTGAATGGTGTCCTGCTGTGAAATTTCATGGGAAAGGAGAAGGCGACTAGCTCACGTTCACCACCACAGAGAATGCATTTGTAAAGAAGTACACTAAAAGGACTTCCACAGTATGAAAGAGCAAGAAGAGTACAGTGCCCAATAACAACTGGTAGCCATGATCTGAAGAGTTAACAAAGGCTGCTAGTTGAATAAAGAGGACATAGCAGAGTTAATGAGCTTAGCTAAATCAAAGAAGTTTACGTTGGGATTAGTGCAGAGAGTAACATGAGTCGCAGGGAGGCATCAGAAGGAGAAAAGCTTTTATGAAAGAGCAGAAGAATGTCACATTAAAGCATCCAGTATTCAATCACAGCTAAGGGCTAGATAAGAAGAGGTTATGTATGGTAATGATCAGCAAAGGAGTGTAGTGGGCTTTGGTGGAAAGACTGGTGAAAATGGAAGGAAGTAAAGAAGCAAATACAGAATTACATTCTAGCAAGGGTGGGAAGTAGAAGAGTTGTGAAGAGATATAAATTATGAGCCTGAGCATGATATGAGCCATTGTTCAGTTAAAGCTGATCTTAACAGTAGAAGAAAACCTAGGAAAATTTCAGTAGATACTGCAGAAGGAAACCGCAGTACTTATTGAACAATTACTTATTGAACAATTTTATTTATCGGGTGATTAATCTGGCCTCTGAATTTTGCATCACTCTAGCACAATTCAGTGGAAAATGGTGTAGGTCTCATGAATCTGGAAAGCCTACAAGAAGCTAATTAAAAATATTAAGTATAGTATATATAATCAGTACCTTAGGAAAAGTAAGTGATGACACGTCTCCAATGTAAATCCATCTTGAACACATTTGAAATACTTTGAAAACAGTAAACTTTATGTAATTAAGGAGCAAACAGTGTCCTAAACAGGTGAGATTTCAGGAAAAAAATGAAGAGCCATGAAGACACTAGAAAGGCATAAGCAGGAGGCTCTCACCTATGTTATAAAAAAGATATAAAAAATTATTTAATTATGCATGCATTCTGTAGTCTGTCATTTTGTGCAGCCTTTTTATTGTAAGTTGTACCAATGCCTATGTTTTCAGCTTAGCCTTCTAGTCTGTTTCAGCTACTTTAGTTTATTTGGCTGAGTTTCTGTATTTTGCTCTCTTATCTTTATAACTGTATATCTATCTCATACATACACATACATATACATATATATATTTTTATATATGTGTGTACACATAGAGAGAAGGTTCAGGTTTTAGTGTAGGACAGTTTAAATATTTTTGAAATATGGAGAGTTTTGAATATATATTTTTTTCACTCATACAGTGATCCTCGTGGAATATTAATTCACTGAAGGTCCTCAAAATGACCTTAGTATAAGATCTAATGTCAGTGTATGGCACTCAGATTTTTCCAGTTCTGAAACAGTTTCCAGAATTAGACTTTCCTATCTTGACATACTTATTCCTAGGCAGTCCTGATGAAATAAATGAATCTTCTCAAAGAATAACTTACACTATATAGAAAAGTGAGAGAAATTGGCTTATATTCTCTCTCTTTCAAAACACAGAACTTCATAGAGATTAAAACTATTCATTAACATTCATAGTTCAAAAAATGCATCAAAAAGGGCTTTTTTATGTTTTAACAAGCAAACAAACAAACAAAAACCAGTAGTATCATCCTTTCCAATCTAGCTGAAAGTATAATTAAAAAAATCACCAACGGCAAAAAGTTACAACTCCTAACAGGGTTACACATATGAGACATTTTCTCCAGTCCTAGGATATTAAAATTCAAGTTGTCCAACCCAAACGGATGAAAAACAATGACATCTGTACCTTAATTCTTTCTACAAATAGTGTAGAAATTGCACTTGCAATTACACAACACAGAAGTACCCGGTTGCCTTATTTCTCATATTGAGAGTCTATCTTCTTCTGCCACTGGTCAATTTCAGTACTATTTAATGGGATGCTCTCATCACAGGAAATTGCCACCACCTATCAAGACCCATAGAACAAATAGACATCACCTTTACATCATACAACAATTTCAAAGAAGTCAAAGGAAATGGATGACATGTAAATTGCATCCAATTTCTTATATCACCTAAAAACTACATAATCTCCATCTTCACCAAGGTCCTAAGAGCCTATATTCACTGTCCACCTAAGTTTCCCAATTCATAGGGACAGTGGGAATTATAACACTGGATGGATGGAAAAATACAAGATTACAAAACCCCCTACAGTAATCCTTTAATGAAGGTTTTAAACTAACACAGACCCATTAAATAATGTCACATTTAATGAGTACTTAAATAATATCATTAATAATGCAGTAATTGGACCTCTTTACAAAAAGAAAATCTATTTAACACTGTCATCATATCCGGCAATACAAGTTACTGAATAGTGTCTTATTCTGAGTTGTTATTATTTTTAAAACATAAATAAGCTAGAAATAGTGAGAAAAAAAAAAAAAAAAAATTTTTCCAGNAAAAAAAAAAAAAAAACATACACAAGAAAACCAACCTACCACTACTGTCTATGTGTGATTGTGTTGGATGATATTACTATTGTATTTGTGTTGTCTTGGAATCATCTGCAACTTGGCCAATTTACGGGACAGGATTCAGGATTGCATTGTATGGAATTTCAGAGTAACTCTCACTCCAAAGATATTTTTTTTGCTATATATATTCACTTTCAGATACGTTTTTGACTGTATACTGTTTCATATCATTTGTTATTAATTAATAAAATTAAATTTTGCAGTCATCATCTGAATTTTTAAACAAGTCACCGTTAAGACACTAAACTACTACAATGCTTACATACATATATAAATGTCAAATCAACAAAAATTAATATTCAGTCAACAGAAAGGAATTATTTTGTTAATTATAAATGCATGTTTTTTAAAAAATGACTTTGAAAAATATTCTACACTTGAAATACTTCTATACTGGAATTTCGCAAGAGATTAAATCACAATTTAATGATGAAAAAGTGGTCAGCTAAGAAAAACTGATGTGTGAAGTTAATTCCTGAACCAGTAACGTAGTCTAGTAAAAAGCAATTTTACTAGAGAAATTTCTTATCATATGCAATTTCAATTCTGATTTTCTTCCCCATAATTTCTTATATAGAATTTAAGTTACCAGGACAATACAGCTGGTGCATTCTTCGTTGTCTATTTAAGAAAAAATAGTCTGATTTTTGATTACTTATGTAACCACCTAAGCAAAAACACTGATGAGGTTTGTCTTTCTGTACCTGCAACCACATATTTTTATTTTAATAAATTTTTAGAAGCTACCTTATTTTTCTCATCCTTGTTCCAAATACATTATTAAAAAAAGGATAGTAATTGCTATTGTTGGGCAACTTTGTGACTACTGCTTATAGAAATGAGGTACATGCTTTAACACTTCCAAAACTGATAAGGTTCTGCTTTGTTTTGATACTAGCAGTACAAAGTCATCACTAAACAGAAGAAACTCACAGAGGCTAAATTCAACATTTGAATGTACTCTCACTATAGGCAAGAGAGAGTGATAAATTTCCCACAATGCAATTTAAGCAGTAGTCCAACATGATTGTTCTCATGCTGAGGAAGACTCTCTCCCCACCTGAAAGGTGCATGGGAGGGTTAAGTGCACTGAACTGAACATTTATGTACAGCCCTTTGTGTATATCCCATAGTTTGAGGCAGTCACTGAAAAGTTAAAACTTCTAAAACTCATGCAGCTGTCTCTCTGTCTAACAAAAATACCTAGAAAAGTCAGGCTATAAAGTCTATGTGAACATATATTGCAGTATAATTTTGTTAGTCCAGTATTCTGAGGACGTAGATTTTTTTTTTGTGATGTTGATTTTGTGTCTAATTATGGGAAAAAGAATTTTGTTCTCAATTTACATTTTCTTAATGACTAACAATGTTAATTTTTTTGGTCATATTCATAACAGAGATTTGAAAGATAATATTGGGTCCCTGTGAGCAATTGTTGGCACAGAATCTGAACAGAAAGATGGACTATACAGACTTCAGCAGCACACAGCAGGTATAGCTTGGCTCTCACATATAAATTGAAATACGGTGTAAATCAACAGGACCAACAGATGGGGGCTTGGAGTGCTTCCTTTTTTTCTAGTTTCTCATAAAGCTGCTGGGAGTCTGCTTGCCCTTTAGCTCATGGGAACAGTGAATTGTAACAGAATCTTCAGTTCTCCAGTACACCCTTGTGTTTACAAAAAGTCTCTTCTGTTGTTATTCTTGATGCTATTAATATTTCATTTGTTTGGAGGCAGGGAGGGGAGGAGTGGAGAGGAGAGGCGAGGTGAGGTGAGAGAGGTGGTTGGGGAGAAGGAGAGGGAGAGGAGAGGAATCATAGAACAGATTAGTTTGGAAGGGACCTTCAAGATCATCTAGCTCCAACCCCCCTACCATGGGCAGAGTCACCATCCACCAGATCAGGCTGCTCAGGGTCCCATCCAAACTGACCTTTAACACCACCAGGGATGGGGCACCCACAGCTTCTCTGGGCAACCTATGACAATGCCTCACCATCCTCTGAGTAAAGAATTTCTTCTGAACATCTAACCTAAATCTCCCCTCTTTCACTTTTGAGCCATTCCCCTTGTCCCATTGATATCTACCTGTGTAAAAAGTCAGCCCCCTTCCTCCTTGTAAGGTCCTTTCAAGCACTGGCAGGCTGCAATGAGGTCTCCTCGGAAAACAGAATAGAAAAGAGTAGAACAGTTCAGCTGGAGGGGACCTTCAAAGATCATTGAGTCCAATTGCCTGACCACTCCAGGGCTAACCAAAAGTTAAAGCATGTTATTGAGGGCTTCAAATGCCTCTTGAGCACTGGGCAACCCAAGTGTCCTCAGCCTCTCCTCACTGCCTTACAGCCCTTTTACAAGCTTTGTTGATCTCTGGATGCTTTCAAGTACCTACTTGATACATTCAGTACAAGTAATTATATGTATATGTATATAAATGTGCACAATCTGTCGTGGAATCCTTCCAACTCACTGTTGTGATCTCTATATATCCACATCCCTTTTTGGATTGTGACAATAATGCTCAGCACACTGTAAATATCCCAGACAGTGTAGCACTACATATACTAATGAAGCTACAGGTAAGCAACCGGTATACAGCTATGGACTAAGCTGGTAATGCATTACTGAAAAATAAAGCTAACAATAATTTGTATTTGCTTTTCTAGTTTTCTAGTTCTGCATGTGGATGAGTTTCAAATATTCAGCACAATGTTAGAAACTCTGGCAACTGTGAACTGTTATCTTCAGAAAGACTTGCTATTACATTTATTATCTCGCAAAGCATTCTTTCTAGGCCTCTAAATTAGAGTGAGCTTAGTAAAAGTTTATTATAAATCTTAAGGAAAATTTTCCGGGCAAAAAAAGGCAGAGTTTCTGGGGTTTTGTGGGAAATCCCAAATGACTCCTGCTCCTGACCAGAGCAAGCCAAGCTCATCAGCTGCAGGCTCAGTCCATGGCTATCAATGGGTTTTTAGGCAGCTACTTCTCATTTGTGCGTGCGATAAAAAGACCCATTTTCCCTTCATGCTTCTAAACAGAAGACCAACATAGCCTTAACTTTCCGTCTTCTGTCAGGAATGATCTATTACTACAATTAAGATCAAGTTCACCTTTGATTTTATCATTTTAGTAGTACTGAGCATACAAGTGCAGAACAAAGAAATCTTACAATCTTAATGCTAGAAGCGTCAAAGCTCAATTAATTTAAAACTGCATTAAATAAACACAACAAAGAACACATTACAGAGGAAAAAAATTCACATAAGCAGATAAAGATAGATGTGACCTTTCCATCATTGATTCACGGGATTTTGTTAAACAGAAAGAGGCTGAAGAGCTAATGCTGTAACTTACTAAGCATACAGAGAACACTATTTCATTTAATTTCCTTATTTGCTTCTATTCCATTCCATTTCCAGTGAAACCACATTTACACAAGGCTTTAAGAAACCAGTTTGAAGTTAACAAAGTACATTTTAACAATCGATAGTATTTGCTATTAAATATAATAACGAAAGCTTTTGTTTTTCTAAGACAAATTTGAAAAGCTTGGCCATCCACACTAATAATTAATCTGAAGTGATTAGTTGTCATGATGTTTGGTCTCAGCTAAGAGTTAGTAATGAGCTTCATAGTATTGCTGCCATATATTGTTCTACGCAAAATAGAAGGCAAGTTACATGTTTATACGAACTGAAAGGTTAATAAAGATTAATATATGAACATCACTTTTACCTTTTTCAGGTCAAGGGTAGGGCCATGTGTATCACAATGAATAATGATTTGGCAATTGTTAAAAGGAAGGTTTAGGAACATGCTAACAATCACCCATCTACCCAAAACTGCTCCAAGGTAAGAGAATCAAAAATCTGCACCAATTACTGAGCATGATTAAATGTGAGGATTGATTTCGTTACAGAATTCAGTGTTTTATCTCCTGTGGAGACCTTTTGAAGACATTGATATAATTGTCTCTAATTGAAATACACTAGTGTATCTAGATAACAGATTACACTCAAGCACAACTCAAAATATTTTAAGAACACTTCAGAAGTAACAAATAGCTGCAACTGTGAACCACTTTTAAGGGTGAATTTAGCTAGAAAAGGCAGTTGTGTACCTACACTTTTCAGCTACAAATTTATCCATCTGCCCTTGTGTTGAGTCATGAGCACCTATAAAAGAGGTAATAGGAAGAGAAATCATTTGCATATGATAGATTTAGAGGACTGATGTGCCTTCACAGAATACATTTACATTGTATGATTTGATTTGCTCTCCTCAATTTTTTTCTCATTGCAGAGATATATTTTTAAAACCACCTGTTATCATATACCAGGGCTTCAGTTTATTTTTTAGTTGTAGAAATGCTTAAAAGTGTCAAAAAATAAATTATTTCCTACATTACATTCAGGGTTGAATTTTCATAAATTTGAGTGCCGAAACACAGAGTGGAACTGCTCTGAAGGATCCCACTGATCTCATGTGACATTGTAAACACAACCAGTTTGCCTCCTGTCTCCATATGGTGGCGAAAGAGCCTATAATCAACAATCATGTTTTTAAAGATATTTTTCATGACTGAACATAGTCAGTTTCTTCTTTTCTGCACATGAATATACACTTCATATGTTCCTTGTCTCTCCATCCAACTAATATAAAACACAGACTCTTTAATTTTAAAAAACAGACTCTTTTCACCTCTGTGCCTGGCAAGATCATGGAGCAGATCTTCCTGAAGGCTCTACTAAGGCACATGGAAAATCGAGATGAGGTGATTGGCGGCAACCAACATGGCTTCACCAAGGGCAAATCGTGCCTGACAAACCTGGTGGCCTTCTATGATGGAGTCACAGCAACAGTGGATAAAGGGAGGGCAACCGA
>WBMW01006998.1:214155-397882 GCA_013396635.1 Penelope pileata | reverse complement strand
GCTGCGGGGGGACCTGATAGCAGCCTTCCAGTACCTGAAGGAGGCCTACAGGAAAGCTGGGGAGGGACTTTTTACAAGGATAGATAATGACAGAACAAGGGGTAATGGTTATAAACTGGAAGAGGGTAGATTTAGACTAGATATAAGGAAGAAATTCTTCCCTGTGAGGGTGGTGAGACACTGGAACAGGTTGCCCAGAGAAGTTGTGGTTGCCCCCTCCCTGGAAGTATTCAAAGCCAGGCTGGATGGGGCTTTGGGCAACCTGGTCTAGTGGGAGGTATCCTTGCCCATGGCAGGGTTGTTGGAACAAGATGATCTCTAAGGTCCCTTCCAACCTGAACCATTCTATGATTCTATGATTCTATGATTCTATGATAATACTTATTTCAGTGATCATTCAGCAGTATTTATATATATGTCATGGTAATTCTTCTGAGTTTATTCAGATCTACAATTTGTATTAGTGTCTTTATTTCAAATCATACTTAATTTAAAACAAAATACCAACTTAAGCTATGTTGCAGTAATAAATGGATAACTAAAATGAACAGACACTCTCTCATCGTTATGACTTTTTTTGTATGATTCTTAAAAATCCACATACTGCCATTTTCAACTGGCAGTCTTTCTTATTGTAATTTCTATGTAGCAGCAGAAAATATACCATGTGAACAAAATCACAGCCACTGTACAAAATTCCACTATCATTTGTTGACGAAACAATCAAAGGGTATACAATTATGTTTAATCACAGTTAGCTGTAATAAATAGTAAGTTGATTTTTATGAAAATCTTACTGATTATTTTTTTTTAATCTTGACCCTGATACACTTTCAACTGTAATTGCCATATGATTCTGGCATAATCAGATTCCAGTGTAATTTATATCAATAATTAATCATATTTAGTCTTCAAAAGGATTTTTTAATCTGTTGGGCATGGAACATTAGCCAGATGGAAGATATGCAGAAAGGTTGCAAGGAAACTGCCAAAAATGGAAACAAAAAAAAACATTTAAAAAATATACACATCTTTGTACATGCAAATAAGCAAACAAGCAAAGTGATAGTGGTGGTGCAAAAATAGAAGTTGGCTAGCTTCTATTCACTGGTTAGTATAACTATAATTTGTTGCAAAGCAAAATCATCTAGGCACTATTGCTCAAGAAGGCTGATGGATTTCTTCCTCCAAAAGATCAGCTACCTAGGTTAAGTTTTGCAGACCCTGCATAGGTGTTGCTAGGGTCTGAATTTATGGGTAACAGCAATTGCTGAGGATTTTCAACACAACAGGTCTGATGAAAGTGTTTAGCAGGAAAATGAGCAATGGGAGATTTGCTAATTAGGAGGAGTAATAGCTATCCACATTTTTCTTATAGTAGAATGGCAGACTTGAGCACAAAGAACAAAGGGAGAGGAAGAAAGGATGCAGAAAGATGGAATTAGAGTAGAAAAATGACACTGAGAAGCATGAATCAGAGAGAGGGTGCAGTATAACTTTCCTTACGGTAGAATAGAGAAAAGGGATGAATAGGCAACTTGGGAATGTTGCTGCCTATTCCACTCTGTGTGTGGTCCCAACGGTTTGTGACGTTGGGAAAAAGTAGGGTATAAAGGAAAAAAAAGGAGCTGGAAGGCATTAGCTGATAGAAATCTCATACTCTTATACTTTCAAGTGATAAACAGAACATTTGACTGTTTGCTGTGAGGACAGGAGGTGTGAGATAATGTAACAGAATTCTAACATATGTTATAGTATTGCTCATATATCTGAATTTTGGCAAACAGTAGGAGATAATTTCTAAGAAGATACTAACAGCCTGTACATTAACACTACATTATGACTCAACATCAGAAAAGTGAACAAAGATGGTAAAGTAACATTATCTCTAAGAGCAGCAAAAGCAAAAATAGTACTACCCTAACAGTAAGTTATCAGTAGAAGACCAAGATTATCTGTTGGGTGATGAAAAAAATATGACATAAAATTTAAATTCTATGGGTATCTCAGATTTTGTTCCTTACAGGTTCCATCACTTGGCCATGACTCCAAGAGCACTTTTCCTTGCCCTCCTTCCTTCAAAGATGAGATAAAGCTAATACAGCAACTTTTACATTTCAACACTCTTTAGGCTGAGACCTTAAAGATCTTCTCTCATAGCACTACAAGGGCCCTTACTTTTACCTGAGCTTTGGCTTCAAATATCATGAAGCCGATGGTTTCATGTTTATATTAAGCCTCTCAGTTCCACAGCAATTTCACATCTGTGTTCTCCCCACTTTGCCCTCCCGAACAAGAAATTCTCAAGGCGAAATTACTCCCTCTACTGGAGGAAAGAGAAAGATGCAGCAATAAGGTCTCTGTGGGAACCAGTTCCCTCACGTTCAGGTGATCAGGGTAAAGAACTGCTTGCTGTTTTTCAGTAACAGTCCCTCCTCCAGCTTATATTGTGTATAACATCTATTCTGATGATCTTGTGCTCCAGTGCTTGCGATAATTTCTTGACCCTTAGATTCTAAAGGACCTCATACACCTTGTCTTAGAACCACAGAATGGCTTAGGTTGGAAGGGACCTTAAAGATGATCTACTTCCAACCCCCCTGCTACAGGCAGGATTGCCACCCACTTACCTATCATCTAAAGACACCATATATCTAAATTTAAAATGTGTATGTATATGTATACATATATGATCAAAACAGCTCAAGTCACTGACATCTTGAGACAAATGATGATTTCTTCTACAACAAATCCCTGATTAGCTCCAGCTTTTACAATCTGATTGTACTTGGGCATTGAGAACTCACAACTAGTAACATAATGCAAAGAGATGGGCCTTCAGAGACTTCCTGATCATAAAACTGTATTGTTCCACTATAAAAGTATTCAATTTAGATTAACCTATTATGAAATTGTACTTACACAAACTGACCACCAAACAGTTCTACTTATTACTAGGATGAAACTGCTTTTTAAAGAAGCTGAATGAACTGAAAACTGATCTGCTTTGGTGGGAATGACAGAAATCAGCTAATAAATAATCAATTAATTCAGAATGAAATCAACTAACAGCTATTGGGAGGAAAGTTTTAGGTGCTAGTTCTCATTGCAGAGGCAACAAAGAAGTTAAATTTATTCTTCAGTGTTACCCCAGCCTCTGTGGAAGTAATGTAACGATGGATTTCAAAAGAGGAACTTACAAAATCAATAGAAAATGATGCAATCACTGCCACTAACTCACATTTGATGAAATATCACTGCATCATACATCAAGAAAAGTTATGTGTGAAAGCTTCAAAAGTGGATAATGTCATGTAAATTGTCATCAAAGATGAGAATTTCATAAAGTCCAAGGGACTGAATCTTTGCCAATTCCAGGAGTTCCTGAGAAGTATGGATGCTGATTATGAAGATGTCATTTACCTTTCTGAAGTGGCTAAGTCAGAGTAAAATGCTAAAAAGATTTTATGACTTGTGAAAATTAAATCATTTACTGAATCAAAAAGAAAATTTGTGCCAAAACATGAAGATTAAAAATAGCTCAGATTTATCACTTTTGGTGGAATTGACCACTCATTTATAACTTATCCGTACTACGTTTCAAACCATAACAGCATTCAAAATGAAACTTAATTATGGCAAGCTCAAGTAATGGTAAATAATTTTATGCATTTTGATACATTGGCTAAGCACAGTCAGAAAGAGTAAAATTTCATCAAAAATGTCTGACGATTACCTTCAGAACTCACTAAGAATTGCAACTCTTTCCATTGAACCAAACTGATGTATTAGTTTCACAAAAACAGGGTCAAATATCCCACTAGTTTTCTGGGTTTTTTGCCCTCTTTTTTTAATGTTTTAATAAAAATATTATAAAAATAAAATTAATTTTGATATGTATATACAACAACTATATTTTATGTTTTATATGTGGCCCAAGACAATTCCTCTTCAATCAGTGAGGCCCAAGCAAGCCAAAAGGTTAGACACCTATGCTCTAGACCCATGGGGAAGAATGAAATGGTGGTTGCATCCTGTGAACCACCATTCCCCATTGCTGATGGAATAAGAAACAACCGTGAGCAACCACAAAGCAGGTGCAGTCCTGCAAAAGCAAGTTTCTGAGCAGTACACTGAAAAAGGTCTGACTGCCATCTACAGATAATATTAATTAGTGCATTGGTAACAATTAAAAAAAGACTATACCAGCCACATAAACATCCAGTGCAAATATTAGAGGAAAGTTAATTATGCACACATACATAGAATGTAACTAACTTGAAAAGATTTTTCTATTTTTTTTTGGGAAAAATGTAACTATGGAAAGAAACAGTAGTTCCCTTCTTTCTGTAGAGTTGTTCGAGTTCTACTAGCTGCAAATTCAGTGTCTACTTCTGCCTAAATATTACTAGATAAAAATGCAAATTGGCACCATTTTCCTTTTATTTAAGATAGCAATTATTAAGTGCTGATTTTGAATTTTAGAAGTTCTTAATTAGAAATGTCTTAAACAACATGACATAGAGAGTTGTTAGCAAAACCACAAAAACTTAATTGCATGGTAAATATCTAATCACATCTATACTTTCTAAATATTAGTAGGTGGATATAGCTGTACAGACATCTTGTATTTAATATTCCATTAAAACTATCCTTCCTAATCAGGCTAGTTCTCTCTAGGCAGAATAAATTCCATATATCACGACACAGATAACCGTAAAATTATTTTCTTTCAGCTATTCAGAACAGTTAGAAGAGCAGTTCAGTTCATACAAATGCAAACCTTCTCTGTTATCTCTGTCTTGAATTAACTTTCTTTTCTGACCTGCTGCTGGCAAACTGTCTTTACAACCTAAGTTAGCAAAGTGGCCGAGCAGTTACATTGTTATTCTATTTATTTCAAAAGTTCTAAACCTGCAGAATAATTAAACAGCATCCATCACAGCAAAAGGAAGAGAGACGTATGGAGTGCACCACATCTTAGAGGCTGTGAAAGAATAAGAAAAGGACATAGAAACTTTTTAAATATTATCACTAAAAGTAAATTAAATAATGATAGTCAAACCCAGCATTGAACTGTTCTGAAGCATATTTCTGCATGGAACATTATTTTATATAAAAGTTGTGGCATGCATTTAAACTAAAAAGCAACAGGAAAACATCTGGGCCCATGTCAAAGTTAACTTCTTCAGATTCAAGGTCCTTCAGCAGCTAGAACTGAACACAGTATTCCAGAAGCCAGAGATAGCTGACCTTTCAGTATTGCCTTCGTACATGAAAAAAAAAGGGGGGGGAGGGGAACAAAACACCCTGCTGTCATATCTTATTAGAAAATTTTTATTTTAATCTGTTACTTTTCTAAACTTTCCTTGCATTAAGAGAAGACTGGGAAACAAGTCTTCACCCATCAAGTAAAGCATTTCAGCTTTTTATATATAGTTCTACTAATTCTCAAAATTTATTCTACTTACTTGAAGAACTTTGAAAAACACATTCAAACCTTCCCATCATGTTAAAAATAATTTCTAGAGAGAAATATAAAAATGACAGAAGCTGCTTTTATCCCAGGGCACAGAGTACACAAAAAAGATTTAATGGCCCTGACCAGCCTCAGTTGGAGCCTCCAACTACACCTCTACTCCTAGGCCCAGAAGCTCTATTTAAACTCATTCTTGGTCCTCCAGTCTCTACCAGTGCTATGATAGAGGAGTGCTGATCTTCCATCTGTGCCCATCCTTTAAGAGAAACCTCTAAGATACAATAGAGGTTGTGTAAAAAAGTCTGAATTGTCAGCAATACTACTGAAGGTATGTTAGCACATCAGCATATAAAACTGTTTTAAAGTGTTACAATTCTAACACTTAAATAAAGCTATGTGTAACAGAAAGAAACACAGCAGCTTTTTACTTCAGTGTCCATTTAGGTCAAGCTTTAAAAATGCCTTTCTGTTTACGTTCTTTCATGCATATTTTAGAGGTAAGTCGACACATGATTTTCATGAAAATCAAATTTCAATTAACTGTGCTGTTTCACTGTTTCCTATATTGTGTCTTCTTTTACTGTACATTCTTTGGCAAGTGTGTGTGGAACAGCGTGAAATTCATTTAAGAGCAAAGCAGCTGTAGCACTAGTCTGAGAAGCAGGATTTCAGCAGCTTGATAAGACATACAACGAAAATTTTATTAGTCATTTAGGGAGATCATGCATCTCATTTTAATAAATGCATCTACCAGAGAATGGAGCATTAAACAAAAAAATCTTCCTACTTTTGCGTTAGAGAATGGATATTCAGTGTACCTTCAGATAAAAAAAAACAGTTGAGTAGTACCTGTGGTCCAAAGTTACTATAACGGCCTGTGCAAATACATATGTAAAATGTGCTGTAAAGTATTCCTGTTCTGAATAGTTTTGACACACTACCATATGCAGGTCCTTACCTGTGTTATGAGCTATATGTCCCAGATGAAATCTGAGCCAACTGTATGCTAGTAACCATGCACAAACTACCTTTTAGTCTAACTCGACAGAGCTACCGAAATATGTTAAGCATGTTTCAAAAATCAAAAACTGAAATGTCAAAATACTTTTACATCCTGAGATGCAAGACAACTGCTTGTATACAGTGATCTCTGACAGTGAATAAAATAGTAAACCAAGCATAGCAGTGCACAAAAGCTTGTCTGAGTGAGATGCCCATTGATCAACTCTTACAGGTAATGCAGAGCTACAGAGTATTTCCCTGATATTGCACTGTTCTCTAAATGCCTGCTCATTAACCTACATTCTCTTAGCATCCCTGACTTAAGCATGTGTTTAAATGTTTATTTACATCATCTTTATAATATTAACAATATATATAAATTCTCAATACATATAAATTCTCAATAATAATAATACTAAAATTCTCAATAATAATAATAATAATTAACAATATATATAAATTTCTTAAGGAATCTTTCCATAAAGTAATTTTAAGATACTTCAGGTTATTTATAACTTCCACCACGTGTACCAAAGCTCACAAAGATGTACTATTTCATAGGACAGATGAACATATTCTTCTTTCTGTTCCTTCAGGTTTTTTGACAATTGTACTTATCTACTACTTGAAACAGTATGAGAGAGCTAGGAAGATCTTTGAAAACTTACTCTTTCTTATCACTTAAATTTTTCATAATTATAACTTCCTGCAAATACTGGAGTGTACTATGAGTGGAAAAGAGCTTTCACCATCTACTACTTGAAATAAATCTTTCCAACAGAGTTTATGATTATTGATAATAATCTATTTAATAAACAATTTTGTTAACAATGTATCTTTCTAGCCTCAATTATATTCCCCAACATCAAAACCTTTTTTTTTCTACATACAGAACTGTCTTCTTATATGGATATATCACCCATCAGCTTTCTCTAAATATTTTCCAAAAATATGTAATTTGAATCTTATTCACAACATAGGATGATAATAATAGATAAGTATAAGCATAATGTGTTCTATGTTCTACACTTTCTGAAAGCATTTACAATGTGGAAAAGAAAATCAGGTCTGTTTGCACATGGCCATGGAACTGCAAAAAAGGAAAATAAAGAGGTACTTAGTTTACACCTAGAGACTTCAGCCTTTGTCCTTACCTGAGTACCCAAACAAGCAATCATCATGTGAGTGAGAAGTTTAGCTGCAAACATTGCACACCTGGTGCAGAAAAGGTGGGAGATGATAGCCAAAGTGAAACCTACAGAGGAACAAGAAAAATAGAAATTTAAGGTTTAGATTAATAAACGATGCTATATAAAGACAACAATTTGGATTTCTTGAAGGTGCAGGTCACGACAAAAATTAAAAAAACAACAAACACAAAACTACAAAACTTAAGAGAACATGTTAACTTTGATTCTCACTGGCATTACTCATGAACTTACTTCAAACATCTGTTTTTCATAGCACTGGTAGCTAAAATAATTACGTAATGTAAAACAGTCATTTTTGCAAAGCTTTTCTTTTATTTCTGCATGATATTTATGACTGTCATAATAGTTAAATATAAAGCAAAGGTAAGTGTTCAGTTTTCATATTAATAAAACCAAAAATAAAACTAAAAACACTTTATAGAATATTAAATGAAAAACTGCCTACAGCTGTGTAACACTGCTTTAGAAGAGATAGCTATATCCTTCTAAATACCAGTCTCCTGTTTAATTTGCGTTCAGCACAGAAATCTAATAAGCAGTACTCAGTTAAATTAATATCACTTTTCTGTTCACTAATTCATTGTGAACATGAATAATACAGAACTGGGAAGACTCCTTACCAACCAGTAAGGAGGTTTTGAACAAAGAACTCTGATAAGATGAACCATGAACAAAAACATTGCAGAGGTTCATGTAGAGTTAATTGTGTACTTCCACACCAGAGGAAGGAGAAGGATTTGAATACTTAAGACAGATCTTTTATTCTTGTTTGAGACAATTACAGCAATTAGTTAATCACTAGAATTAACTATTTATAATAAAGTAAGGAAATACTCTCAAATGGCCAAAGAAGCTGAAAAACACTGCAGGTATTTTGGAGACAAAACTTGTAGTAGGCTAAACTGTCTTTTTTTTTTTTATCCCCCACAGCCAAGATTTTAAAGCAAGTAAGGAGTTTGTCTTTAGACTGTTAGGAAACTTTGCTGGGAGAGGATAAATGGCTATCATACTGTTTATATTTCTCATGCAAACACGATCTAGTATAGAACTCAGAAAGTTCACATAGAGCAGATCCGGAACCCCATTTAAGTGCCTTAGGGCTATGCCAAGAATCTCTTTAGCATGTTTTCTTGGTGATTCCATTACTCTTAGGTTCTGCTTGCATAGTGCCCATCAACAGATGAAGAATAAAGTATTTTATCCAGGATTGACTGTAACATAAGTGAATTGACTGCAATGTGAAAGGTGTAATGTCAATAACCTTCAAAACTTAGATCTCCTTCTTTTGTCTGAGGCTCTGCTTCTCCTGAAAATGCTCCTGAAAATGCTATCATAGCTGTCAATGAAGAGAGTCATGATCCTGCTAAGTTTAAACTCCTGTGCTTCTCCCAACATGTTAGACTGCAGTTAGGCAGCAGAATGCACGGAAGCTCAACACGATATGGAGTCCATCTCCCTCAAATTATCACTTCTGAATGTAAACTGTAAATTTAAATTGTCAAAGAGCTTTCAGGCTAAATAGAATAGTATCTGAAAGACTTGACAAAGAGGATGACTTTATTGCCACTAGAGACACAGGTGGATTTTGGATTTTAAATTTTCTCCCCTAAATAAATTACATATTTCACTTTTACAATTTCATATTTCACAATAAAACAACATGTGGAAAAGAACACACTTTTCTCCTGACCTTTTTTTTTTTTCACTGGAAAAATTTGTAAATGTGCAAATACCAGCCCAGACAGCAACTTTAATAGCTTGAAGGAATATTATTCCAGTGAAACGCACTGTCATGACTCACTAAAATTACAAATGAATCAAGCTTATTGCTCATTAATGGTTAATAATGAGAAAATTCTATCAACTGACCTGAAATACAGATGAATCCAGAAGAGAAAAAGGCTTCATTGTATGAAGATAAGTCATCTGTTTGGGCATACACTGCATAAATGGACATATGAGAACAAGAGCATTCCACGTAGTCTGATGTGTCATCAACCACTCTGCAGAACCCACTATCTGACAACCAACTGCAGAACAAAAGATTTATAAAGTTGTAAATGGATTTGTGTAAGTTACACAATAAGCAACCTTGAAAATTGTTGTTGTATCTCGGAAGTACCAAGTTTTCTAACCTATTACATATATTTAAATATTTCATTGTGATATCTTCCAGAATAGAACATTTGCATGAAATTAAAATATTATTTATAGCTTTGTTTTGACTTCTACTATTAAAAAGAAATTCTGAATAAAGGATAACAAACGTCTTTTTTCTGGTAAAGAATTTCTGTAGTCATATTTTTGAAGGTTCTGCAACAAATATGGGGCTGACTGTTCAAACTATTCATCACTTAACCTTACCCCACTGTGAAAAACACTTCATTTTACACTGATATTTGTTGTTTAAAACTAGCATCATGTTTTGTTTGTCTTTTAGTACTGTTGAAAGAGGATAACACAGGTGACATACTAAGTCATTTCTAATGTAACGTACATCTTCTCTAAGACAGTGTCTAGATAAATGGAGAGCATACAGGTGCATTCTGCTGTCTCCCCCTTCTGAATACAAATAGTTCATATCTGTTCTAGACTGATACAATCCAGACAATTTAATGAAATTATAGTGAAACCAACTAGATGTCAGCAGAGTTTAGATCATAATTCTCTTTCAATTCACCAACTTATGAGAGGTAAAAACACAGAAAAATGAAATAATGGAGCACTGCAGAGCCACAAGCAAAACTGTTCCACAGTTCACAACAGTATGAGTAGCAATAAGAACAGAAAAAGATGAGAGGTTCATCACTTCTTCTGGAAAACAGGAAACATCAAAAGAAGTCAGTAGCAGTGACATTCAAAATAAACAGCAAGTGTATTTCCTTCAGAAAAATAGTCACCCTAGGCTTCATTGTCTAAAGATTTGCGGGATGCTAAAAGTCTGGATGGTGCAAAGAAAGACTAGACAAGTTTGTGGTGAATAATGATTTGGGGATATAAAATACACAAAATCAAATTCAGCTCATGGAGTGACTCTAGTTTAAAACAGTTGGAAACAGAGTATGCTATTAGGGGAGCTATCACTTTTGCTTGTTCCAATCTTACCCTTCCCTAGGCATCTGCTTTGAGCCATTACTGAAGACACATTACTGGTCTGCCCCTGTCTGAATACTGGTCCGTATACAGACCACATATACTGGAAATTTTCTTTTGTTCACTTATACAGAGTGTTTAACTTATAGTCTCAGAATAAAGACTGTAAATGACCAAAATCAGGAATATCCCAAGTCAGTGACTTGAAGCAGCATCAGAGATGCATGTTTAATTTTTTACTTCTGCAAGAATGGATTTGAAGTGCTGTCTGATAACTGTTGTGAAGAGCTGAAAACATGAATAGCAATGAATTAATGCAATTCTAGTATTTATCGCCTGCCAGCTCTGTCTCATCTTAACCTAAATGGTATTTTGTGAAAGAAGCCAAAAGTGAAAGTTTCACAAATGTCTGAGCTAAAATAATTACCCATTTCATTGTACGAAAAGTTTTGTATGCTAGTACAAAGGCCAGAAAAGTTAATAAAAAAAAGACAAATAGGAAATGGAAGCAACTTTATACTTGTAGATGATCTAATCAGATTTATTACATCTTAGACAAATACACAGGTTTACTGTGGAAACTGTAACATTAAACAGATTAATAAAATAACCTTTCTGCAGCTTGATTCCAAAGGAGGCATAGAGACTTCCGTGGAACAATCCGACTTCCTGTAGCATAAATCCGATACATGACTTCATTGTTATCTTTCAAAGGGTGTGAACTCTGACTCTTCAAACTCATAGAAAAAACCTGAAATGTGTATAAGTTAAATACATACATTGAAATTCAACAGTCAGTGCTCATTTTAATCAGAAGCACACACACATTTGCACTATTTTAAGTGTACTTTGCATATTTTGAGCAATATCTAACTTGTGATTTATAGTAAAAATAAATTGCATTATTTTCAAACCTTGTTCTTTAGTGCAAGTTCTTTATCTCCAGTGAGAAACCACTGCTGACTGCTGTATTCTGTGAACTGTATAGATTCACAATTCTTTTCTTGAGGAGGAGATAACACAATAGAGACCTCTAATAAATGCTCAGGTACTTGAATAGAATCCCCATCTCTTCCATCAAATCTGTGTCCATTGATTTGCTGAGGATACCAGTTGTGAGCCATTATTGCAATGTACGGGCAGCTGTCAAGGATATTTTTACCTCTGTTGAAATGGAAAAGCAACAGAGCAGATAAGTGGAATTGAGCTTTAGGTGTTTTTCACAAAGTGACTCTAAAGTGTATTTGTAATTAATGTTATTTCTCCAAAATTTCAGGTTTAATGACATTTGATAGACAGTTTCAGTTGCTGTGAAAAAAAAGATGAAAGGTTGAACTATTATGCAGATAAGGTATATGTGTGATTAATAATTATGTATTCCAGATCCTCTATTTCCTCTCAGGGTTTTGCTTACTATGACATGCAACAAAAATTTATCCACGGTAAACTAGGTTATCCTTTTTATAACTTTACGTGGAGCTGAGTCTACAAAAGGGAGAGACATCAAAACTTATAATCTTGCTCCATGTTCCAGAAGATGATGCAAATACACTTGGAATAAAGAATTGTAACTTGCAAGTTCTGTTCTGAATTAGTGTTTGTATCTATGCCATTTACTGTCTTTTCTGCTGAGATAGACTTCAGATCCCCTACAATTTAGGAAATGGAAAAAGAGTTACATCTCCAAAAGAGGTTGAGACAGAAATCTAAACCCTGCTGGTATTTGGGAAGCGGAGTTGGGAAACATTTTCTTCTAAAATTCAATTAGTCATTAATAGATTCACTGCGGGAGAAACCTACTGTTTAAAAGCATCTGTTTCATAAATGATTGTCAGCTATTTCCAAAGTCAACTAATGACCATTAGCCTGACCACAAGGTACTATGTACTTGTATATGAAATTAGCAATTTGAAATAATTTAAAATAATGTTCAAGTGAACAAAACCAAACACACAGAAATTACACAATTACGGAAGTCAATAAAAATTTTGGTTTACTTACTCTCAACTAAGTCTTAGAACGTAGCTCTCCATAATGTAATTATATTTTATTTTCTCAAAAGGATCTTTTTCCAGAGAGTTTTTGAGCTAAAGGTGAATGTAGAGGTGTGAGACTTAATAACTTCCACAGCTACTCTGTGTCAGTGTACCAGTTATTTCAGATACCACTTCACAGTGCCTATATAGTGGTTTGTACAATTGTTAGAGAGTTCAACACATTATCATTAAGGCCACATGTTAAGTGATAGGCAAGACTCCTACCTAAAAATTTCACTGAAGTCTTCTTACAACTATGTCAGAATGTTGTCATATATTTCCAAGATAAACTATGAACTCAAGTTTACTAACCTCTCTCCTGGTGATCCACATATTATCCCAGTCAACAGGGAAAAAGCAAACTTCTCAGTCACCTCAGCAAGCAGGCTATATCCTCGTGTGTCTTTGCGTTTTGGGCTAGCAAGAGTACAGAGAATCTCATAGAAAAGACTTCTACTTTTAGCAGTGAGTAACTGTTTTTCACCTATATCTGTAACCTATTGTGAAGAGAAAAAAATCAAACAGCATTTTATGCACGGAAGTCTGCTTACAACACTTCCCTATGCTGAACTTTTTTACATCTTCATTTTTGTCCCAGTGTTCTTTCTGAAAGTTCAGGAGATTTTTTTCCAGCTTTCTAATCACTGATGCCAAGGTGTGATAGGCAGTCTACCGACAAAACCACATAAAGATATGCTTACTAATATGGAGTTGATTATTAAAGAAACCACGTGGTATTCATTCTTTCACAAAACAAAGACTGTTATCCTTCTGAGAATTTCTGACATAATTTTCTGTTGTTTTTTTTTGTTTGTGTAAAAATAGTAACAATTACAAACAATGATCTACTTTTCATGAATAGCGTTATAGTGTTCTGTATCTAGATACTTTAATGTTTTCCAGCTCACATGCATTATTCCACAGGTGCAGAAGAGCCAGAATGCCACAAAACTAGTCCCAGAGTTTTCACAGAACTTAGTGCAATGCTAAAGTGTTCAGATATACTGTCAACTCCATTTCCAAAGCTACTGAAAGAATAAAGATAAACGGCATGCCTAGTCAAGAGCACAGTGGACTCCAGCAGGCCTAACAGGATCAGCCTGTGTGCTGAAGGTAGCCAGCTGTGAACATGTGGACAAACTTTGTGCTTCACTGTTTTGTGCCAGGTCTAGAACTAGGGCTAGAAAGATGTGGCCTGAGAATCAAGAAGCCACAGTAAGTTCTCTGAAAGTACAGCATTGAAAGGAAAATTCTGTACAGCAGAAAATCTTGTACTATGCCTACATATGCAAAATTAATTCTGCTTGCCTTTCTCAATCTAACTGTTCTATGATTTCCTGACACCATCCTAACTAGAAGCAAACTGACCGTGGGACTCATGATTTCTATTTTCACTTTCGCAGTCTGTGCTCCTGGGTCCCTGCTGAGCATTCCAACTTTGATCTTATCACAAGCTCAAGTATTACATTCTTATCAAAGTCATTGGTTTTTCAAGAAGGAGAAGGAAATGTTTACCTTATCTATTACAAGCATCACAGCAGTAAGCTGTTCTTCAGTAGTTTCCACAGCCACTTTGACATTCAGATTCTGAAGGACTCTTTGTAAAATTGCGTCATCAAGAGGCTGATGCAGTTGATCAATCAGCCCCCAGAATGGCAAGGAGTCCAAATTTGATACAATGGTGATGTTAGCAATACCATAGATGTCATCTACTCTGGCACCTCCTGTGGGATTAGAAAGTACAACCTGGAAACGTTTAGGAAGTGGGTTTAATGATGCTGTCTTTGGAGTAAGGGTCACATCCAGAAACTTATTTCTCTGTCCAGGTTCAAAAGTCAATAACCCTTCAGCTCTGGCAAAATCTTGTCCAGCAACAGCTGGAGAGATGAAGGTCCGACCAATAGCTTCAGGCTTTTGCAGCTCCTTAAAACAAATCAAAAGAATTTCAGGTAACATAATGATAAATATGATTGTTCAAAAACAGCTGCTGTTGAACACACATATGTTAAGTGGGTAAAATTTAAATCCATAAAACAAAGCCCCCTTTCAAAACACACATCTCAAGAGCAATATCACAATTACATTAAATGAAATATGTCCCTGAAACAGAAGCCTGTCACTTGTGGTCATTGGGAATCTAGAGGGAAGGATTATATACATTCAAGTCAGTAAGCAGGCTCCCTCTCTTTTTTCAGAAATAAATCACAAAGGTTTTCAGGATAGACAGGTATTACAGAAATGTTAGCACATCAACAGGATGAATTCCAGAGGTGCTAATGTAAGTTTATGTCTGCGGGATGAAGTCTCTCAATTCATGGTAAAGAAGGATATTACAGATAAGTTAAAAAAAAAAATAAATCAAAGTAAAAGTTTTGGAAAAAATAATATCAATTGATAATAGTTTGAATCTCAGTATACATACTTAAAAGAAGAGCAATCCACGTATGACTAAAGTCAAAGCAAACATCATACAATAAACATGCCAGGCAGACAGATGAACTTATCTAGGAATGCTATATGGCATCATTTCCCTGTGAAGTAGCACTGTTTTTATGTTCTGTGAGGTTTGCAGAAACGATTTGATTCTTCACATTCTTATTCCTTTTGTCAGTTGCCAAAACCTTGATTTTATATTTGTTAATATAATAAACTTTCCTCAAGTGGAAACTAACATTCTGGGCTATTATTCAAATGTATGATTTTTCAACAGTGTCTATTAATTTAATAAATACAGAGTGTATACTGACTCAAGCATTCTTGAAAAGGTCACTTTACTATAAGGAGAAAAGATTTTTATTTGTGAAACACTATACTGCTTTTGAAAATGCTTAGCTTTAATTAGTAAAGCTTACTTATGGAATAAGTAAGATATTTTTTGAATTTGCAAGAGAACACTGTAGATCAATGCATCTACATGTTCACATTTGCTCTATAAGATCACATCATCTGTATCAAACCTAGTGAAAATCATAGAATCATAGAATGGCTTGGTTTGGAAGAGACCATAAAGATCATCTAGTTACAATCCCCCTGCTGTGGGCAGGGCTACCACCCACTAGATCACGCTGCCCAGGGCCCCATCCAACCCAGCCTTGAACACCTCCAGGGATGGGGTATCCACAGCTTCTCTGGGAAGCCTGTGACAGTGCCCCACCACCTTCTCAGTAAAGAATTTCCCCTGAACATCTAACCTAAATCTCCTTTCTATTAGTTTAAAGCCATTCCCCCTCGTCCTACCACTACCAGAACACATAAAAAGTTGGTCTCCCTCCTAAGTTCCCTCTAACCACTAGAAGGCCTCAGTGAGGTCTCCCCAGAACCCTCTCTTCTCCAAGCTCAACAAGCTCAGCTCCCTCAGCCTTTCTTCATAGCAGAGGTGCTCCAGCCCTTTGATCACCCTCATGGCTTCATGGCTTCATGGCTTCATCACCAACAGCTCCATGTCTTTTTTGTGCTGGGAGCTCAAGACCTGGATGCAGTACTGCAGATGGGGCCTCATGAGGGCAGAGAAGAGGGGGACAATCACCTCCCTTGGCTTGCTAGCCACCCTTCTTCTGATGCAGCCCAGGATACAGTTGGCCTTCCAAGCTGCAAGTGCATGCTGTTGGCTCATGTTAAGCTACTGGCCTGTAGTTCCCTAGGTCTTCCTTTCTATCTTTCTCAAAACTGGGAGTGATGTTTCCCTTTTTCCAGTCACCTGAAAATGACTTTTCAAGTATTGGAGAGTGGCTTGGGAACTATATCAGCCAGATCCTTCAGTACCACGGAATGCACATCCTCGGGCCCTATAGACACATTTAGTCTCATCAGGCGGTCTTGAACTCACTCTTCATTTACAGCAGGAGGGATTTTTCTCCCCAACCCCCACCTAGAGTTTCAAGCACATGAGAGACGTGGGAAGCCTGACTGCCAATGAAGACCAAGGCAAATAACTTGTTGAGTACCTCAACCAAGGCTTCCTTTTTTTTAATCTCTTCCAATTGAGAGTTAGCAAACAGGGAAATAAGTAGTAATGACCAGTTCTTGCCCATGCAAGAAAATTGATCAAAACCTAAAACTGTGCAAAGTAGGACTATTAAATAAAAGTTGCAAACCTATAAGGAAATTCTCATTGTATTTCAGCCTGCACATACACTGGACAGGAGCAATTCCTTCTTGAATCAACATCTAAATGACAATGACCTCTTGTCTGGAAAGAATGTGAAAATTTGTTACAACACATTCTAACTAAAACATTGGTCAGCTACCAAATAATGCATGGAAGCATCCAATTATCCTATGCAGTTAAAGTAGATATATATGCAGTATACCTATAGAACATAAAGCCTTTTATCCTTTTATTAAAAAGTGTTGATGGAAATACACTGATCAGTGTCACACTGCCTTTTTTTTTTTTTTTTACAAAAACTGTCCCTTTGAATAATCCTTTTTGGTATAAAATCCAATCCAAGTAGATCAGGCAAAGCACTATCCCAAGGCAATATGTAAACCCTTCTTGCAGCTTGTGCCTGATTTTGAAGTCACAACTCTAAGGAAGTTGAAAAAGAAGTTGAAGGAATTATGGTTTTGGAGAGTATCTTCATTATCTGTCAATGATAATGAAGTACTCATTTAGAGATAAAAGGGTCAACAGACAGAACATTCTAGTGTTAAAGTTATAAATGTAACAAAAATGAACAGGGATGATAAAATTCACTTAAGCACAAGATTTTCAATCAGAAGAACAATGTTCAAGTTTAGTACTTCAAGAATATGGAAAAAAATGTTGAAAGGACTCTCTTCTTCTAAAACTGGCTTAAGTATTAATAAAGCTATGACTTAAAACTGCATGTATGTTGGTTACCTAAATCTTGATAGTCATACCATCATGATAAAAGCTTAGCTTCAGAGAAAGATGCCTCAAAAGTTTGAGTCTCATAAGAGTCGTAGGAAAAAGAAATGTATTTAATGCCTGACTGACCATTCTCTCATTCCAGGCTGCGGGAAGGTACTATGAACAAAATCGCTCTTGGCAATGTAATGAAAGCAAATCTCTTTACAAATGGAAAAATGAGGCAGTTAGACCACATGGGCTCAGCAAATGTTTGACTGTTTCCTGAAAAATTCTAATTACAGCCAAACTGACTCTAGGGAATAAATGATATAGTGATATGTCAGTCTTACCTGCATGCTGTAGCTAACCACTGTGGTTACTGACGTACTAGAATCTCTAAGCACTTGCAGGCTGATTAAAGTTGTCTTCTTATGAGCCACAGCAAAACGAGATCCCACAGCAAAATACACTAAACCACGAGGAGCATCACTTTCAAGAACTGTTACAACAGCAAATCTGGCACTACTGTTCAATGCAGCTCCTGCACTTACAGCATACAGCTCAACAAAAAAATAGGTTTCAAATTCAGGTACCTGTAAATGAGGAATGATTTTCATATCATTAAAAGGTCTATTAATTACTTCTAGATTTTAAGAAATGCATATATTACTTTGTATGTGCAATGAATTTCTTGTACTAACACAACATAAGCCCTTTTCTTGAAATGTGCAATAATTACAATGAAGCATATCCCCAAAATAATGTTGCAATAGGCACCACACTCTCATGTGAAATGCTGACATCTCAGGTTTTCACAAGATGTCTTACCTGATTGCAGTAAAGTAGCTGTTTATACATTACATGTATTATTTTTTGCTGTAACACATCATAGTAAACTCTTCCACAACTCCACTCACCAGATTATGGAGTTACATAGCTGTAGATTTTCTGTGAAATTCACACTTGCACTTTCTTTTTACCGTACAAAAAAACATGTACATACCTACTCATCTGTGGAAAAACTGCACAAGCAATTGCAATTGCACAGATGAGTAGGTATGTACATGTTTTGTGTTTAAAAACAGACGTGATTACTGAGATTCCAGAAATCGATTGGAAATACGTAATTTGTACCTAATATATGCACTCATAAAGCAGCAACCTTACAAAAAAGTGGTTCTTTACAAGGCAATAGTGTTACAACAAAAAGGATAAGCATTTAATTTTTTTTTTCTTTTTTAACTAGTGAACACATCTTTTTGTGTCAGCTCGGGAATTTTTGAAATCCTACTTTTATTCTAGGACAGCTGCACTCAGCTAACAAAGTCACTATAGAAAACTAAGTCAAAACTTTCTAAACCTTGGATGTTATACAATGTGCCATAGAAATGTAAACTATTTCTTGAATGTATTTATTACTTCATCATTTCATAACGTATTTGTTACTTATTTATAAACTATCTGTAACTAGAAGAAGAATTAGGAAATATTTTAGGGGTTAAATTGCATTAAGGCACTGCCGTCATTAAAAAATGATATCAATCATTTAGACCAAAGAAGTTTGAAATCCCAGTTTATTCAGCAAGACAGCCTGTGTCCTACTACCGTATATATTTTATTCATCGGCTTTTTAATTTAACATCTGAAGAAGGAAGATAGCTCTCTTACTGAACTAAGAAAATGCACTCTTTTTATCACTGTTGCCAGCATCTTGCAGTACCTTTCCTAGAAAGCAGTCACAAAAATTTAGGGAACCTTTTCTTCTCCTTTTCACTTAAATGATTCCATTCTGTTTTTTCTTATTGATTTTTCTTATTACTCTGTGAAATATGAGACCTGCACTTTACTTTTCAAATTAAATACTCAACTCTTCCCTAAACTTTCACCAGCCACAATGGAGGTAGTACAAATATGTAAATAAATGTGTTTCCACAGAAACTGAGCATATGTTTTTACCATCTTCAAACTGCATCCTATGTGTCTGTTTCTCTGCATCAGCGATTTACTTTTTCATCTTGATAATTTACAATTCAGTGACATTGCACTGCACATAAATGAGAAATAACTACTTACATTATCAGATTTTATTTCAATTGAGATGTTGCACATTGTTTGACTTGCCATGCAGGTAGTGGCTCCCAGCACAGACACAAGTTCATTCTCCAAGTTCACACCATCCTTCAGAAGGACAACACTTGTTTCATTAAAGGTCACACGCCAAAAGACCTTCACATCTTCAAATGCCCTATAAGCAAATCAAAAGAGTAGACATGTACCAAAGGAGTGCACTATTGCTACAGGCAATAAACCACAAAAGCAACATGTTTTTTCTTCGTATTCAAAACCAAATAAGTAACAAGTTGATTTAAGATGGAAAGCACTTCAAATTACTTCCTCTAAAATCTGTACAGATTACAAAAAAATAAGAAGAAAATAAAGCAATTACAGGCACCTAGATTCTTTTCAACTTTTGTTCCAGAAAACATACAATCGGCTGCAAAACAGACACTGGTGCTTGAAATAAACAGATGTGCCTGACTACTTTCTTTAATATTATGGGTAAACATTTGCCTGGAAAGACAGTAAGAATCTGATTTTCCTGTAAGTCAGAGGAACTTAGAATACTTGAAGATATTTGTTCAAAGTACATATAAATGTACAACATATACATGTGTTAACTAGAAAAAAAAGTAGTATCTGCATAGTGTCTGTGAGATTGAAGACACAAGCGTAGTGCTAACACTTAGGCATTGTCTTAATTGCTCATTCAAATATTCATACCTCTTAAATGCTACTTATGGAGATGGAATTTTAATTTCACCTTCTGCAATGTAAATTCTTAGCCTTAAGGAAAACGTTCACATTTGCTATCAATATAGCATACATTGGCAGAGTAACAGGTCTAATCATACCTACAACTTAAAAGCTAGTTTGCCAAAATCTGGGAAATTATTAAAGGAGCTGAAAGGCAAGGATTTATTACAAAATTCTATGATAACCTCTTTCACTAACAGCAGCATCCTTGATTCAACACAGCGTGTGGGAAGAGTAACTGAATCAGCTCTTGACTGCACCTGTTTGGCTGTCTTGCAACAGAGAGCAGCACCTTTCTGTTTTCTGAGTCTTCATCAAGTACAAGACCACTTTGTACTTCTGGAATGAATCCCAAAATGCCATTCTGAAGATCACTTCCTATAAAGGAAATAGTTCATGAAAATCATTAGCAAAGAAATTAAGCTGGGACTGAATTACATTTTTAGTATAAAAATAAAATAAAAATAAAAATCAGAAATCAAAAGTATGCTCCAAAGGACCACTAGGGGACATCTGTAAGAAATCTCTTTTAGCATTAACATTCTTAATTTACACTCCATATCTATCTACAAATTCAAATGTTGGCATTTCTGTATTTTACATAACTACAGAATATCTTTAAAAGTAAATTCCTTATGGGAATCCTGTCCACATACACTTCTATTTTCAGCAGGATTCAGCAAACTGACTGAATTTCTGTCCCCTGACTTCAGGAGACTAGGTGACAGTCAAGAACAGTTTCAAAAACCTTACTTATAGTTACTCTATGAGATACTCACTACAGTTATAGTACTTTATGTCTACCATACTCATTACAACATTTCCTTTCTAAACAAAAATGCCCCCAGGTAGACAGTGTTGTCATGGTAGGTTATGGGATAAGGAGAGGCTTCCAAGGACATGACTTAAGTCCACCCACGATGTTGCTGAATCTGTTCATTTTCCCATGTTGCTGCATTAATTTTCTCCTTAATCTTTAACTCAGTGTGTGGAAGTAGGGAGCTGGAAAAATACTGCATTGTTCTCATGAGAATGTAAATAGTGCCAGTAAAGCAGCAAAGGAGCAAAAAATACCAATCCCAAAACAAGGCTAATGAAGGGAAACTCATGCCTCCAAAGTGTCCCATAGAATCTTGCTGTTGAAGGATTTCTCCTTAGTGACAATGTTACTCTGCATATGGGAGGGCAGTCTAGTTAATGATGCAGTGCGTATTAAATGTCAGAATACATACTGGCAATTGACAAACTTTATTTTCTGTCTATACAGTTAAAAGAAGATACATGCTTTGATGCTTCTTAAACTAAGTTGTCTCTTGATCTTACTGTACACACATAGTACTCAGGGTATAACTCTAGAACATGTTAACATACTTCTGTGGGATTCAGTATACGTTCAAATTCCAATCCGTGCTTGTGCACAGACAGATGTGGTTAACATGTCTAACTGGTTACTTGCATGGTGAATCTGAGAGACTGTGCACCTATGTTTTAAACAGTCCATTCCTGATACATAATTTTGGTTACTTTATACACTCGCCCAACAGCAAAGATTAATCTTGGTTCCCAACATCTATCTTGTATTGTTAAGACAATCTGAATACATACACATTCCAATAAATGTTGTACCTTACATGTAATTTTCTTGATTAGCCTAGAGTGTTAAAATTCTCAATTTGTTTCAAGAAGTGTAATTTGTATTGCTGTCAAACTTAGTTTATGTTCAGTGGAAAAGTCTGATAGATACTTTAAAACTAGGAGAAATTGGAGCTCTGATATCTTTCCCTCACTGTAGCAAACGGTGATTGAAAGAAAAACTCTTTCCTACATGTCCATTTAAGCTCATTACCATCTTCCACCTCCAGAAGCAGAGGATGATCAAATTGAATAGTTTAATTACATAGTATCAAAATACAAAATAGGATTTCCCTGTCTTTTTATACCTCATAAAACCCCATACAGTGTGAAAGTGACGAAATGACAAAAAATGAATGAACCAAAAACTGCAATGCTACTACATACGGAACAAAACCACTCAAGCTTCACCTTTCCCTTCATGACAGGAAACTGGACAAGAGCAGAGATGAACAGCATCTATAAATCTGTTTTCAGCAGACTGCTAATGGATGCATGCTGGGGTTTGACATATTAGATGTCTTCTCTAAATTGAAAAAATCAAGCTTTGGTAACTTAATACCCTGTTTATTGTCCATTAGAAATGCCAAAGTTCACATAAAAATTGCTATAAGCATCTACAGTTACTTACTGATACTTAATTCAAACATATTTAATTATTTTCTGGGAAAAAAATGGTACCTGAAATAATTACTGTTGCAAAAGCAGAAAATCCATATTCGTCCTTTCCCTCTATAATCTCAGCTCCACATTTAGGATCTGAGAGGAAAACATAGAACAATTCCTGTCCTTCAGGCTCATCATCATCAAAAATATTTATGGACACTTTGCTTTCCTTTTCTCCATCCAGCAAAGTCAGAGAGACTGACTGTTCCTCAAAATCTTCTCCTTCCATTGCCCATGTAAAGTTTGATTTTCCATAAATATTTTCAAAAGGATATAAATCTACTCCACTCTGTGCACTTACTCCTCCAAAGGTTTTAACAGTTACTTCAATATCACCAGTAAAACCCTGGGTCCTTCTGATATTAATTATCACTGTGTTGGGGGTATTATTGTTTGCATCTTCTTCAATGTAAATTAGCTCTGGCCCCAAACTTAGTATTCCATGAAGAATATCACTAGCCAGGATATTAATTGTTGCAACACTGAAACCTGGATTCAAACGTGGACTCCAGTCAGGCTTCACAAGTTGAAAATCCAGAATTTCCACAGCAGTCAAATTTACAAAAAAATGTTCCTCCATTTCAGACACAGTGTCATCCATTATTGATATTTCTATCATGGCATTTGTCTGAAAATGTACAAATATAAGCTCTCCATTATGGATAGGTCTAAAGTCCTCTTGAGGTTTGGCACTTCCTGGAGTAGTCTGATAAGTCAACTTAGTGAGATTACTTTGAAAACCAAACAATCTTTGGACATGCAGAGTGACTGACTCAACATCTTCTTCAACTGAAATGGATGTTGAGTTAAAAGCAAACTGGAATATCCCCATTGGCTCAATTTCAGCTATTGTAAATCCTGACCTGAAACAGAAAAGATATTGAAAGTTAAATAATTAGACATGAAATACAAAAATTAAAATGTGCAGAATAGCTTCCAGTGAACAAACAATGAAGGCTGTAAGAACGTGAATTAAAAGAAAAACTTGTAACAGTACAGGGAAGAAATAACAACCGTACAAGGCAAGATGTAAAGAGGTTCTTTGAAAAACATTTTTTGAGTGACTGTCAAGCCTTCCACAGGCTTAACACATCCTGAGTCAACACAATACAGAATAAAGGATAAATTAAGTAAGGTCTTCCTGAGAAAATAGAGAGCGAAAGGAATTATTCCATTGTGAAGAAAAAGAAGGGAGATACAACATAGCCACTCCCACTCAGAGAAATAATAGTCTTAACCATAGAACACACTTTATATACAAAGAGAAAATTGTGGACCAGACTGCTGCTAGCAGATCTACCATTTTAGCCAGGGAGCAAAAGAAGGACAGAATCTTTTTAAAGACCTACATTGGGGTTTTGAACTAATAACCATCCCCTCTCAATTTTACCCATGCTACTTTTTTTCCAGATCTGAGACCCACTAGTAAATATCAGTTTGAGCTCTACTGTGTTCATACTAAATATATACCCTTCTTATGAGGAAAAAAAGCATAGAGATGAAGATTTTATTAATCTGCTTCCAAAAGGGCCTTTGCTAAAGTTTAGGTCTTACACTTACCTCTAAAACTGACCAAGTATTTCATGCTATATGCTAACAAACAGTACTACAATTACAGCATGTGGTTTTCGTTAATAAACTAGACTCTTTTTATCACTCAGGGAGACAAAAACTCTTCCAATTGTCAGCTTTGTTTCCTGTGGGATCTAGTCTTAAGTTTTCTAGAAAACATCACTCTCGTTACACTCAAGATTTTTAACTCACATGGTAAATAGGTGCTCTGAGGACACCAGTCCACAGAACATACAAGCCTAGGAGAATGGGTCTGTCCAAGGAGTTTAGCCATCCAGTTCATTCCTTACTTCCTTCTGATTTGTTGGTATAACTGTAATGTGGAGAAGCAAATACCTTTCTCCATACACGATGTAGCTCTATGTCCATTCATTTTATACCACTTTTAGCTAGCGATGAATAAGGAAGAATGAAAAGAAAATAATTTGAAGAGCAGATAACAACCTGGCTGAGATGGAAGACTACATTAAGTGAAATGGTTCTATTTTTAAGAATATATATATATTTTAATATAAATGAAGTATTTTCTGAGCATTTTTTGTTTCCATTTATTTAAAATAGTTTGTTATCTAAAAAGATTTAATCATGCTTTTTTAGGGAGACTAACGAAAACTGTTAGAGTTGTTTTCATTCTTCAGCTTCCTGGCTAAAGTTGTTGATCTTGGTTCTACATTTTCTCAACTGTCCCCATGATTTCAGATGCATTCTAGACCCTGGATCCTCCTGTCATGAAATAGACTGGAATTTGAGAAAAGCCTCAGTTCTGATAAGGTCAGATATGCAGTACTGGTATTTATTTCCAGATGAAACAAGATTTGCAAATTTATCAAAAAAGGCACTACATCTTCCTGCCTGTCTATAATTCAAAAGTGACCTAAGGTGAATTCCTGTATGTAGGTCATAATTCTTACAGTATCTGTGCAACTAAAGATTTTCAGCAATATTCTTACCTCAGGCGAGCCCCACCAGACACGTTGCTGTGCACTCCCGTTAAAGAGATGGCAAATGACTCACATTTATTTATGCTTGGAGTGGCCTGAAATGAGATTACTTTACTTTGCTCACCAGAGGAAAATAGAACAGTACCTGAAACAAAAGATAGAGAAAAATGTTTAAAAATCACGGAAACTCTTATTTTACTTGGGAATATGCTGAGATGCGGCCTCTAATAACAATTCCACTCCATTTAGCAAGAAGAAATCTGCATAAGGGTCTCTCCTGTATAAAGTTGTCCATCACGGCATAGCATTATGCTTACCTCACAGACAGGTACCTATGAAGTTTAGTTCCTTTTTTTACTCATAAAATAAGCATACTGCTTACAGATGAAAATCAGACCACACAATTCCATTCTAATCATACTTCTTCAGTAGAGGAAACATGAACAGGTACCAATAACTAAAACACACAACTTTCATAGCTCCTTCCACAGGTTAGTACTTACCAAATGAAGGAGTAATATTGCCTGGCTGAACAAAGTTAGTGATTAGGTCTGGTGGATATCCTGAAATCCAGTTAACTGTTAGAGAGCCAAAAACTCCTTTTCTGGTTATGACAGCCTGACCTGTTCCTGCTACAATATTTGTAAGTCGTAAAATCACAGATTCAAAGCCAACCTGTGGAACATAACACATTTTCTTATAGAAAACTGAATAAGAGTGGGCAATAGCATATGCTATATATACTACATATTTCAAAATAGGCATTTCACAATCATTATACATATACTTGTGATCTAAGTTTGGAGTACACACATTCATACACACACACAAACAATCTCTTAAGTCTTTAAGAATTCTGCTAAATCTGAGATTTTTGGTAACAAGATATCAGGGAAAGAAACTAATATGACTCAGATTTCAGTATTGAAAACATTATATATAGTGTTCTGTGCCTGTTGTTTAAAAGAAAAACAAAACAAAACAAAACAACTTGCCCTTAATGTTTTAATGTTCACGGCAATAGCTGTAGGAGTACATATATATATATATATATACGTGTATGTATATATGCACAGAGATAGAATAAATTACTAATTGTGTATCCAGTGAAAATAAGTTGTTGCCATATGACATTGTTAATAAGAATATGCTTGCTAGTATAATCTACTTTTGATAATTGGATAATTCTGATAATGATGGTAAACAATGTTTACAGAAAGACCATTTAATTTAATTATAAATTAAAAGAAAGATCAAAGCTTCAAGACAATTGAAATTGCTTAGTAAAATCTTAAAATTTAAGAAAGCAGATGTCTTTGCCTGATACGTAAGAAGTCAGTTGAAGCACATATACCATAACAGAATAGGGAAAATCTCTTTTCTCACTCATATAAAGTAGCCAAAGTAAGAATTTCTCATACTGTGATTAGCCAAATATTTTGCCAACTGCTAGAAAAAACAGCATGAGTTCCACTTCATTTTGTACATACTACCGCATTGTGAAAGACGAGTCATGTTCTGTTTGGCCATGCACAGCTGTCACAGCACAAAATGAAGAGAGCTTGATCAGCTCATTTGTGTGAATCAGCTAATGGTGGTGACTATGTTGAAAAACAGCGTTTTGTAGCTGAGAACTTGCTCTATCAAACAGTGTTATTGTGCTCTTTGTTGTAGTTTCCATGGAAATAAATAGGAAGCATTACTTTCTGAGCAATCTATGTAAATTAACCATAATATTTATAGTATTTACTACAGCTTCTAAAAAACAATCAAAAATATTAGATGAAGAGACATTTTCAAGTAGCATTAACACATTTCTATAAGAATTAAAAAATATGTATCCAGAAAAGACAGTACACAGTAAAAGAAATAACTGCAAAGGTTTTGTCAGTCATTAAATTCGTTGCAATGAGAAAAACTTTAAGGAGTCAATTGGATCCTAACAGTACTTATCTTTCATAACACAATGTGGTGTAAGTGTTATACTGCAGCATGAACGTTACACTGACCTGTGAATTGGCAGCTTCTGCAGGAATAAGCACAAGAGCTGACTTTGCTTTTCCTAATATTTTAGGCATATCCTTGGCACTTCCCCTGACCAGGCTTACATTAATCAGTTCCAGAGTAAAATTCAAGTCCAGTAAAAGAAATGCCTTTGAAAGAGAGAATTTAAAGAAAAAGGTAGAAAATTAATTCCACTAAAAACATGATATCCAGCAGTTCAAAAAATTAAGTTGCAGACTGACATGCAACTTTTTTTCTACTTACATAAAAAAGCAGTGTTTGCAAGACAAGTATTTTATTATCTTCCTCAAAAGAACTACAGATAAAACACCAGTGTTGTGAATGTGACTGACCAGGAGATCGCTGGACCATGAATTTGCAAAGCAACTACTGTCATTTTAATAAATTGTAAATGACAAAGTGGTCCTCAGGTATACTATAATCCTTATGATTCACCACAGTGTGAATGTAAGACTGTAATAGCTATAACAAATAACCTGATAGTGCTGAAAATAAATGTATTTGCTGATTTACGCGTCAGCAGCAACAGATCACTACTGACAAGACAAAATGAAAACTTGAGAAAGTATTTGGATGCATATGATAATCAAATATTGAAATGATAATAACCGAAATCAATGATGAAGAAAAACAATATATGAACACATGCACAGCAGTGATTTTGTAATTATCTGAAAACACAATATTTAACTCCACTTCTACCAATAAATAGGGGATTCATAAGGTTTAAAATACCTTCTTTCCTCTTTCTTCATATTGGATATTGTTGAAAGTCTAGCGTCTTATTCCAGCACATTTGTATTGTAATTAAGACAAAAGTAAACATTAGATATCAAAGGAACTAAAAAGATAATACAGACCTCGCTGCATATTGGCACTCTTTTCACTCCAAAGCTGGCACCATCTTTTACGGCAAGGTATCCCTTCTCATTTTCAGATGCAACTAGTGCTTCCTCATGATAAGATAAGATATGGTACTCAATGACCACTTCTCCAAATGTCCCAGCATGCCGAGTTACATTAATCTGAACGTACCGGTGAAAGTCTCTCTCTACCAATACTGACTGCTGATCAGAGTATAAGGCAAATACCCCATGGGGATCATCATTTGCAAAAACATTGATCCTTGAAATTCTTCTCTCTTCATCTAAATCTGCTCCACCTTCTACTGAAATCAGCTGCACTACATAGTTCTCATCTAGCTCTGGAACATCGTCAGGTAACAAGTAGATAATTAATTCCGCTGTGCTCTGCTGGTCAGCAATGACAATAGATCCCTTTGTCATAAGAAAGTCACCTGTGATGTCAGATTCACTATATATTTCCCAGTGAACCTGAAATGAGTTAAAAAATGCAAAACAAAACAAAATTATGCACAGAATCAGAAACATACGTATTCCCTGAATCATGTTTAAAAATTGTTTCTCCTTTTACACCACAATATCCTTGCAATTTTTCCTCTCCAAGACTCCTCACAATAAAAAGTGGTCAAGAATCCCCATTTAACACAGAAGATTTTTTCATTAATTGAAACAAATAAATAAATAAAAAACAATTAAACAAATAATTGTTAAAATGCAGACTTCTAAAATGCTTCAGCTAAATAACAATGTGAGTGGTAGTTCAAAAAAGTCCAATCACATTATTAAATATAGCTGGAAAAAAGTAAATTCTGATGGTCTCAAAGAAAGCTCACTACGAAAATATGCTCTTTTCTCTTCTCCCATTAAAAGCACAAGGGGAGAAGGACAGAGAAAGAAGAGAGACAATCACCACAATACTGTATTTCTTTTTTTCTTGACCAGTGAGGAGACTGAATACAACTTTCCAAACTGCAAGTACTGAAGTTGAGCCCCCTGCTAAATTCAGTATAAAAGGCAACATTTCAAAAATGAATTGGAGCAATAAACAATTGAAAGACACAGGAAAAAATATTACCTTTGTTCTCCATATGTTCATACTGATGATTTCAGATTATATTACTTATTAGGAAGAAAAGTAAGAGTGAGATTACCGTTATGTTTCCCAGAGTGCCTTGAATTCGTCTGAGAAACAGCGTAATACTTTGTGGCCCTTCTACTGCTGAGGGCTCTGTATAGTTTCTCTCAAATAATGATTCAGGAGCAAACTGTACAATTCCATTGGGATCACCAAACTTTTGTATCTGTTAAAAAAGCAAAACAAAACCACCAAGAACAAAATCAGAAATGGAGATGGAGTTATATTCTTGCCCAAGTCATAAAGATGTTCATTGCTGTGTGCTACAGTACATGTATCTATTAGCTCTTCCCATTGAATTTTCTCCTATGAAGATTAAAGAGTACAGCAGCAGTTACAACAGAAGCTGTGAGAACAAGAATTAAAAAAAAAACAGCAGACAGGAGCATCAGGGTGTCAGACGGGAGTGATATCAAGCCTGCGTGCACTCACACATGCAGACAAATAAAGTAAGATTGTTATATGAAATCTGTGGATAACTTGCTCTTTTGTGAGAAGATCCTACAGTGACACCTGAAGAAGTCTGAGTAGACTCTAAATTAAATAAGAATCAAAATATGATGTCAATAAATAGGTAAACATCTTGGACTTCAATTAATTGAAGCTTTGTAAAACAAACGGTAATGACAATGCTTCTGCCCATTCGAGTCTCACTCAACAGTAAACAACATGTATATTGTAAATGCTCAAAACACATTAGAGAGAATAAACTAATTTTGAAAGGATTTGGGAAGCATATCCCATAGACACAAGACACTATGGCACAGCAGAAGAAGATTCAGTGTCCCCTTATAAGTTTTCAGCAAACTAAAACCTGCCCAAATCTGACTGATGGGAACAAAAGACTCAAGCAGACAAGTGTATTTATGAGAAATCCTTGCTGCACATTTATTCTAAAAAAAATTTTTTCTAAAATAAACAATTATTCTAAAAATTTCTTCCCATGAATAAACACTTTCAAAAAAGGAATAAAACTCCAGTCTACCCTCTAAAGCTTTCTGCATCTACTGAAGACCTGAAGAGAAATTGAGGGAACAGTACACATACAGAACTAGCAATCCAAGTAGCAAACATTTTGATTGTTTTTGTATTTTCTCCGCACTGATGTAGTTTGGCCAGACACAATGACTATACAAAGAATCAAAGAGTTTTGCCTTGACTTAGTTTTGCACAAACGTCAGTGCCTACTGAGAAAACAATTCACTGGCATGCAAGGTGAAGCATTTCATTCCAAGGAATAAACCTAGGTCCCTGAAGGAGAACCTGAGGAGTTGCTCTGGTTTCAGCAGGCAGGCCTGGAAACCCCACACAGCCTTTCACTTACCCCCCCCCTCCTCCCAGCTGGGATGGGGGAGAGAATCGAGAAATAAGGTAGAACTCATGGGTTGAGATAAAAACTATTTACTAACAGAAAGAGGAAAATAGAGTACAAAAACAGTAATGATAATTATATACAAAACAAGTGATTGTACAAAGCAATCGCTCGCCGACCGCAACCGATGCTTAGCCAAGCCCCAAGCAAACGGGCCCTCCTAGCTCACTTCCCTTCCTTATATTACATGATGTCTTATGGTATGGAATATCCCTTTGGTCAGTTTGGGTCAGCTGCCCTGGTCCTGTCCCCTCCCAGCTCCCAGCTCCTTATGCCTTCTAACTGCTTCACTGAGGAACAAAATATGTCCTTGGCTGCATTCAACACTGCCAGGTGTTACCAGTTTTGTTTCTCTTCTGGGAACAAAACATAGCTTCATACCAGACACTGCGAGAGAAGTAACTTCTGTTAGAAACTAAGACAGTGGAAAAGGAGCTAATTCCATCAATATGTTACACTACAGACCAGGAAAACAAATACAAGTCCAATTTATAGGAAAGTTTTTTTTTTTTCTGGCTTCTTAGAAGTCTCATAAATATTTGGGTTAATTGCAGTATCCCTAGAGCAAATATTGGTCCTTGACAGTCTCTCTGCTGTCTAGCACATATTTCTCTGCCTATCTGTCTTGCTCTTTGATTTTCTCATTTCTTATGTGTGCTAGTGGGAGAAGAAGTAGAGGTCAAAGAAGTGAACAAATTGACAGTTAGGAATGAATCCATGCTGCCTCCAAAGAGAATCACAAACTTCTGCAAGGAAGATGTCCAGGTCAGGGCTCATGTACCAATTTTTAATGATAGATTCTCATTTTTTTAAGAACTGAAACCATAACAATATGTGTGAGTAATACAAGGGACAAGGAAGCCAAATGGCAAACTATGTAATTGGTGTGATTCATTTTTAAAAGCTTTGCAGGATAAGTACTAGTAACAACAGAGGTCTCAAAAGAAAAGTGATAGCAACTTACTATTAGCGTAACATTGTTTGCCTTAGGATCAATTTCTGTTTTGCCTTTCACAAGGCTCAGTCTAATAACAAATATCTCCTGAACTTCAACTTCTTCATGAGGATAGATCTGCAGATTAATAGCTCTCAGACCTCCTTCTCCTTCTCCAAAATAAAACGATCCACTCACAGGGTCACCAATGTCACTATTCAAAGGAGATAAAACGTCTTCTGAATTGGGTCCTAAAATGTCCCAGTTAATCTGTGGAAGATATCAGTTTCAGAATGAGAGTGATGATATATTATAGTAGGCCCCCAAGGGGGAGAAATAACAGAATACCATAAGAGACATATTAAGTTCCTTAGTCTGGTAACTAGCAATGTTTAAATCTTTGTTGGTAATACTGAACACAAAATATTCATAATGAATTGCATGTGGGAAAAATAAGCACAACAAATTACAAAAGGAAAATGTGAAGGCTTGGCCACAATGCCAATTTATGAAAATGTATATATTAATAATTAGAAAAGAAGAGAAACTGAAATTTCTTTAGAGAACATACTGGGACACACAGAACACTTTCTAATTCTGTTCCTTTCCGGATTTTTTTTACGAAGTGCCAAAATGAGTACTCATTACCTATGAAAAGTAATATTAGACTTAAAATGACAAACACTCACTTAATAGTCTGCAATAAAAATTTTAAATTCCTCAAATGTTTTTTCATATTTTTAAAGCCTGACTAAAAGCTAAAATATTTTCAAAATATCCTGTAATTATATTTGCTTTTGAGCACTTCAACGTTATTTTTATTTTGGTCATTTTATTTTTCCTGTTTTCTCAAATGACTTCTCAAAAAAAAAAAAAAGTCGAAGATGACTCAGGCAATTTTTACACAGGGAAGAGAAGGAGCTGATGACCAATTTTTCAGTCATTTGCCAACACTGTGAAAGGCCTGCCTTGGTTCATATTTATACCTTCATCAATGGTCTAGATAGAGTTAAAAATGTATATATATAAAATTCATAATAAACAATTTGCTGAAAAAAGAAGTCTGACCAGCTTTAGGAAGTAACTCAATTAAATTAAATGACATTACTGGTGTATGAAATCAACCAAATTTTGGAAGGATTAGGAGCTAGTTTAAAACAAAGCACATCAGACAATAATAAAAGTTAGAAAGAAAGCAGGAGTAATAGAAGAAGAAAAGCGAAGCTAAGATTTCTGTTATACTGCAACTACATGCAATAAAGGCACAGCAAAAACCTGCAATTACTCCACTGGAAACCAGTCACAAAGAAGCTTTTGAAGGAAAATGTATCTTTTTGACCTACCAACTGCAAAATAACCAATATCTGACAGCCAGAGCCTACCTGTGTGTCTCCTAACAACCTTCCAGCTCTTTCCAGAACCAGGAACACTGCCATGGTTGTATCAGGATTGGGAAGAATAATTCGACTTTTGTTGAGAAATCGGACAATGCCCAGGGGGGAGTCACTTTTAGCAATAGTGACCTGGCTCACTAGGTTGAGTCCAAGGACTGCTCCACCAGTAGCTCCTGTCAGCTGGATTTCAAATTGCTCTGCAAATTCACTGTATGAAAAACAAAACAAAACAAAACAAACAAACAAAGAAACAGAAAGAGATTATGAGACATTAAAGAAAAAAGTTAATTAAAAATATACATAGTAATTCAGACATGGATCTCTGAATATATGCAAAAGTCAGCTCAGTAAACTTGCAACAGAAGATTCCTCCCATTTGAGATTAATGGTGATATCTGAAATAAAAATAATGATCTATTTTCTATACATGTTAAATTATTGTCCTAATTTTTAAAAAACAAAAAAGCAGGACAAAATATTTTATTATCCATGGTAGTATTATTAACGGCTAATAATTCTGATAACCTAAAGAAATGTCTTGGTTTTGCATAAAATTTTAAATAACTATGAAACCCTCATAATAGTTTCTCCTTTCTGTTTTGAATTTGGACGTTTTTTTTCAGCACTGCAGCAACTTGCTTTTAAATTCCAGTTTTACATATAGGCATACTGTTCATACTAAATATGGATTACTGAAAAGTAAATCAGTGAATAAATCATCAGACAAATAATTACCTTTCTTCATCATCAATAATAGAGATGTAGATAAAAGTCTGGTTTTGACCATGATCAAAAGTCACAGAGTTATTATGCATTATATAGTCAACGCCATCGGGAAGCGCAGAAATACTTCGAGAAAGAAAATCAGCTGTTACATAGCCGTAAGTGCCACGCTTCCTCACAACAGGAATCATGATAACCCCAGCATCTTCCTCCACTGCAAGGAAAATGTTACCATAGGTATTATATGTCACATTTTTTAAATATAAAGAATTGTGTAGTGAAGTCCTCTCTGTACTCACAAAGGAGTACTCATGATTTCTGAAGCTTCTGTGAGCACAACTTTTGAAAATTGAATACTCCACATTTTACACCATTTAGAGTAAGCAGGTTGTTTCTTGTAGCACAGTAACACATGCTCCTTCAATCAATATGAAGTAATTTTTACATTTTAAGAACTTCCTCAATCATTTTTCCCATTCAAACTTTCAGTTAGTGATTAAAGGTAACATAAGCATCTTCTAACAAACAAATCAGTAATAGGAAAAAAACTATCCTACTCTACAATAAGTTCATTTGTATGAATGACAGCTTACTGCTCTTTTAAAAGATTATATTTTAAGACACTTTATCATACTACGGTAGCTCATTTTATCTTCAGTGATTATATAAAAGCAAAACTTGAGGATTATGGGAAAGTCTTCTACTCAATGTGATAAATGAACAAAACTTCAGGCAAGTTTTAAACAATTAAACAGAGAGGCTACTACCTTTGGAATAGCTTAAATTCATATGAAATTTTCAAGAGCAAATTGAAACTGAGCTAAGAATGTTGAGAATTCACCAGAATACTGATAAGGAATGAAAACATTTCAGCTGATATGAAAGATCAATCCATTTCTTCCATATTTTTACTTTCTTCGACGAAGCAATACACAGGATTCAACTGATATTCATATATATATATATCAAGTCAGGTTAGTTATTAATTTTTTGTGATAATACACACAAGAAATATCTAAGTGAAGCAATGGTTACATCTTCCTATAGTATTTTCCACCTAGGAACACTAAAGCAGTTTCAGCATTACTGTTGAGTATCTCAAATGCAACTTGAGAATATCCTGATTATAGGAAACCAGTTCTGTTCTGTGGTCTTTTCCTCCTGTTCCCTCACTCTCAAGTTTATAGTCCCAGGTACATAAGTAAAAAATCTGTACCATCATGCTTTTACTATATTTACAGTGACAGAAAGTATGAATAAAGAAGTACTTACAAATGCTTATATAGTTTGCATCAAAACTCAGAGCACATGTTGAAAGATAACTCAAAAGTTTATGCCCTAGTCACAGGCTTATCTTCCAAATCACACTGAAACCTTAAAGTAAACTTACCTTGTAGAAAGGTATACTGTGGATCAAATTCTATGATGCCTTCTGCGTTGTCACTTTTTGCTATGGTAACTCGTACTGTGGAGACATTTCCCATTATAGGAGGTTGATCCACCTGTAGACCATTTTCTTTGATGGTAAAATCAAATCCACTTGTAAGAACATAACACAAAAATTTAAAAATTCTTGTGAAAGTATTAAGATGCATGTATGACAATTTAATGATTACAGTTAATACTTTCATTTTCTGGGAATAAACACCAAAAAGTGTTTGGCCATGCTTTCTCAAATCATTATATATAGAAGAATAGCAGTATAGTTCCAGCAATGTATATCTTCCATTTTTTCTTTCTCATGAAACTATAGCAAATATGAATGAGCTATACTCTAAGCAGATTAACCATCTGTTAACAGTGAAACCTATGCACTGTACATGACAGTAGGCTTTCAAAAAGAAGCCTTAAAATCTTCAATCAGGAAAAACTTAACTGATAATTGCCTGCAAAGGTCAATCTCATTGTTAACATATGACATAGCCATTATAATGACCCGTGTTTGCACATCTCTGTTGGAATCTAAGACTTTGATCATCTCTGCTAATATACTCACTCTAAATAAAAAAATGTAATACAACTTCGAACAGGAGATACAAATTGAAAGAGTGAAAGGGTTAGAATTATAAAAAAATTAGTGTCACACCAAAGGAATTCCGTACAGTAACTAGATAATGTATTCACACATAGAATACTCTACTGCATCATAAAAACATAGGCTCTGGTTTTCATTTCTACCCAGGAAATGAAGATATACAAATCCAGACATTGCATATTAACTGGAATTTTTATGCAGTGTGGAAATTCTAAATCATCAGTCATTCAAAATTCAGACATTACATTAGTCCAGTAGTGTTTTCAGATATGAGAGAAAAGTGACACAGCACCTGGATGTCCAAGAATGACATCCATATTTACTTTAATATTAGACTTCATTATTACAGGTACAAAAATCAACTTAATGAGGAAAGTGACAATGTAACTTCAGACAAATATGGCAATACTTTTTTTTTTTTTTCCATGCGGCTCTGTAAGAGTTATTTTAGTGTACCTTTATTCTGATTGACTACAAAAAGAACTCTAGAACATATTCATTTATATTTCTGACAGGCTGCAAAGAGATGATTAACTATAAACAGTAAGTAAACAGAAACTGAACAGACGTAGTTAGCATGCAGACTTGAAAATCCCATATTGTTATATCTGCTTGACATTAAATATTGCATTTCTCACTTTGCTGTTCCTTTTGGTAGAAAGTAATATTCTTTCTGATACTTCTAAACCACACACAGTATTTGTAACTTTATAAGCATATACAACCTAAATAATCATATTTTACTTGTGACAATCTTGTCAACGCTTGTTTCTGTACCTTTTAAACCATTTAAAGAAATGCATGCAATGTATGTACTTTTAGATTAAAGGACTCTTAATCAACCAAATGTTTATGCTATTATTAAGAAAACTGAATTCCTCATTTCTGTCAAGATCACTATTATAGCTGTCCTATAAAACTTCACAGTAAAACAGCTGAATTCCATTGGTGACTTTATGCAGTTAGGTGAGGTACGATATACAACAAGATTTTCAGCTCATTGTAAATCTTGTGCTCAACAGGGTATTTCATCTTTACCTTCCTTGGAGTTCCAACTTGGTAATCATCACTAAGAAGTCTTCAGGACCTTCAGGAATGTCATCGTCATGAATTTCAACCAAAATCATTTTTCTCTCCTCATCTGGCTCAAACACCAACTCCCTTACTGTGGGAGTGAAATCAATTCCCTCCTCTGCAGTCCCATTTATTATTTGAAACCAAAGATGCACTTTGCCATAGCATCCTCTGGAACGCACAATAGTGATGTTAACCTGAGGGGAAAAGGGCGCTGTCAAATAAAAATGAATTCACTCTTCTGTTACAGTTGGTTTCAAAAGACTCTTCTAAAGGCATCTTTTCCACAATTGCTGATAGATAACAATTGCTGCCTTTAATAAATACAGAGTATATGCAATCTAGCAAATGGCATTCTTTCTCAGACTATTAAAAAACTCAGCAAGCCTCAGAGAGCCATTATAGAGATTGTGCTATGATAAATGCAAGAATCTTTATTTTTCTTCTGAAGTTAAGCATAAAGATAGCAAAAATACTGAAATCTTTGAATATTTTACATATGAAGGAACTTTAATCTAATACCAATTTCTCTTCTTCTATTGTTTGTAGTAATTCCCTTGAAAATGTAAACTCTCCATATGGAAAATCACTAGCGGCCATGGTAATATTTGCTATGTTGCTAGATTCATTTATGAATGCTCCATCACTGATTTCAGTTAGTTGAAACTGGTAGTAGTGCTTTTCCTCAGGATAGTTGTCATCTAGAGCCTAGGAAGAAAAAATAGTGAAAGCTAAAAGCATTCATACTGTTTCCTGAGAGAACGATATAATTAGTTACTGACCAAGATAATATCTAAATAAAAGGAGGTACTCAAAATAGCTAATAGTATAAAATCTCTCATATACCTGTATTAGAACAACTGCTGCAGATTGCCTGTCTCGCATTGTCAAGGTCCCCGATATCTCTGTAAATTCTGTATGATGAGGAGGTGTTATATTCCAATATATCATGATCTCACCAAAAATCCCTGGGCCACGTGTCAGGCTGCAGGTAGGAAAACAAATACAGATTTTGTTTTCTGCCTTTATTAGCTCATATCCAACCCAGAGACAGACAGTATATCAGACTGTCGTGCATGACAGAAATACTGTTGGCATTGGGAAGATAGAGTTTTAACATATTAGGCCACTAGTAAAATCTTTACAATTCCTTCTCCAGAGAAGAACATTCCTTCTTCAGAGAACACTTCTGCAATTCTTTTGTATTTCACTCTGTTGGGAGGCATCTTGAACTCTAACTTTACAGAGAGAACTTTACAGTTTCCTAGCATTTATAGCCTAAGAATGGGAGGTAAAAACTGAACTATTGTGGTTTCGTTCTGCATTTTGGGAGAAACACTTGCAAAACAGAAGGGATATAGGACTGAAAGGTAAAGCTCACAGGCATTTTGGGAGGTTGGAACTAGATTATCTTTAAGGTCCCTTCCAACCCAAGTCATTCTATGCTATAAATTTATTTTCTAAGAGAGAAAAATGCTATTATACTACAATGAGATCACTTGGGAAATGTAGAAGTTTCATATTCCTTCTTCAATAGAATCATAGATGCCCATCCAGTTCCAAACCCTTGCCATGGGCAGGGACCTCTTCCATCAGATCATGATGCTTAGGGCCCCACCCAGCCTGGTCTTGAATGCCTCCAGCGATGGGACATCCACAGCTTTTTTGGGCAGCCTGTGCCAGTGCCTCACCACCCTCTGAGTAAAGAATATCTTTCTTATATCTAATCTAAATCTACTTTATTTCAGTTTTAAACCATTACCCTTTGCCCTATCACCATATGCCCTGCTCAAAACTTTCTCCATCTTTCTTATAAGCCCCTTTAAGAATTGAAATGCTGCAATAAAGTCTCTGAAGTCCCAGCTACATTTTCATTTCTTTCTCCTGTTTTCAATTGATCAAATGCAGTAAAATATTAGTATTTTGTTTCAACTAAAAACCCAGGTCTCAATTTGGTTTTTCTAACCTTTTTGGTAAAATACTGAAATGCGGTTCAGGAACTAATGCTGACAAGCACAAAGAATATTTAAACGTCATTGACTTCCTTCCTTTGATTAGAACACCTTTTCCTTAATTTGACAATTAAATTTGTAAATAATCTGAAGACTGAGAATAATATTTGGGGCTCCTCAATAATACTGAATGCACTTTACATACACATTGTATGTTCTGATCTCCTTTAAAAAGAGACATCTGATTTTAAAAACAGTTCTCATTTTAGAAGCGATAATGACATACAGCAAAGAAAAAATGTGGATTCTCATAGCTTCTGAAATTGTTGTTTGAAAAAGTGAGCAATGTACCTACCTAATCAGAGCAGTCCCATTATAATTGCCAGAAGGTTCTCCAATCAGAACATGCTTGGATGAATGGTCTATCCCAACCACCCCAGATGCTCCTTCATCGCCCAAAATAATGACGGTTGCCAGACCTATGAAAAGAACAAAACTTCTAATAGTAAATAATAATAATTTAAAACGAAAACAAAACAAAACAAAACAAACCCAAACAAACAGAATTTACAAGAGAGAGCTAACTTTTGAAAATTTTGTGAATTTTAAGCATTGGCTGCCCAGAAAGCCTGTGGAATCCCCACCCCTTGATGTATTCAGAATTTGCTAGGATAAGGCCCTCAGCAATCTGATTTAACTGGGAAGTGTCCCTGAGTAGGGTTTTCCACTAGATGATCACCCTGGATGATCACTTACAAATGAAACAAATCTATGTTTCTTACAGGTCTGAGGCCAGTTTTGATTGTTGCTTCTTGTTAAAGAATTATTTTTGCACGATGTTAACTGTGGTTTGTTCTGTTTTTTACAACTGAACACAAAAGTTCATATTAACAAATAGTTTAGAATGAAAAATTATGACCTAAAATTCTTATTGATTTCTTCAGATAAGTAAACAACTTATGAAAATGGACTGATGTTTCAAAACTGCTAACAACTAGCTGTATACAACACATATAAGCGCTGTAGTCTGAAATAACGTGAACAGACTTACTAGAATCCTCATATGAAGTGTCTCAAAATAGAATGTAATTAAACAATTCTTTACCATTTACAGGGGATATCTCTGCATCACCAGCAGAAACCAGCTGAATGGTAAATGTTTCATTCCCTTCCAGGACATCATCTTCTACTGCATGTATAACGATCAATTTGTGGGATTCAGTCTGGATCATGTAAAGATCAGAAGATACATACATAAGGTGAAACTAAGAAAAAATAGAATATTATGCTATGCAGAAGAACCTATTTTCCTTCAACAAATCATGTTAAGTATGCATATGTTTGATATATTCCATAGCTGATTTTTTTTTAAATAAGAAATTTCTGTTTTACCTAAAATGTTTTCTCACAGATTGATAAACAGTAAAAATTGCCTCTCAAACATTATGTTCCACCTCAGAAATGCCCTGGACATTTTCAACGGAATAACAATTGAAATTATTTTTAAATTGCATTCACATGCAAATTCTCATCCTAGATGAAACTTTCTATACGCAATCTTTCCCATCAGAAAGTACGTATTCAATATAATACAGAAATTCTATTATTAAAACTATGAGTAACAGATCACAGGAAATTCCTATCCAATCCACATTTCTGACAGTGGGCAAGTGCTTTAAAGAAGAACACAGGAAAAAAGCAAGCACATTTATAACTTTAGTAGACCACATGTACATACCTGTATTCTTATACGCATGCATACATAAGGACTGCAGGAATGAAAACTATTTTCAAGAGTATCGGTAGAGATGGGCAGGAAAATGAAAGTAAAACTTTTCTGAATATTTGTGTCTTACAAAAAAATTACATTCCAGATGATTAAAAGAAACATCAGGTACACCTATCTATTTAATGCACCTATCTAGTTAATTTTCTGCCTTGTACAGACAGAATAGCTTATATCTTATTTTAAAACACATTTATTCATTAGTAATTTTCAGAAGCCTGTAGCACACAATATTAAAATAACAATAGCTTCACAATGTCCAATATTTAATCTCGTGTTTCAGAACTCTAATCTGCCATGAAACTCAGATAAAACTGTATAATCTGAAAGTCACTAGAGTGACTTATTATTTATTTTTAAAATCTGCAAATGCTGAACATTCGTTTACCCTTCTCATGTCTTCAACTTTATTTTTTGCTTGTATGATAATGCAATAGAAAAATTGCTCCATTCTTAACATTCAGTACATTGTTGCTCCTCTTTCTTAACAGTAAAAACAATTCATATTTGAAGATCCTGTCTTCCTGTTGATTATATTATGCTGCCTTAAAAGCAGTACAACAGCTTTTCTTTTCAGTTTGAAAAAACAGTGCATATTGCTAACCTCTTTGGTTCAGACTGGCCTTTTGTTAATGTTTTCGTATTTAGTAATCTCTACATGTAGAAACCCATAACAATAAACATGCATACACATTAAAGAAAATATCTGTAGAGCTATTAATAGTAAATCACTTACTGTTGAATTAGAAATACCTCATTAAAGTGAAGAGTACCATTCAGAGGGGTCAGGTCATATTTGGCAGCTTCCTCAAGAATCCATATCAATTTAACTGCTCCCTGTCCACCTGGACTTCGACTTACAGTGAGCTGTACAGTCCCTGCAGAGTCATCAGGTGTCTGAGGTTCCTTCACTGTTACCTGGTAAAGAAAGGAGAGGAGGACGTAAGAAAGGCTGTAGCAAAAGGCACCCATGCTGACTTAGGGGGGGGGGGGAAAAAGCCACATTATTAACAGCAACATAAACCAAGGACAAGAATAAAAACAAACAAGATAATAGGCATAAGGAATGTGTTGAATTCTGCTAGCAAAGATGAGTCACTTCAGTTATTTTTGTAAGGTCTGTGATTCAAAACAATCACAGACAGTCACAAGCTATGGACAGCAGCAGAATTATTCACTGTCAATCATTAAGATGAGAAATGTTTTGCAATTTTTTTTTCAAACTTTAGTTTCAGTAATACAGATCATTACAAATTCATTTCAACATTCAGCAAAACTCTAAAACTCCTACCTGAGACATCCTGGATTATTAATACCCTGAATCAAGATGTATTCATACAGAAGCCTAAGTCTATACTGTAGTGTTTTCATCGTCATTATCATCCAACACTGCCAGATTTGTCATTATCATCCTACACTGCTTGCATTACTGGAAGGTCTAATATGCCTTTCAGTGAAACAACTGTCTTCCAATGCAGTGAAAGCTTACCAAAATCAGCTATGTGTTAGTGACACAAGCCCATTATTTTGCTTTTGCAGAAAATAGCATAATCCAAATCATACTCACACTTTTTACTTCAAACCCAAATACTCCAACAGGCGAGTCGTTGGGAGGAATGGCAACAGTTACTAGGGTATCATCTCCAAGTCTTGCACCACCTGTTACCCTCACTAGGGCAATCTTGAATATCTCAAGGAATTCGACTTCATTGTCATCTATGATTGTAATTTCTATTTCTCCTGTAGCCTGAAATAAAAACAGTAAAACAAACAAAAAAAAGTTTCATTTCTAATACTCTCTGAATTGTTTGAAAAAATATAAAATGTAAAATAAATCTGTCTTATCTAATAACAGATAAACACACATTGTTTGGTTGTGCTCATTTCTCACTGTACTTTCCTATTTACCCATACAGGATGAAAATATTTTAATTCAGCCACAATGCTACTCAAGAAGTATACTCTCCTATTCCTAAAGACCAATTCTCTTGACATAAACTTATTTTATGTACTATCAGGGGCAGCATGAAATTTAAAACTGAACTAAAAAACATAAAACATAAAAAACATAAAAAACATAAAAAACCATGCAGGCTTATTCTGAGAGTCTATAGAGAAGACAGGTCATGTTACAGCTTTTAATGTAACAAAATTTATTATAAGAAATCATAGCTTCACCTCAGGAAGAATAGCTTCACATCAGGAGAATCTTTCATAATCCTAAGGCCATAAATAAAATGTTTTCAGTGAATGGATGAAAATTATACTGGAAGAAAATGTGAGAAACTCTTAAACTGGTAGCCCAGAGACAAACAAACTTTTAGCAAGCACCTACCTGGCTATCTGCAAATGTAAGGTTTCCGAATGATGGTGTAAAGTCTTCAAAGCCAGCAGTTAAATAAATGGCTTCCCAATACAGAGTTGCTGTCCCAAACCTCCCAGCCTTTCGAACAACTGGAAGTTTCAGTATATTCTGTGGTGGTGGCACCTCATACCCAGCAACAGTTCCAGTTATATCCTGTAAATTCAACAAGAAACTAGTGAGTGTCATAGCTTCTGTTTATCTATTTATTGACTTCTAGGTAAGCATGAATGAAGTAATGCATAATCACTTGTAAATTGGTCTGAATTTAGCACTGATCTTGCATAGCAAAAGTAACTATTAGATGACCTTCTGACGCTCCTCTCAGAATATTCTGTGACTGATTTTAGCACTTCCAGCTCCCTAATGAATTTCATATATCATTTGTGCAGAAACTTCCAAGAATGAATTGTTTGTCTGGTATCTGGCCTATTCATGCAGAACAGTTCAGCGTCATAAATCCTATTACAATAATATCAAAAGTGGTCTGAAATCCCAGACTCTCCTGCTGGAATGTGATTTTAAATATTTTTCATTCAGATTTACTTACCTTTGTAACATTGAAACTAAAAATTCCTCTGGCATCATCATTTTCTTCGATTGTTATTTCAGCTATTTCTAATCCAAGCCTCTTCACACTTGGCTGACCTCTTGTGCGAGAATCGACCAGCTGCACACCAGTAATATTGATTATAAATCCTTCCTGTAACTCTGGAACATTATCCTGAAAAATGTGTTTTAAACGTCACTTTTTTCTACAAATTTCTAAAAGGAAGTTATGAAATTACAAACTTGATAAACTTTTAAGTTTTACAAGATTATAGTACTTGCAGAAAGATGGCTTCTTCTAGGTTGCTTACTGTTCCAAAACTTGGGATTATATAACCAATTCCTTGCTGCATATCATGTGAAAGGTAGAATATTTTTCCTAAATTTTAGAAGCTGAAGTTGATAATCAGATTCCAGATCTACTAAAACAGCAGTAAGAATTGCTGGCTGCTACTTCTTACTCCTACCTATAATAAAGCTGGTCAGATTTCAGAAACTAAGCCAGAACTTGAAAAAGAATACCCCCATGCTGAATATATTTGAAGAATTTACATATTTTTAGTGAGAAATTAACATTTCTCAAACTACAGAACAAACCTGTTAACAGGAACATAGAGTAAAATCCTCCACAAAACTGCAGTAAGTTATAAAAACATTAGGTATCTAAGACATTTACAGTTTCCTTCTTTTCATCAATATTTATTAACTTGGGTACTAAAACAAATCACACTACTTGGTTCACTCCTAATAACCAGTATACAAATTCTTTTGATACAGATGACTGCAATTCTTGCTAATTTACAACTGATGATACAAGCATCCGACCTTAGCCTCTTCTAGAATACTTAGTTCTTTTAAAATAGGAACAGTAACGTTCTCCCTTTCTTTAAAACACCTTATTCACTAAAGTTGCTGTTACGGCTACTCACAGGTAAAATAGTGATCATGACAGATGTTATTGTTGCATTCTGTGCCATAATGATTGTCTTCTTTTCTATTATATAATCCTCATTCTCTGTTGCTTGGTTGGAGAGGGGAAGTTCCGAGTTAGGCATGGTGCTCAACTGAACTGCAATCTCTCCAACAAATCCTTGCTCACGAACAATTTGTAAATTAACAGTGGTAGAATTCATTTCTCCTATAAAAAGGAGGAGAAAAATGAAGATGTGATTGTTTAAAGAAGTGATTGCTCTGCTTGATTCCCAGCTTGCCTAATTGTACTGGAGCTGCTTACTAGAGTCTGCTTCAGTTCTGCTTAACAACACAACCATACTTGACTCAGGCAAATCAACACACAAAGATCATGTAAGCATATAACAGTATGTAAGCCAGTGAAGTATTTTAAGATATGATCTAGAGAAATAATATAATACTGAGCGTTGACAATTTAAAATGCTTGCCAAACAAACTTTCATTTCATTACTACTTTTATTCATTTTTCTTTCAAAACTCCCATCTCACTGTGTTGCCTGGCCTTTACATGCCTAGGAGATCACTATTAACTCTAACACAGAAAGTTTCACTGTAGCTAGTCACTCTGATTGTAAATTTTAGAGAAAGCTACTGTGCTTTTCTCTAACTCAAATTTTGAAGAAAATGAGACACACACATCACCAAGGCTTGCATTTCTTTTTGAGAACACAGACTTACATTTTTTTCCAATGAACTAAACAAATCATTTGGCTAAAAGTGCTGGATATATTGTAAGAGATAAAAACCAACAGGCTTTGTACTTCCAACTAGTTTCATCAAATTCGTTATCTGTATTAATTAGACACTATTTCACAATTAGCACATTTTTTGCAAGGAACCAAGAAAATCCTTCACAACACTTTCAGGGACAGGCAAAAAAAAAAAAAAGGCAACCGTAATTGGCCTTAAAATAGAACTGCCATGAAGGTTTTAGCTGCCCTAGTATTCTGATGAAAAATGTGGAAAATGCGCTTCTCATAAATTTTATTTTTTTCTATGGACAAGATATTAAATTGCCAGGAAATTTCAATTGGTCTTTTGAAGTATTAATAGCTTATCTGCTGGGAGAAGCAGCCTTCTCCCAGCCAGCTACTGGAAAACTACCAGGCTGGAGAGAATGCTGAAGCAATCAGCTGCCTACATCCCTGAGCCAGCAGAGAGGGCAGGAGCTCAAGCACCACTGTAGTTCTCCTACGGCAAACTGCCTGGCCGATTCTTTAAAGTCTGATATCATCCAATCAAGTGAGCAGTTAGTAAGCAGAAAAGCTCCAATTCAGTTTCCTTGAAATGTAATTCACATTTGTTCTACTTCCTTCTTCTTCCCTGTGCCATGGAACAAAATGTTTCCCTTTTAGACCCATTTCCTGAGGAAAGTGTTTTTATTTAAACTATTTTATAAGATCATGAATCTAATCAAATGGGCAAATTTGCTTTTTACCTAAACAGAAGGATTTTATTTGCTAGTTTAAATACAACACAGGATGACAACACTTTAATAGGTTAGCCCTTACAAAATGATGCAATAATGTTGATCTGTGCAATGCGACATAGAACATAACATATAATGAAATATCACAGTTACATATTTTTGAGGATATATCTACTACAAAATTTGTATAGAAAAATGCTGCTCTTTAAGACAATCACATAACCAATGTTATAATTTCAATTACGCTGACCTTAAAAAAATACATGCATGTTTTAGAACAATCAAGAAACAGACCTACCTTCTGGCTCTGTGACTTTAACAAAGAGAGAGTTTGTATGCCAGCCAATCACACCATGTGGAGAATCACTAGGTAAAATGGTAAGTACTGCTCTTGACCGTTCGGGATCAATAATAGCTCCTTTTGTGGTATCCTGAACACCCACGGTGGTAACACGAGCGAGGGTGATATCCACAGTCTCTGAAAGCTCTGCAGCACTGTCTGCAAGAATTGTCAACGTGATTGTGGACAGGACCTGACCTTCTGAAAACGCAATCTAAAGTTTTACAGGGGAGAAAAAAAAGGCAATTTCTTCTCAGCGTTGTCATACCAACTATTTTATTCTGTATAACTCTATCAATAAAAGAAAAAAAAATTAAGAAAGCATACAAAAAACAAACGAGATCTAGAAGAGATAGGCAACAAAAAGAGTCATTTTAAGAAAAAAGCACTCTGGTAAAATATTTTGAAACATAGGTCACAAAGAGAGAGATGAATTCTCAGTCAAAAGCTTAATAATCAGAGAGACCAAGCACCCAACTGAGGATGAGTTTGGGATAATCAAGCAAACTACAGCTATCTTCATTATAAACAGTCATTCAACTTCAGACATCTTCCTGACAGCTGCACTCCAAGATGAGGCAAAATAGGTCAGTCACTTGAAAATGATCACACATGCTTATTATCACAGAACTGCAGAATGGTGGAGGTTGGAAAGGACCTCTGGAGATCAACTAGTCCAACATTCCCTGCTAAGAACAGGTTCAACTAGAGTCGGCTGCTCAGTCTACATCCAGCCTGGCTTTGAATATCTACAAGGATGGAGATTTTACAAATTGTCTTGGCAACCTGTGCCAGTGTTTCACCGCCAATACAATAATGGTGTTTTTTCTTAAGTTTCATAGAATCATAGAATATACTGAATAGGAAGGGACTCAAGAGGATCATCAAATCCAACTCCTGATGCCAAACTTCATACATCTAAACGGCTTCTTTGTATTGTGCTCATCGCAGGCACAATCGTCTTCTTTACTCCCCTCCAAGCTTTTTATAGACAGTGGTAAGATCCTCTCTGGGCCTCTCCTCATATCTCAGATGATCCAATAACTTAATGACATTTAGGGCCCTTTCTTGCACTCTTTCCAGTAAGTCCATAATTTTTTTGTACTGGGAACCCAGAGCTGGACTCAGCAAGACAGATGTGTCCCAATACTGCTGAGTAAAGGGGCAGGATCGTCTTCTTTGATCTCCTGGCAATGCTCTGCCTAAAGCAGACCAGTACTCAAGTACACATTCCTGGCTCATGTTCAACTTGTCCTTCTTTATTTGGTTTTCAAATTATGCAAAATTATCTATATCTGGACTGAGGTTTCTTGCATAATACACTTAAGTTTAATGTTTTCTCAAACATTACAGAAAGAGGAAGAATCAGTTAACTGCTGACAGCTCAGCATTCTTCCTTCTATAATGTGCTGGGTCTGGCTGGGGAGGAATTCACTTTCCTAATAGAAGCTCATAAAGAGCTTTGCATTTGTGGCCAGAAGGTGCTGATAACACATGAGTGTTTCAGCTGTTGGTGAGCAGTGCTCACATAGCATCAAGGCTGTCTCTCCCACAGATCACTCCAAAGGTCCATAGCTCAGGAGTTGGCAAAAGGGGCTGAGTGTTTTGGGCTTATGTGGCAAAGTTCTGGTAGTGGGAGACTGCAGGCTGGCCTCTGTAAGCAGAGCCCAGCAGCTGCGCCATGTCAGATCAGAGTCAGCTCTGCCCCACTCCGGAAGGGAAGCACCAATGGCCAGAACTGAGCCATGAGTGATGCTCATTGTGCCTCTGGAAGAGCAAATTTAAGAAAAGGAGAAACTGCTGTGCAACAGCAGCTGGGAGAGAGGAGTGAGAAATGAGAGAAACTTTACTTGTTAAGCTGTCTTTATCTCAACCAATAAGCTTTTCCATCTTTCATTCTATGCCTATTCTGTTAAGAAGGGCAGAGTAAGAGGGCAACTGAATGGGGGTCTGGCATCCAGCCAAGGTCAACCCAGAACGTATAAATATATTGAAAGTATGATGAATGTGTAATATGTATCACCATCATTACTAATTGAAAGAATGCCTAGTCTGCAGTTTTGTTAATCTTTTCCTCTCTGCCCCCCGTACAAAATGACCTGGGAATGCTTTGTACAACTATATATATTCTTTTTATTTTTAAATTCAAAAAGCCAGCCAATTAACCAGGTCTTTCTCAAAAACAAAGACATGCTATACCTATAAACACTTAAGCTACACCTACACTGAAGAATAAATAGAAATTTTGAGTGAATGATGTTACACATATACTTTAATTTATGTCTCTTTTTACCTGAAAAAGTCTGCAGGAAAACCATGTAGCATCCTTCCTCTTTTGATTCATTCTGATTTAGAGTTCTCAGGGAGTATTTTTATAATTTCTGTATGATTATTTTTGGTATTCTGTGTTTTCCCATCCTGATTTCTCTCTAAATCTTTTTTTTTCATACTTCAGCTGCCATATAACCGTTATTTCCAGAAGTACAGCTTATTTTTAAAAAGTTTTGTCCCTTTCTTCCCATACTTGTGACTTCTGCTAGAGCTCTACAGTCTCAGGGCTCATAGGGTTTTTTGTCTTCTAAAGATGGCCGCTAGGTGGAGGTACTTGACTTCAAGAATCAGGCATCTGCGGGTCCCAAAGCATATAAAGTTTTTGCTAGTAGAAAACTGGATTTTAGTATGGCTTGAAATCTGAACAGTCTCAGAAATAAGAAAAAAAGGGACTTGTGATGCTCCCCTAGACCACTGAGGCTCTCAACTCTATCAACAACACCAGGAATAAGAGCAAACACTCCTGGATTCCTACCTATGCAAATGATTTGACACAGTAGCTAGATCTCACAGCAGGAAGAATGGAAGATGGGAACTGGATACTGCAGACAAACATTTCTACTGCCTGGACAGAATTGCAAGATCTGGTTCTAAAGGAGCAAGAGTCACGTTGTGCTATTACATTACAGCCAAAAGCAAGAACTGCCAACATCACAGGCAAGGACCAGGAAGCAGAAATTAACAGAATGGGACAATCTAACAAGTACTATTCCTTTCCTGCACCTATTTTCTGAGGCAATACAGTCACGGCTTCCCTAATATCAGTGATGTTATTACGTACCATTCCTGAAGCTGGAAATACATCACTTATGCTCCCATTCGCCATCCACTCTACTGTAACTCGTCCATATGCTCCTACCAAACGTTCAACATTCAGAGTGATTAAGCTGTCCTGTTCCATTTCTTCTACTTGCTTAAATAAAGAACCCTGGAAAACAAAGTAGCAAAACCACAAAGTTATTTTGTTGTACGTAAAAGTTTATTTAGGAATCTTGATATTCAAAGTGGGGCAGTGACATTAGGCATCAATGAATTGGTCTACCATTAAGTAGTCAAATAGATATTAATTGATATATTAATTGATATATTGATTATTGAAATATACATCTCTTCTGAAGTTCCACTTGTTTCTTACTTGCTTCATACAGTTTGAACATAAAATACTGTACTCAAGAAATAAATTAAGACTTGCTTTTTTGCCAAATGTTAGAATTTAAAATGTCAGGCCCCTGTAACCTAAAGCAAAAAAGACAAGTTTGGTTGTCTTCTACAGTGTTTACTGATCTAAGAACTAACCACTCCAAATCACAGAATCACAGAATGGCCTGGGTTTGAAGGGACTCCCAGGGCCATCAAGTTCCAACCCTCCTGCCACAGGCAGGGCCACTAACCTCCAGATCTGGTAGTGGCAGACTGGCTTACCTCATGACATAGCCCAATTAGTGTACTTTTCAGGGGCAAAGGATCTTCAGATTTGTTTACTAAATTCCCTTGATTAACAAGTGAATAGCAACTAGATAGTATCAAATATGACAGCTGAAAACTGAATTTAAATTTAGTTTGTTGCAAAATTAAATTGATAAACTAGCATGTTAACGTGAACATAAGGAGATTATAAAAATTTCAGAGTAGAGACTATGGAACTAGTTTCCTATCATACTGTGTTCAACATAATCACATTGCAGTGCTAAATGAATGTTAAAATGCAAATGACTCCCATTACTAGAAGACTTAAGAAAAACAATCCTGTCACATTCTCCATTTTACAGTTCCATTATGTTTGTTCAATTATTCAGAAATTATATATACATATTTTAATGATTTACCTTAGAATTTTTACCTGAGCAAATGCAATGATTCCATAGGCATTGTCATTGGAAGGAATAATTATGTTAACAAAACTATGAGCACCGATCTCTGCACCTCCTTTAGGACTTTTTAGCCACACACTGAAGCATTCTTCCTCCTCTGGGATAATGTCATCAAGGATATTGACAGCTATCACAACTTCCATGTCCCCAGGATCAAATATCAATTCACCTGAACTAGCACAAAAACACATACATATAACGATTACAAATTTAGGATAGATGCTTAATGACTTCTAGAAGTACTGTTGTAAATTTAAGCATTTTTGAGGTGCAGTTATTGTTTATATTTCTCAGGAAGTAATTTGGGTTAAAAGAGTATTTTCTTTAACAAAACAACAATAGATCAAAAAGTAACTGAAATTATGAAAGTGATTTCATTTATCCTAAATAGAAGCTCTTAAAAAATGAAGTCACGACTGTTAAGTCTTTCTTGACCCATGTTTTAAAATCAGTTGTGAGGCTGCCCGACTTCAAATTATCTTAAACTGTGAAAAATTCTCTTCACTGTTGATGAAATAAGCTTATCACACATAGAAATGTATAACATTCTCAGTATGTATAACAGAAAAAGAAATGCAAGAGCTGTGAGAAAATTATACAAAACTAAAAAGCCTACCTGGGTATAAAATCTGACTGATTGGAAATAGTGGTCAGTTCATAAATCTGGGAGTTGGATTTGGCAGACAAAACAATCAAGCTTTTGCTGGAGTTCAGAGACCTTGCAGTAACTGAAGTGATATGATCGGCATATGGGGCTTCTAGCATTAGAGTGAATTGGTTCACTTCTGAGTTCCAAGAGTACAGTGCTGTTGTATCCTTACCAGCTAGCAGAAAATGAACTATATGGAGCAAAGAAGAGGAAAAAAAGACTTTTTCAGTGATACATATGTATTTAAAAGTTCTTGTTGTAATATCAGAAATGTTCTTTATAGAACACGGACTATACTAACTTCTAAGGTCTGATAAATACATATGACAAAAATGAGCACATATATTTCTACAATTCCAGCATTATAAACTATGGTTTGAAAAAATATTTTCATTTAAGTCTTACCTAAACCTGAAGGAGGCATGAAGACATGGATATTTCTTACATCATGGACTTGAAGAGACTGAAAGTGTCTAAAAGTAGACTGCCCGGTCTCCCAGATAAAAATTTCAGAAGAATTTCCAGATTCTACAAAGAAGTAAAATAGTAAAGCTCACATTACTTTTCTGCCTGTTAGTTAAATAACATACTACTGGCTATTCAAAAGTCAATGATTCACAATTATGAAGTGTGATATTAGAGTATTTTCCTTTTTATTTGGTGCATAACTCTGTAGTTGATGTCCATGTGATGATTTATCCACCAACACCACTTAAGGGCTTTAGCGCATGCATTGACATGTAAGGACATTCTGACTAAAATCAGACAACTGCTAATTGCAGAGAAAACTGCGGACTGCAACGTAAACTTTTTAGAAGCCACAGGGACAAAACACCACCTGAAATATCACACTTGTAATAAAACACAGATGTTCTTAGCTGACCAATGATCTCTGCAGAACACAAAGTTCAGAAAAGCTTAGAAAGAGTGTGATCAGCAGATAGATGACTAAAGTTATTATTTTGCATTGTTCTTGGGAAAATATTTCATTTGTTTTGTAAGTGTTTGAAAACAAAAGCGCTTTTATTTTCTAAGAGAAAAAGCAGAGATTACTTTGATAAAGTACTTATTAGGGTTAAATGCGTATTGAGGATGGTCACTCCCCAGTAATAATTAAATCCTTATCTAAACTTCTTTAGCACAGATGCCTTTGCTTTCAAACAAGCTGTTGTGTAGTTAGTAAACTCATTCCTCATTTTCTGCTAAATACCTTTTGCAGTAATTAAATAGATATCAGATTCAGAAATCCATGACTCCACATGTTTTACTTCTTTTACTGGTACTTGATGAAGCTTTCTAAACTCATTATTCAACCACTGGTACATGAGCATGTCTTGGCTGGTATTTGACAAAGAAACTAATAGATACATCAAGCCTCCTCTTGGAAACAAGTCTATGTTCAGAACTCCATAAAGTGGAAGTTGATGGTGCAGCACAAAAATGGCTTTATTCCACCAGAAAACCTGTGGAAATATGAAGATCTTTTCTTTATATATTCATAATTAGAATCGAGAGAAAATAAACTAAATGACACGCTGAAGAATTGTGAAAACTTATTGTGAAGTAAATTCCTAGTTTCTAAGGTGGACCATGTATTAAGGTAGAAGTTCAATAGTAAATAATTGGGAACTATCTTATTGTAAGCATCTGTGCCTGCTCTTCAGACAAATAGGTTTATGTTCATAAGATATTTCTGTTCTCCAGCATGTATATACTAAATTTCAAAACTGAAATAACACTAGCAATAAAGACAAACCAGATGTAAATTATACACTCATGTAGAAAGTATTCATACATATAAACAAGCCTGGAATTTTAATTATTACAAATTTATAATAGAAACAGAATTAAGTTGTCGGAGGTATATCCTTCTAGATTTACTATTATCCTTTCATTTCTCAAATTAAACAAATTACCCGCATAAGACCCGGAGAAAACTGAAGAATATTCAAACCTGGATGGAGCTGGAACTGGTTGTGTGACTAACAATAAGCAGATAGTTATCCTCCTCCACAGCAAAATGTTTCACATGTCTGGTATCCAGAACAGATAGAGTCTGTACCTGCGAGGGAAATATGACAAAAAGGGTCATTGCTTATTTGTATATGTACACACACAAATACACTTTATATTACATTCTATATATATATAAAGAGTATGCATAGAATTACAAATTCTAAAATTACATATAAAACTATACTATAAAAAACCCTTCATATATATATATATATATATATGCATTTATGGTTAATTTACGAAATTAATGTAGCTTATCATAGTTTTTTTCAGATATTATTCTATGACTTCCCCCATTTCCCAACATCCTCCACATTCACCCAACTGTAAATATAAAAACAACTGTAAAGAACTGGCCATGATAAACTTACATGGTTGAAGTTGTCTAGTATTTTAGGACCCCAAACTTTTGGCACATAGAATATTTTTTTCTAAAACATGTCTGGACTGCAGGACTTCCCAACGTCCTTGCCAACCTATACTATGCTATGATTTTATAAGTAAAATAGATTTACCCACAACAATCTCCATCCAGGCATGAATGTATACACACTGTTGTTGGAAGCTCCCTGCCCAGCTCCTCCATGGGTAATCACTAGGTAGGAAGAGTCACCGATTTGGAATGACACACAGCTTTTAGGATTCCACAAAGTGAAATTCTGTGAGAGGAATAGTCAGACTGTGACTTAAATTCCTTATTTACTAGCATGTTTGCTGTTTGGAAACAAACATTTACCTCAACAGGAATAAATACTCCTTTCCACTGGTAGATAGTAGAAAATGTAGCTGGAGGCAAACGCAACAGAACACCATACAGGATTTCTCCTGAGCTAAAGAAACACCAACCAGACACTGACTCTTCCACAAAACTTTGCAAGACAGACAGGACACTGACACCACCCCCTGCAATATAGTAAACGAAAACATTATTTAATATTAGCTGACTCTTGAGGTCTTTTCCAACCCCATGTCCTCTGCCAAAAACAGTACTAAGTGTCTTAGTATTTCTTCCAAGCTTATGTAATTGCATCAAAATGTTACAATACTGAGGATATAATTAAAGTTAAGCAGTATATGTATTTTTCATTTGTTAAAACCGCATATGAGAAATGCCTGGGCAATGTAAATCTGACATAATAATTCACTTTAGAATGTAGCTAAGAAAATTAGCTAGATAGCAAGTAGTGAAATCAATAATAAAAAAAAATTCAAGATGTTTGTGTTTTGTTCCACTCTTCCCCCTCATCATACCAGGCAGCCATGGTACCAAGATTCTTAAACTGCCTAAGCTGTTTGACTGGCTTACAGAAAAAAGCACTGTGTTGTTTGAACTAAATTGCAGGAAGTAAACTCCCAGTCCTATACAGAGGTTAGACCCACTGCTGAGATGAACAGGGTGTGGATTCATATTCAAAATTAGTCATTTCCTTTTTCGTCTTTTTAGTTTCAGTCTGGATCAGTAATAACACATATCGGTAGAGGAATAAAGAAAGATTAGCATGGAAATGGGAACAAGAGGGCAGAGATGGAAGGATAGCTTCCTTCAGTGCAAGTGTTAATATGGACCAGATTGAAGTGGTCATTAAATGACAGCCTCCCACAAATGCATCACAGTAGGCACACTGGAATATATTTCAGAAAAGCATGCAGTGGTCTTTTTGAGAATATCATTATGTCAGGTCTATGGAAAACATGTCACTTACACTATGTTAAAAAAATCTGAACTTACAAGTAGTAGAGTAAAAATTTTATTTAAAAAAAAAAGTTTAGTGACAGTAACATTCACGTTGTCAGCAAAGACAGCAAAAGACATTTCTAAAACTCTGGCAGAAGTAGCTGATGATAAGGTGACTCTTAAGCAGCTAGGCTCTTTTATCTACTGAATATTGACATACTCAAAAAGCATATTAATTTAATCGGGTCAGAATAAATAAATTTATATTCCAAAGTTACATCTTGTGTATGTTTGGCTAGTTTATTACTATCTCCACTTTGACAAAAGCAGTGGAAATTCTCTATAAAGTAAACGTACTGATGCCAAATGCAGTCTCTGACAATGTCTCCCACTCAATGCTCACAGATGTGTTGAGTCCATTAGTCCGTGAAACTTTTAAATAAGCTGTAGTGTTGGCCTCTTCGATTACGAGGAAATTCGTCCTAAATGTGAGAATCATAAAAATAAAAAATAAAAAAAATATTCTATAATATATTTAAAAAGATGTTTAAAGTACAGTTCCAGCTGGAGAAATAAAAAGAAAATATCAACAACTGATTTCACTATTTGATGAACCATTAGTCACATTACTTGGGGCTGCCCAATGTTCCTTATCCCAACACTTTGGCAAAATCATAGGCAATACAACAAGATATTTAACCCATCTGAAATTTAACATACCATCTGCATAATTTAAACTGAATTATTTTTAAAAATGTCATTTCATGTGGGTTGTTTGCTTCTGAAAAGCAGCCTTCAGTGAAATTATTTTACACAGGCTCAAAAATGTAAATAAATTTTAAAATGCGCAACTTCCTAGATACTGATTGGATGTCTGGAACTTTCAAAATGGTTTACTATTAGTGGAATACACAGGCACTAATGAAGTATTGGTATATAAAGAAAAAAAAGTCTGATTATGAATAAACCATTTTAAGTATTTTTCTTTTGTTTAGCAGTAATAGTGTTTGACAATACCTTTCAAAGTTACAAATGTTTTAACATTGGGTTGTTGAAATTCCTCAGTTGGATTCATCAAAAACAAAATTGTAAAGACAGACCATCCTTTCTGGCATTTTCTTTTTACTCAGTTTACAGTACCTATTTCTAACTGGATAGATGCTGAAAAGCCCTAGTGGAGCCTGGTTCTGCAAAATAGTAATCATCGTTTCCACTCTTGCTCCTAGTCTGGCTCCTCCAGTTGGATTGAACAAGGTAACAATAAAGTGCTCATCCATTTCTGGTTCTTCATCTAGTATTGCAGAAATATGCAGTGCCTGACAACAAAACAAGCATACAATGTTATTGACACGTGACCAGTAATGATGACACAATTCTATCAGAAAATGACATCTTTTCTTTCACTGTAAGGCTCTGAATAGCACACAAGAGAGTAGCAGCTCATGAACTCGGAAAGGACAGGAGTAAGGCAAGGGTGGTTCAAGCTGAGATTTTAAACTGATCCTTTTGGTAGCCTCCAGAAGGATGGTACAACACTAAGATGAGCATATTCACTTTTTTTTGCCCTTCTCCTTTCTCATCTCATCCTATGATGTTCTGAAATTTAATAGTTTTTGATTCTTATTTCATACTTTTTTTTTAACTACTTAATTCATACAATTCTTGGTTGTTTACAGTCACTGCTCAGTTCTGTGAGTGTAACTCAGTTAAGTAGCTTTTAATTTAGTTTAGTTAGCAACTAAGGTATCTTCACGGAAATAGGAAAATCATACTCGTGCCAGGAAAAAGGAGAAAAAATGAAAGAATGAAGGGATATTTGAAATACTTTTTCCTCTCACTGCTTCTTTCTTTCTCCTGCACCACTGTGGATGAGGATAGGATCTTCTCAAGGCAGCCCCAAATTAACAATCTAGAGAAAGAGGTTTCACTTTCATTTGGGACTCACTGTCATCCTTCATGCTACCTGAACAAGCACAAACTATAGAGGCACACATACCTTTTTATCAGATTAAAAAGTTAGTAATGATGCATTTGGAAATAATACAGAATTTACAATGTTTTATATTCCTCTTTACTTTCAAAATAAACCATATTTAGTGACTATTTTAAGCAGCCAACAACTTCTTACACACCTACTACACTGTGATTCAAAATGCATTCAAAGGCCAGAAATTGTAAACTAGTGTTTCCAAGAAAATTCTGTACCAGTTTCCATCCCATTGCCCATTATATGATGGCTGCTCTGAAAGTAATGCCCCCTATTTTATGATGTTGGCCCACGATGTCAGAGGTAGATGTTGGTGGAATGGCAGTAGAAGTTGAACCTTCCCACCAATATTCCCTTCCATGTTGTTGCTGTGCAACAGATGGCAGCAGAGGGGCACTCTGACACAATAGCATCTGACATGGAAGTGCAGATGAAGAAAAGGTGTGGAATTGAATTCCTCCACGCAGAAAAAATGGCACCCACTGACATACATCAATGCTTGCTGAATGTTTATGGAGACCAAACAGTGGCTGTGAGCACAGTGAGGTGGTGATGGTGCGTTTCAGCAGTGGCGACAGCAACATGAAAGACAAGTCATGTTCTGGACGGCCATGCACAGCTATCACACCAAAAAATGAAGAGCATTTTCATCAGCAGATGGTGGTGACTATGTTGAAAAAGAGTGTTTTGTAGCTGAAAATTTGCTCTATCAACTAGTGTTATTGTGCTCTTTAAATCTGTTGTCATTTCCATGGAAACAAATAGGAGGCATTACTTTCATGACAACCTATGTATATTAACCTGTTACTGACACTAGCTTTATTGACCAAAAAAAAAAAAAATCAAATTGTGATTAAGAAGAGTCAGGATTTCACAAACTTAAGGTAGTACATTTTCTAGAAGACATTTTTTTTTGTGGGGACAGTATAGAGGCAGTGAACTTAATATTTCAAGAAGAATGAGTCATTTTCTAAGACTGACAACTGTTTTCCATTCTGCATTTGTTGCAGCATACTCAGTTCTATTCAGACTAACTAAAATATCAGATTAAGAATGAGATTTTTACTTTGACCTTAACTTTTAGGCTCATAAATTATTGCTTTAGTTCAAAGTAAGCTTGTTTCAGCTACAGGCTGAGTAAATACAAAGAACTGTTCCTAAGCACACATGAATGTTATCTACACAATGTATTGTTTTCAATTTACCTCAACTCTTATAAACTGAGAGAGATCTAAAGATGACCTGGACTTCAGCAAAGCATTTGACACTGTCCCGCATGACGTCCTGGTCAATAAATTGGATAAATATGGGTTTGACAGACAAAACACTCACTGGATAAGGAATTGGCTGGATGGACACACTCAGAGTTGTGGTCAATAGCTCCATGTCTGAATGGAGACCAGTGATGAGTGGTGTTCCTTAGGGATCGATACTGGGACTGGTACTGCTTAACATCTTTGTCGACGACATGGACAGTGGGATCGAGTGCACCCTCAGCAAGTTTGCAGATGATGCCAAGCTGTGTGGTGCAGTCGACACGCCAGAGGGAAGGGATGCCATCCAGAGGGACCTGGACAGGCTTGAGAGGTGGGCCCATGCCAACCTCATGAAATTCAACAAAGCCAAGTGCAAGGTCCTGCACCTGGGTCGGAGCAATCCCAAGTACACATACAGGCTGGGCGGAGAATGGCTTGAGAGTAGCCCTGAGGAGAGGGACTTGGGGGTGTGTGTTGATGAGAAACTCAACATGAACCAGCAGTGTGCGCTTGCAGCCCAGAAAGCCAACCGCATCCTGGGCTGCATCAAGAGAAGCGTGGCCAGCAGGTCGAGGGAGGTGATTCTGCCCCTCTACTCTGCTCTCGTGAGACCTCACCTGGAGTATTGTGTCCAGTTCTGGGGCCCCCAACACAAGAAGGATGTGGAGCTGTTGGAGCGGGTCCAGAGGAGGGCCACAAAGATGATCAGAGGGCTGGAGCACCTCCCCTATGAGGACAGGCTGAGAGAGTTGGGGCTGTTCAGCCTGGAGAAGAGAAGGCTGCGGGGGGACCTGATAGCAGCCTTCCAGGACCTGAAGGGGGCCTACAGGAAAGCCGGGGAGGGACTTTTTACAAGGACGGGTAGTGACAGGACAAGGGGTAACGGCTATAAACTGAAAGAGAGTAGATTTAGGCTAGACATAAGGGGGAAATTCTTCACTGTGAGGGTGGTGAGACACTGGAACAGGTTGCCCAGAGAAGTTGTGGATGCCCCCTCCCTGGAAGTGTTCAAAGCCAGGCTGGATGGGGCTTTGAGCAACCTGGTCTAGTGGGAGGTTTCTTTGCCCATGGCAGGGGGGTTGGAACAAGATGATCTCTGAGGTCCCTTCCAACCTGAACCATTCTATGATTCTATGAATCTATTTAATTTTCATGCATTCTCAAATAAGATATTGACAAGAAGTTAGCACCAGCTCATGACTCAATGCGCTTTGTGAATGAACAAAAAAAAAAGAAGAAAAGATGACAAAATGCAGATATTTCTTAAGTCTTTCCAACAATTTCAAAAAGCCTCCTTCACTTTTTCAGTAATAACTGAGATATTACCTTGAATCTGACTCCCTCTTCCAGCACAACATATCCTTGAGAAGGGGTCAAATCCACTGATGGCTCTGAAGAATTAATTTCACTTACAAGATACTGAACAGTCACAGTGCCAAATATTCCCTGAGGAGGCTCTCTAATAATATTCAATACTGCAACACTTTCCATCAAATGGATAGCTGTTTGCTCTCTCAAGAAGAAGTGATCACTGTTATTGAATGACAAAACTCCATGGCCATCATCGTTGGCAAGTATAGTGATCGTAGCTTTTGAGAAATAAACAATGAAAGTATTATTTAATTAGCATAGTGAAATATAATTATAGATACATATATAGTATATATAGTATATGCTATACTAGATATATACAAAATATAAATGCAAATCTTCCTTGCCATACATTCTCCCTTTAATGTATATATAAAGCTTATACGTCCATATTACCTGAAGAGAATAAGCAGGCATTTCACTTTATCTAGGAAGATCTCTAGTCAGGAGGAATAGAGCCTCTCCTAGAAAAGGATTGTAAAAATCTAAAATGGCCTCAGTTTAGTGAGGCAGTACCCAATAAAGCTCATTTTCTTGATTTCTAATTCCTTATTTTACATAAAACATTGTTAATTGCCCAGATTTCATATGGATATTTAAGAATTTCCAAAGGAGAACAAAGATTCACCATAGCAGGGCAACAGTGATTTCTGAAATATAATTATTCAGATGAATGAATTTAAAATGATTGCTGTAGAATTCTAAAGAATGAGAACATCAAAACTATGTTTTACCTGTTGTGTTTTCCCCCAATTCCAGCCCCAGAGAGGGATTTGTTAAAATTAACTGGAACTTCTCATCACCTTCAGGAATCTCATCATCAAAAATCATGACATCAACAGATTTATGCCTTTCTCCATCAGCAAACAAGAGAGTCTATCATTGAAACACACAAAGCATTGAATAATTACAGCAGTTAATACCACACAAAATTTTTCAACTACCATAAACAGAATTCTACTAAACAGGAAAGAGGAGGAGCCACATGAAGCCACACCCTCTCTATCCCTTGTAAATTGATTGAAACAGAAATATAGAAGCTCAGCACACTACAGGATTAGGAGAAATGAGTATTTTGCTTTGAAAGTCCCGTTGTAAAAAATTTTACAAAAAAAAAAAACTCGCATGTCTAAGCAAAATTAAATTTGAGATAGATGTCTGAAAGTTCACATTGTGCTTTATATTTAAAAAAATAAATAAAAAGAAAGAATATTTTTATTTCATTTTGTTCACATGACCAAAGCAATTGAAACAAGTTAAAACATCTAGCTGTACTAATGATAATTCTGCAGAACAATCAAGTAGATATTCTTTTAAGGAAGTTGTAGGAATAAAAAGTACTAGGTTTAGACTTTACTGCTTACCCTTGAGGTCACATTGAAGTCCAAACCCAGCTGGGCCTCCAAATTTTGTGCATAAAAAAATACAGACACATTGCCGTATGATCCTCTGTTTCGGTAAACCATTATTGTCAGAATCCCGTGAGATTCACTAATTTCAAAACTAAAATAAAAATGCAAGAAAAATTCTCAATATTCACTGAGTACATTCTTTTGGATAAGATGGTAGATTGCCATTACATTCTCATTCTAAATTATTCCCTAAATTACAGTAGTCTAATATAACCTTTTAAACTTTGTTTCTTATCTAAATGGAATTAAACTAAAGGAGGTTGTGGTCTTTTACTGATAATTATGTGGCAGACTAAGGAAACCTATCCACGCATGATCTACATTGATGGATGCATTCTTACCAGCTCCTGGAAATTAGTGAGATCAAAAGATCTGGGAGGTGCAAGTGTGTATACTTATATGAATGGGGAAGCTGGAAAAATTGATGAGGGTAAATTCACAACATAAAAGGACAACAGGGAATGTAGGTAAGTGGTAGCAAAAGAATTCAGAGTAAACATACAGTAAATGTTTGTTTGTGGTGTGGGAAACTTCCACTTTCTTGTTCTGCTGAATTGAATGATGCTTTGCCATCTCATAGATATGGCTCAAACAGGAGTTTTTAACAGGAGTTTTACCGTTAACTTAAAAAGAAAATGGGAAACACCAATCGCTAACTGGCACAATGAGTTCTTAAGAAAGATGAGACTTACTTGGTACCTTCCCATTCAAGCACTCCTCTTACTCCATCATTAGCATCAATAATAATTTGAGAAGCTAAACCTTCCACATCTAAAAGGTAAAATGAACAAAAATGAAAGAACAATGAAGTCAATTTTCATGATTTTCAAGAATTAACAGAAGTGTTTCTTCTAATTTTATAATGATTTTCAAAATATGGAGGAGAAAATAGGTGTGGGCAAGGTATCTGGAAAGGCTCGGAGGAAGAGTCTTTACTACTAGAACTGCAATACCTTGCCCTGAATTACCACTGTCAAATTTAATATTCAATAATGCATACCAAAAAAAAAAAAAAAAAAAAAAGACTAAAAAAATTTCAGGGAGCAAAACACAGCACACAAAAATTTGGAAATTCTAGAAGCTAGATTTGTGACACTGATCCTTCACTTCCTACCTTTATGCCCTCTAAACTTATGTATTAGTATAAGGCTATTTCTTCCACCACCTACAGAAGACTGGATCTAGAGGAGAATGGTTAAAACACCAGAATGATCTTCACACTTGCTGTTTGATCAAAACCTCAGATCAGAAATACGGTCACTTAAGTTGCATTCAACTGTTTCTCCCAGACACCAGACTTACTTCACATACTGCACATAAGTGGTCATGAAAGGAACAGTGTATGCAAAATATGCCACATGTGCAGTCAATCATGCGCAGAAAACCCATCTCTTTTGATATTAGATCCCTTATCAGAATTCCTTCAAATATGTCTTAAGGGGTATGGCATTGCATGAATATGCCTGAAGGAAGGCATTGCACTATCTAGGAGCTAGATTTTCAACCACAGCAAACCAAAATATACCAGCAGGGAAAACAATATTAGAAAACTGTCTAATAATAGAATTTAGTGTGACAATTTATAACGATGATAAATTTTTGCCTTAAGAGTTAAACCTGTTACTTGATCATTCTAAGAACGATTAACCCAATGCAGTACATTAGGTTAAATAGTCATGGTTAAGGAGATAGCAAACTCCTCCAACAGAAGGTGAGACTATAAAACATACAGCACAATTTAGTCTGGATGAATCCTTTGTACTTACATCTATTCCTTTTATATTTTACGCTCAACTAATCAGAGGTCAGTATCTACAAAACAGCTACAAGTGTAGACAGTTACCTTTCAATTTGTAATGAATTAACTCAGTCACTTCTATAAAGCATGCAAAGAAAAAGGAAAAGAGTCAGAGAAGATATCTGAAATAATATAAATGGTCTTTAGTATCACAGGATGATCTAATTGTCCTTAAAGCCAATGACAACTATTCTACTAAATTCAGAAGCAGTAGAATGAGGAACTAAGCAAATGATATATGAAGATCATTGCAAGAATAGGAAAACCATAGGATATGATTCTTAAGAGTAAATAGGATAAAAGAGAAATAAAAAGAGACTTTTAAAGCATGAACAGAGTGGACAAATAAAGTAATTTTTTGACATTTTTGTTTCCATTATGTACTTTGTAAATAAAAATCAGACACCACCAAAAAACTTCTCAGGTAATGGTGCTTTTCAGCTAATAATTACTAACTCCTCTATGAAAATTACTTCATAATTTTTCTAGAGTCTAAAAAATTATGAAATAGGTGTAATATTTAATCTATTACATATTCTACAATGTTTCTTTCAGATAATCATGTCTCATATTGGCATAGGTGGTAAGTAGAATAATGTTTATTTCCCAAAGTAATATAATATAAACCATAGACAAAGGAAAATAAAATATAATTTTCTATAAGACATTTCACCCAGCTTAGGTGGAGATGAAACTGAGTAGTTCATGATGAGTTCCACTGAAGTTAAATTAACCAAGAAGAATTCCTGCACCTCTGGTATATCATCCTGCAAAACACAAATACAGTACATCCTCTTTTCATTTTTCTCTAAGAAACTTTCTCATAAGTCACGAAAAAAACCAACAAACCTGAAGTCTCTACAATGACTTCAAGTGTAACACTTAGTGTCACTATTACAGTGACACTAGAATTCATTTATTATTCTATTTTCCTGAAATAACTTTATTGGGTGTAAAACTATTCTTGTGAAACAATTATGAAGTAAGACATTATATTTCATGAAAAGATCCCATGGTGACACTAAACTATTGCGAATAAATTACTGCCCAATTTTAGAGGCATAAATCTCAAACACTAAGAAAGTAAGAACCTGCAGCCAGCAATGAAGCACGCTGTTCTAGATAGTACTAAGTAGTACTAGATACCTAAGAAAATTGTAATGAGACAGCTTTGTTTCATTTATGCAAAGGTGTAGCTGCTTTCTGTGATTATTTGTTTCCCTCTGATCTTAACATTAAGATTTAAACCATCTTTCTAAATTACAATGAAATTAATACATAGTTACAAGTAATCTATAGGCATCAAGCTTTAGTTTCCAAAATATTCCTCCGCTAAAGTCATACAGTGGAGTATAGAATGAAAAAGTTCAGAGTTTACCTCTAAAATAGTAATATTTATGGCAGCTGATGTTTCTCCTTCTTCTAAGATCAGTGAGCCAGAAGCAGGTATATAATCATCTCCTGGTTCAGCCAAAATTGCTTCTGTCTGAGTACTTACAGAGGACAATCCTGTAACCGTGGCATATGTGACATTGATAGTACCTGTTTAATTCATGAGAAAACAAAACAAAACATTTTCTTTCAATTCTTATATAATGTTCACTGGAATAGATAAAGACAAGACATCAATTCCTCATCCACAAAATCAACAGTCTAAGTGCAAAACAAAAAGACTAGAAGATTAAAAAGTACATTGGAGCAAATGAAGTATTACTAACTGGGACATCTCATGTATTATTAATATCAGTTTTCGTGCCTAAGATACTTTTCAGGAATGGTTGATACCTAAGAAAAGCTCTAAAGACAGTGCTAGGAAACACAGCTTAATAAATCTTGCTTCTTTCTCAATTAGATTGACTTAAACTTCAATACAAACAAAAAACATAAAAAAATTAAGGCACACGCATAAATAAACATCACATTCTTTCACTAATCAGGCAGAGTCAGTCGAGTGGAAAACATAAAAAAAAGTGATCATGACAATAAAATGACAGATAAAATTAAAAGCTCCTCTGTATGAAATAAAATATAAGGGATAAAAGAGACCTATTTAACAAATAGATAATGAAGTTTATCTTAATTTAGTAAAAGCTCTTGTGTCTATTATGGATAGTTATCTTAAAGCATTAGTTTCCTGGGTAATGCTCAAGAACTAAATTAGAATACTGATCGGTATTAAAAAAGATATGGAAAAATATAGTAATGTCATTAAAATGGCTCTATAAACCTCAGGTGTGTTCAATTCTTGAATACTGGCTGTAATTGTCACTTTATTTCAGAACAGCTATGTCAAAAGAAACTGAAGTTTAAATATATTCTGAAAACGTAAATAGGAAATTATATTTTCTCACAAAGTAAGTTGAAATTCTCAGGCGACAAACACAATAAATTCTTTTCACATTCTTGAATTATGTACTACATAATTTTATTGATGTTAACAGACAAATTGATTCAAAAAGGAATCAGAAATTCTCACGGGAGACAGATAAATCGAATTCAGTGGTCTGAATACAACTTTTTCCATGGGAAATTCCTAAGCTGACAATTTCTGGAAGGTCAGAGATAAATGTATGGGAGAGATCATCCCATACATGGCCCTTTTCTCACGTGTTTTATTTTTTTCTGGAGAGACAGACTCTTCGAGACAGACTCATTAGACAAAAAGGCAGTAACCCTAACAGCCACCTGTTTACGTCACAGCTTTCAGATTCCTTGCTGTATAAATGAGGGTTATGACTTTAGTTTTATTTAACACTTAGTTTCCAAGCCTGCAGTGAGAAGCCTAGAAATTCTGAACTTATTAAATGTATCCAACATTTTTTCAAACTTTACAGCCTCATCATAATCATGGCTTTTATTTGCCTAATGATTAGCAAAACAAAAATTTCTTGCTCTTGGAGTTATTATACAGACCTAGTGATCCAAATTCTCTGTTAATAAAAAGCTGAATTGTTTTGTTTTCCTCTGGACTTAAAACTACTCTGGATGTGGAAGCAAAATTCAGGATTCCATGTGGTTCATCGCTAGCTTCTACTGTTAGAACAGCTTCATATCCTTGACTATCCAAAATAGCAGCACCTGTAGGAGAAACTCCTGCAAGAGAATCAATGGACTACAGTGAATAGTGTTAAGCAAGTAATTTGACTTCTAGTATTGTTAATATTACATTCAAACACAACGACAACAAAGCTCTCTGAAGCTTATGTATGATGTAAGACCTATGCATGCACATATACTTACTTTCTAAAACAAATACAGAGACATACAGTCTCAACAGAAAATGCATGCATACAAAGTATAAAGTCACAAAAATGTTTTAAGACATGAGAAAACTTAGGAGGCCAGCATCAAATATCAATTTCATTAAATACACTCAATTTTAAAAGGAAACTGTTACCAGGACTTATTGGGAAACTTCAGAAGCTTAAAACTGTACTTCACTTTTCAATCTTTACATCAAGAAACTAATTCCTTTCCCAAGTATTGTCTTGATGCATAATGATGCTTATCTTGATTGTTTACAAGGGTCAACACATGACTCTAGGAATTTGATAAGGCACCTAGCAGCAATAATATCCATGCCAATCACTGTGGTGTTTAGACATCAATTTAAGTTTGACAAAGGGTTTTTCTGAAGGGGTGCAGCTTCATGCTTCTTTTCTCACTGTATTTGGAATGGCAAGAATAAAATATTCTGAACAACCTTAAATTCAGAGACAGATCAGTATGTCTACATCATGACACGACTGAATTAAAAGATAAAATTATCTGCTCATTTTATGGCAACTTTATCCGTAACAAATTAGTAAGTCCAAGTTTGCATTCAGTTAAAGGGAAGTAATCTATCACTGAATTAAATAGGCAGAATTAAATCAGGGTTAAAAAAAACCAAAACGTAAGTGTATCCATGGAGATACTATGGGGTTTACATAAATGCACAAAAAAAGAATGTGTATATATGTAAACCAAGTCTCTTTCAACAACATATTAATGAATTTTCCATACCTCACACCAGTTGCAGTTTGCTTAGTCCTACACCTCCAAACTGAATTAATAAATATGAAATGATATTTTTAAATGATATTTTAAAGAAATATCAGGCATACTTTTGCATTACCTTCTGTTTTGATGTTGTATAGGATGATTTGGTATTCTTCTTTTTCTTCAGGAATATGGTCATCCAGCAGATTAACACAGAACGTTGTATTCAGTGTTCCCTATTTAATAGTAAATTGATTAGTTGTTATTGTGTAAAACAAAAGTGATATCATTATGACACACATTTTAAACAACAAATTTAAGAAATGTTAAAGTATCAAGAACTATAAGTTCCCTCCAGTTTTGGAAGTCCAAGAGTAAGAGAGCAAGGAAATAATCAGATGAAGAAACAAAGACTGTTAAAAATCACACTCTTTTCTCAGCTCAACTGTAATTACAGTATTTTCCTGTAGACAACAACACTTCTTATGGACTTACCTCAGGAAAAAACAGTATTCCAGAATAGTTTTCAAAATTTTGTTTTACATTATGTCCTAGTATCTTCCACTCAACAGTAACATTTCCCAGTCCTGGGGCAGTTCTAATGATATGGAATTGCAGTTGTTCTCCTAGGAATAAAGATCAAGACACGATATTTTGGGGTCTCCTCTCAAACACTGCGATTGTAAAAATGAGAAGTCAAAAACATATATCACACAGTTAAAATAATTTTTCTGAAAGACATTCATATTTCTGCTTCACAGTAGTCATGTAAAACATTCACTTTCAATATCAAAAAGAAAAACCAAAACCTAAACCTTTCTTCTAGGTTTTTTCATTTTTAGTTCCCACTTGGAAGAACTAGAAAAATATGAGGGAACTTGGTACAGATGAATAACTTAGAAAGTGAATGCTCAGAAAAACACACGCAAATCAGTAATATCAGTCTGTGAACTGCACAAAATAGTAAATGCTGTATGTACCAGTCAGAACAAAAATAGTTTTCTAAAGCAGTTCCTTGGCAAGGAATATTCATTATCCTAACATTTGCAGTCTTGTGACTTCATACAATGCATGCAGATAAATGGTTAAAATTATCTCTAAGTTCTGTTTATGTTAGTTTGAACCTGCAAATATAATCAGTGCTAGAAACCACTCAGGAAATGTTAATAATTTCTTGTAATTTCTGAGGTAATCAGCATTGACTGACAATGTGCCTGAAATATTATGGTATTTTGCACATTTATAACATTCATCTTCAAAGGTATTTTAATTAAAAAGTGCAAATCTCTTAGAAATCTTTGTAAAATGTAGAGAATACAGCTTTAAACTTGCAATTTATTATGTAACTAATATCAAACATTTAAAATGTGGACATGTGAAATTACTGTGCTATATCAATACGGAATAGACTGGAAGGTAACATTAGTAATATTATGTGAATACATTCACAACAGAGGACAGATGCTTACTTACAATATGTAAGGATATCGCATCCATATTTCACAAACACCTTTCAGGTGCACAGAATTTGACAGCACATAATGAAAGTATTACATTGGCGCTCAGAGACATGAAATATGCATAAATTGGCAGCACTGAAATGCTTGAAAATAATACCTGAGGTTTTTTGCTTACTGAAGAATGAACAAAACTAAACAAAAATTTGTAAAAATGTATGTTAGTGACGGAGAAACAGAAAATTAACAAACTTAGTTCCGCCCCAAAATGATCAAATAAATTCTTTCTTAGTATTGCTATAAACTGATTTGACTTTCTTTTTCCTTACTGCTAAATATGGGAATAATTCCATCTTCTGATTTGTGTTATGTTGTGTAAGTAGTAAACCTACTGAGAAACACCCAAAACTTGATCTGATTTCATTGTCGTACTACTATGAAAATGAAAGAGATGTGGTGTTACATGTTTTAATACTCCATGACATAAAGAACTCACCAGTCCAACCAGTCTTTGACTGTGCAATTTAGAGCGCATCAAGTTAGGATGCTATCTTGCTATACTATTCTACAGTATTATATTACAAAACATTATTACAGAAATCAAGAGCTGGGTATTTATCAGTGTGTAGGAGGATGTAACAGCCATCCTTCTCTTCCTCATTATTTTAAGCTCCTGCAGCCAAATGTTCTACAATAGAGCCACACAATTGTTGCAAACCTCTGTGCATAAAAAATCCACACAATAACTATAAAAGATTATCATATTTGGATTTATGTCTGGTAAATTTTGTTTTCAAACAAATAAAAACTTACACTGAAGACAAGAACTAAAGTCATCTAAAGGCCTTAGCTCTTCCTTTTCTNCTTCTTAAAGGCTTTTTGCTTTTTTTTTTTTTTTTTTTTTTTTTTTTTTTTTTAAATGAAAGAGACTTTTTATTTCTTGCTGGAAGAAAATGTACTATTTTTGTCACAAGCAGGCAAAATTGAAATCAAGCTTTTTTCAAACTATAACACAGTATTTCAGTTCCAAATGGCCAGCACTTGATAGCATGCTATGAATAATATTTAACCAGTGGAAAGTATTCAGGGTCATCATAACCTTTGGGGCTAAGGCAGTTTGTATTAATTCTCTGTTCTCAGTTAACAGCTCTTCTAGCTTGTTAGATTGCAGCTGACTTGGCAGCTGATCAGAACTGTTAATGTGGAAGAATAGAGGGTGAAAATCATAGAATCATAGAATGGTTCAGGTTGGAAGGGACCTCAGAGATCATCTTGTTCCAACCCCCCTGCCATGGGCAAAGAAACCTCCCACTAGACCAGCTTGCCCAAAGCCCCATCCAGCCTGGCTTTGAATACTTCCAGGAAGGGGGCATCCACAACTTCTCTGGGCAACCTGTTCCAGTGTCTCACCACCCTCACAGAGAAGAATTTCCCCCTTATGTCTAGCCTAAATCTACTCTCTTTCAGTTTATAGCTGTTACCCCTTGTCCTGTCATTACCTATCCTTGTAAAAAGTCCCTCCCCAGCTTTCCTGTAGGCCCCTTCAGGTCCTGGAAGGCTGCTATCAGGTCCCCCCGCAGCCTTCTCTTCTCCAGGCTGAACAGCCCCAACTCTCTCAGCCTGTCCTCATAGGGGAGGTGCTCCAGCCCTCTGATCATCTTTGTGGCCCTCCTCTGGACCCGCTCCAACAGCCCCACATCCTTCTTGTGTTGGGGGCCCCAGAACTGGACACAATACTCCAGGTGAGGTCTCANATCGCTATCTTGAAGAAAATTTAGAATGTCTAAAACAGCAGAAAAAGTCAATCATTAGGATTCTAACCAGCAGGTTGGTTGGGGATCTCAATCAGACATCTGCATAGTCCAGAGAAAGTGTGAAATTTTTTGTTTTCTTTTTTTTTTCTCTTCGTTTCTGCAGAATAACAGTTTCTGCTATTTGTTTCATGGATTTCAGTAGGTTTCCTCTGGATACTCAGAACTGTTCATTAGAATTGGAAAGCTGTAAGTTTAATTCATGCCTGCTCTTCTCATGCACATTTTCACCAACACTCCATCTTGTTCATAACACATTTTTCACCTGTGTTGGTGTGTGACCTGAACCCTTCAACCTGTATATATTAAACAGCTTTGGATCCAGTTTTGGATCTTTCTGTAACTCAGGCTTGGGAAGACGGACAAGTGACCACACATTCTAGTTTGTTTTGACTGGGTTTATGTTCCAAGGCCTCACAGAATCACAGAATTGCAGGGGTTGGAAGGGACCTCGAGAGATCATCGAGTCCAACCCCCCTGCCAGACTAAATGGCACAGGCTAGCACAGAATTAACGCAAACCATTTCTAGATGAAAACCAAAAGGTTATGATCTCCTTTCATGCTAGAAAAAAAAAAAACACATTTGTTTGAGAAAGACAGTGGTGAACATCGAGCTGAACATAAGTCATCAATGTGCCCTTGCCGCTAAGAATGCTAACAGTACTCTTGGCTGCATTACACAAAGTATATCACCAGCAGGCTGCGAGAGGTGCCCCTCTACTCAGCATTGGTGAGGCCACACCCGCAGCCCTGTGTTCAGTTATGGACCCTCCAGTACAAGAGAGACATGCANGTGTGACCTGAACCCTTCAACCTGTATATATTAAACAGCTTTGGATCCAGTTTTGGATCTTTCTGTAACTCAGGCTTGGGAAGACGGACAAGTGACCACACATTCTAGTTTGTTTTGACTGGGTTTATGTTCCAAGGCCTCACAGAATCACAGAATTGCAGGGGTTGGAAGGGACCTCGAGAGATCATCGAGTCCAACCCCCCTGCCAGACTAAATGGCACAGGCTAGCACAGAATTAACGCAAACCATTTCTAGATGAAAACCAAAAGGTTATGATCTCCTTTCATGCTAGAAAAAAAAAAAACACATTTGTTTGAGAAAGACAGTGGTGAAAATCGAGCTGAACATAAGTCATCAATGTGCCCTTGCCGCTAAGAATGCTAAAAGAACTCTTGGNTGCTAACAGTACTCTTGGCTGCATTACACAAAGTATATCACCAGCAGGCTGCGAGAGGTGCCCCTCTACTCAGCATTGGTGAGGCCACACCCGCAGCCCTGTGTTCAGTTATGGACCCTCCAGTACAAGAGAGACATGCACGTACTGGAGAGAGCCCAGAGAAGGGTCATAAACAAGATTAAGGCCTGGAGCACATCTACTGTGAGGAGAGGCCAAGAGAGCTGGGACTGCTCAGCCTGGAGAAGAGGAGGTGCAGTGGAATCTCACCAATGTCCATAAATACCTGAAGGCAGTGTGCACAGAGAACGAAGCCAGGCAGTGCCGGGACAAGAAGCAACACAAATTGGAACACAGGAGGTTCCAGGTGACCATCAGAAACATTTGTGCTGTGTAGATGANTCTTGGCTGCATTACACAAAGTATATCACCAGCAGGCTGCGAGAGGTGCCCCTCTACTCAGCATTGGTGAGGCCACACCCGCAGCCCTGTGTTCAGTTATGGACCCTCCAGTACAAGAGAGACATGCACGTACTGGAGAGAGCCCAGAGAAGGGTCATAAACAAGATTAAGGCCTGGAGCACATCTACTGTGAGGAGAGGCCAAGAGAGCTGGGACTGCTCAGCCTGGAGAAGAGGAGGTGCAGTGGAATCTCACCAATGTCCATAAATACCTGAAGGCAGTGTGCACAGAGAACGAAGCCAGGCAGTGCCGGGACAAGAAGCAACACAAATTGGAACACAGGAGGTTCCAGGTGACCATCAGAAACATTTGTGCTGTGTAGATGATGCAGCACTAGCACAGGCTGCCCAGAGTGGTTGTGAAGTCTCCCATGAAATCTCTTAAAGCCGCCTGGATGTGGGCCTGGGCACCCTGTTCTGGGTGTCTGCCGGAGCAGGGGTTTGGCCAGATGGCCTCCATCCTTAACCATTCTGTGATTCTGCGAATGCTTGCAAGAGTTTAAAATTCAAATTAATTCATGCCAAGTATGTGGTTATTCTCTGCTTGCATTCTTTGAACAGTGAAACAAACAATTACTGAGAGTCATTATCAATAGAAACAAACAATTACTGAGAGTCATTATCAATAGAAGGCAAGAAGATGGAAAATGATGTTAAAATGAGTGTGATCAACACTAAGAACTCACCTTCACGACCAATAATGGATCTTGAGGCTCTGTGGAAACTAATAATTCCTGCCACATTGTCACTTGCCAGAATAACCACTGTAACAGTGTCAAAACTGGGCAGAATCCGACTCCCTCCTTCAGTGTGAACCAGGCTGATTTTGATACTTTCATTATCCTCTGGCTCTGAATCATCTAAAATGGTCAGCATGATCATCTTCTTTGTTTCACCTACAAGGAGAAGAACGCATATAAATTTTTGTCTGCACACAGAAATCACCTTGGAAATAGACTTAGTAATCTCATTTTGAAAGGAAATAATTATTAAAAAAATATAAAAAGTACATGAAACATCCTTACTTATCTTTCTTGATATTACTGAATGTCATTACAAATATTTAGTTACTGTTGAACGGTCACTTTAGGCCAATAAAATTATCACATTATTAAGCATGCTATATAGAAATTAACAAGGTAAGAATTATTTTGAAATATTTAGAATTCTTCATTTGCGTTACAAATTTTCTGAGTTTAAAATTTAACTTAGAAGAGAAGAATATCTTTAAAAAAAAAAAAATACCAAGCGCCTAAGCTCTCTGATGAACCATACACACAACTGTGTACACTCAATGTGAATATATTTGCTGAGTGAAGGAATGCATTAAAACAGGCTGTGATTTTGTTAGTTCCTTTCTTTTGAGACTATCAAAGAATGATAATATAAGTAGCAAACACTATCAATCTCTAGTGATTATATATTTGTTAAAATGTGCATAACCCAGCTGTGTTTTACCAGCATGAGAGTACCAATTTACAAAATACACATTTTTTTCTGCTACATTGTCTTTCAAAATAGTTAGAAAAGTTTTCACTAAACTCATAACCACTAATGTAATTACACGTCAGCCTCAGAATCACTGCTAGCTAGCACACTAGAATCTTTACTCCACTTCTACAAATTGATTTCAAAATATCTTGCCAATCAACTCAGACTTTGAGAATATAATATGCGTCACAAAATATACCATGATACTTAAGGAATGCCTGCCAGTGACTTGTATGCCCTGTTTGCCAATTCTTTAAGTACATTGTTACATTATGCATCAATATGATCTCAGAATTTAAAATGAGATCATGAAAAATTAGTACTGTTCTGAGGGAGGCTAACAAAAAAACAGTCAGGCCTGATTTTCACTTCCCTTATCCTCGCTGCAACAACCATCTTCAGCATTATTATTCCTTATTTATGTGGTGTAAAGGAAATCTTTATAAAGTACACTGCAATATTTCTTTAATAAAAACATGTGGTTTTCAATGCTTTTTCAGTACCACTGTGTGTGTTCAGCAAGATAATCCTATATGCTAATGAACACATATCCTGAGCATTCAGGAAGATTTAACCTAAGAATAAGACGTCTCTAGTCAAAACGTCCAGTTCTTGTCCAGTTCTTTTTGCTTTTCCTTAGTTTTATAAAACAGAAACCATTGTAAAACCTCGCCTTACCTTCAGCAAACACCAGAGTCTCACCAACACCTATAAAATCCAAGTTTGGAGTAGCAGTTCCACCAGTTACACGCCATTCCACTGTCACCTGTCCCAGACTGCCTTCTGTTCTGTGTATCATTAGCTGTACATTGGTTTGAGGATGTTCCTCTACTTCAACATACAGACCTTTCTCTGTTGCATTGGGACTTACACTGTAGATCTTAAATACTCCAAATGCATCTCCATTCATCATTATGATAACTGTGGAAATATTTGGCTGTCCTATAGTTGGTTGATTTTTTAAGCTGGCTGAGATGTTCATTAGTTCAACTTTCAAAAGGGTTATAGTGAATTTCTCATCCAATTCTGGCAGATCATCAGGCAGTATGGTAACTGTGAGATTTGCAAACTCTTCTCCTTCGTGCATTATGGCCCACTGTCTAAGAACAGGTTCGTAATCACTACCAGCAATGGCTTGTGAGCTAAAAAGAGTGAGTGCACTTGTGACATTTTTCTTGTAGGTCCAGAATCCTGAAGTGTTAGTTAAAGTGCTGATCTCTGATGTCAGCCAAAGGCAGAGAGGAATCCCCGAGGCACTGGAAAATGTAAACGCTGAACATGCTTGTTCTTTTAGGCACTGAGTTGCACAGGTATACACTGGATCACTTGCTGCTGACACATTCACTCTGGTCTTGGATGGTTGGTCAGGAATTCCTTGTACAGGAGACTCATAATAGGCCAGGATATCCTGACCTTGCTCAATGGCAAGAGCTACAACATCAGTCTCAGAAGTGCTGTAGAAAATCTGCAGCTGACCAAATCTTCCTGCACTAGAAGACATTATAATAAGAGGAAGTCTTGTTAGCTGACAAAATACATCTAATACTCAACACGTTTCTGGGTTAACAGAAATGAACAAAATTGACTAGCCATTTCTGAATTGCTGAAAAATTCCAAATAATGTATTAGAATGCACTTTCTTTGAAGCTAGCACCAGAATAACAGAGTTATATTTTTTGTTTGTATGTTTCTTTTGTTTTTTGTGGGTAGCAGGTTTCACGGTTTATAGCTTGGGTAACAGTCTGTTAAGAATGCATATTTGTAAACATCTCTGTCTTGGAATTATCTCTGCCTTCTTTGGACTTGCCAACTCTCTTCACCAGTAATGAAAAAAAAACAGTCATCAGCTTTGTCATCTTTCCTATAGGATCACATACTTAAAACCTGTTTTCCTTTTCCTTTTAATTTTCATCCTGCAAGGGTTGGCTCATTTTGTCCTTCAGTTCAAATTATAAGAGAGGGCTACTGTGCAGTTTTTAAAGATTTGATGATTAAATGGACAAAATGAATCTTTGCATACACCGTGTACATTAAGTTTACATTGTACATTTCAATCTGCATTACATTTAAATAATTTATGTACATTTCTAATAAGCAGACATGTACTTCAGAAACAAAATATATGAAATGGTAATGTGTTGAGCTGGCAGATCAAAGACTTGATGAAAATATTTATATAAGAAAAGCATGAAATTTAACATTACAGAAAAGATAAATGTAAAGAAAAAATTGTAAATATAAATAAAGCAAATATTATACAAACCTTCGTCTGACTGTTATGTTTGCGAGCAAATTTCTTTCTAGTGGCTCCTGAATTCGATATAAGGATTGATGAAAGAAAACTGTGCCATAAGGATTATCATTAGCAGGTACTGTAATTTTTGCCACATCATCTAACCCAATAGCACCACCATTGGAGGCCTGAGTTAATACTACAAGGACAATCTCAAAAAGAAAAAAAGACAAAGAAATAATGTAGCTGAACAGTTTGTGGTATTTCTAACAATAATCATAAGCAGAGTAGAAAATGAACTTCCTATAACCTTCTGCTAGAACATTCCTTGTTTTCCACTACACACACTTCTGTAACAAGTTAAAACTCTAACACTATTCAAGAAAGATGTAACTGCTTGACTTACTTCTTCTATTTCTGGAACATCATCAGCCAGAATTTCCAGCACTAGCATCTTAAAGGTTTCCCCAGGGGCAAAAGTAATATTGCCTGTGGCAACCTGCAGGTCAGCATCAGCAGGATGTCCATCAATGGTAGCAAACCACTGAACAGTAACATTACCAAGGGTCCCAGCATTGCGGATTACTGGCAGATTTATGGGTACTGATCCAAATTCAGGCTCCTCCACAGTGAATTCAGTGATCTGAAAAACTGAAGGACAGCACAGAGTACAGTATTTCATTAGTAATAATATTTAAGGTAAAAATACCATCCTTAATGTCAAAGCATGAAGTGTTATTTCACTTCACTGCATTTTTAATCAAGTTGAAACTGGAAACTGAACTTCCAGTATTAATATTTTCATCTACAGATAAAATCAGCATGAAAATTAAGCCCCGAACTCTATCCTCAAAAGTTTATTCAAACACATCCATTGTTCAAGGCTAGCCATGAGCTCTTTCTAAGCTCTTAGAAGACATGCTGGTTATTAATTCCAGTGAGGAAATTTTTAGCAGTTTTCATGCAACTTACAGAAGAAATAAGTAAACACATTCCACCAAAAATTGTTTCAAATAAAAGTGTTCCTTGTATGAAACTTGTAGTTTTTAAGAATGAAGTAAATGAATTTCCCACCTGGAATTGTTTACATTTATCATTTTTTCTTTTCTTTACCTTCTTCTGCTCAGAAAATGAAATAATTACAATAAAATAGGGTAGTGAAGGGAGACAAGGTAAGTCACAGAAAAAGGCAGGGAAAAATATACCCAAATTGTTGAGATGAATTAGAAAAACAAATTTAAATAAAGATAAATATCTAAAATGACATTAAATTTTTGAAATTATCAAAATTCTCAAAATCTGTGTAAGGAAACAATTTTTGGAAGGCATACACAATCCGTTTTATTGAAATAACAGAAGGAAAACTGTAACACTAACCAACAGAAAATATGAAAATGAAATTTAGTTTCTATTTGTTCTTTTAAATTCCTTGAGATTTTTAAACCTGCTTTGGTTGAATACTTACTAAAACAAAGAGACTACACTATTGTATTGGCATGTAGACTTTGGCTTAAATCTGTTGCAACAATGCAGCATTTAGAATAGATAAAATATAAAATAGTAAATTTAAATCCATCCATTTCCATTGGGAGACTTCAAAATCCATTTTCACCACACTTAGGACAAAAGCCTGATATTTGAACTGACTGACTAATACTTCCATTTTGATATATTAAAGCACCATTAACCCTAATTACATGTTTTAATTCAGTTCTTCTTAACTTGTCCTTCAGTGTGTTCATCCAGACTTCCTCTTTGTCTTCAGAGAGTTTTTATTCTGTTGCTTAGTAATTGCTCACCCACAAATCTGCAGTGAAAATCTTAACAGAAGAGAGAAAATAGCCAAGTAAGACTCATTTACCAAAGGATCCAAATGGGTCATCAGAAGCCTCAATAGTTATGATTGCCCTAGTCAAAGATCCAAGCAAGGCTCCGCCTGTTGTTTGATTCAGCAGCTGAACATAAAATGACTCCTCAAGTTCAGGATTGATATCATTAATTATATAAATTGGCACTGCTTTACTTGTTTCTCCTTCCAGTAAGACAACATCTGATGAGGCCACGCTGTAGTCCTCACCTTGATTTGTAGATGAAAAAAAAAAAAAAAAAAACCAGAAGAATATCAGTGTATTATTATGGAACATCATCACTAATATTTATTATCAGTGATATTTACCTTTTTTATTTACAAATGCATTTCCTTGTGTTCATATTTTCTTTCTTTCTTTCATTTTTTTTTAAACTTCAAACCCAGGGAACATAAGCCTTTATTTCCCATTGCCTTCTAGGTATCTAGATGGATTAAACTAAAACTCAGCTTGGTCAAAACAGAGTTTGCACTGTCAGTCCAAAAGGCAATTACAAAAGGTCCATTTTTCTCTTCCATTGAGAAGGAAGAAATACCTATGTCTGATTTCTGAGAGCTGTCTGGCGTTCCAGGAGATGAAAGTAAGCAAAAGTACATTTGTCAAAATAGATTTCTCTGAAGGGGAACAGTGTGCATGTGGACCTCACTTTAGGCAGACTTTTCTCTAAGAATATCTAGATCAACAACTAAGATACAATAGGTAATGGCTCTCTTTCAGAAACTAATTGGAAATATACTCTGATATCCTACTCAGCCTTGAGCACAGCTGAAATACAGTGGGTGTGACCATCTAGGAGCGGTTTGATACTGCACACTTCAGAAGCTTTTCCATTTTGGAGATCAACTGGAGAACTTTACCTCTCATCTTCAGAAGTAAAACGCTTGTTGAGTTTTGCTTAGGTTTTGTCTGTTTCACAGCTGAGTCCCCGGCTCTCACTTCACTTCTAATAAACTCGTGAGCCATACACGGTGGGTTTAAGCATGTAGAGAGGACTAAAAAGTACCTACATACACCACTATGGGATTTTTTTAATTTTTTTTTTTTTAAGAGGTGCACAGCCACTAGGGAAATAAACAGCTATTTCCTTTCCTTATTTCTCTTGCTAGATTCTTCAGTGATAATGACTCAGAGCTTTTTAAAATTTGGCCTATGCTCTCTTACATAGGGCCTGGATACTTGTCTCCTAAGGACAGTCAGTAAATATCTCAGTTCATTTTTTTTCTGTATGTTTTACTCGACTGCACTCGATAAACGCTTGTTTGATTTGGTTACTGAAAGTACACAGTGTGTTGTTTTTGCTTTAACACAGAATGTGTATTTCTGCTGTTTTGATTTCTCACCTGCTGTTGCAGTTATTGGCATAGCTTTAAATTTCACAGAAACATCTGCAAAAATTCCCCCAGTTCTGGTCACATTAATGATTGGTCCAACATAATTTTCAGCAACTCGCACAATTGAAGCTGAAAGCTGAAGTGTTCCAAAAGCATCGTCATTGGCATTGATAATTACATGAGCTATTGTCTCACTCGCTGATCCAAGACGAGGAGAATTTACAACTGAAATGTAAAAAATCTTGGTGAGAGTAAGTCTGAAATGTTTCCCATATGTGGCTATAGTTCACAGACTTGTAAGTTAGCCACTTACAGCTTTCAACAAAATAATTGTTTTAAACTTGGACAAAATACTATTACAAACTCCATGAAAATACTTTTAGTATTTGATTTCTAATATGGCAGAAAATCCTAATTTTTACTAACTCTACCCTGATGTGGGGTAGAGATGAGGTGAAGTACTACTGAAATTACTTATTTGTCCATAGGAAACAGAATTTTGAAAAACAAGCAATCTTTCAGTTCCCAGCAGAATTATTTGTGAAGCTTCCTTTAAAGTCAAGATCCACCTTGGGGTGCGGGGAAGGGAGAAACAATGAGGCATGTATGTGGAGATGCTCTTAAGCACAAATCAGGCTGTTATTATCTGAATTTATCTGAAAAAGAGATCAAGCAATTTTACACACTAAAAAAAATCAGCATGCAGTTGTGATCCAACACTACTTAATTTTTAGAAGGCTTTTTTGGCTCTCAGCTAGTAGAACTAGCTTATTTCCTAATACTATGCTTTAGAGAAAGAACATCAAGTGAACACGTATTAGTGCATAATATCAATACAGTAAGACATACGGCGTAAGAAGCCTTGGATAAGGCAGATGTGAAAGGGATAAAGAAATACTTATCCACACCTGACAAAATGTAGTGATAAAGGAAATATTTGCTGTCAGTAAATATAGAATTCTTATACTGAAGTTATGAGCTAGGCAGAGGTGAAAGTTTATTGCAATTTCAATTGTGGCATTTTATCCTCTGAAGTGTAGATATTAGCCCACATATTTAAATTTTTTGTTTACACATGTGAGATACTTACTTGGCCGATCCTGTACTTTCTTGATCAAAACAGTATTGTTTAGCTGCACAAAAACAGATTCTGACCTCTCAGGATCATCATCATCTAGAATAGGCAAAGATATTGTGGCCTCACTTTCATTGGCAGCGAAGACTACATAACCCGTAATGGGTATATAATCTTTTCCTTGTATTGCCCTAACAACATCAAATGGAAGAAAGGACAACTTTTCATCATCACGTAGAGTTCTGTATGTTACCATTACTGTACCAAGGAGACCACCAAGCCTTACTATTGTCAAGGAGATATTTTTTGTTTCTTCCTCAACTTTTACTGGTCTGTTTCTCTCAGAAAATACGAACAGTCCATATGGATCATCATTAGCTAAAACTGTTAGTGTTGCATTAGTATGATTTCCAAGACGACCGCTGGAAACATTGATGATCAAAACTGAAAACATCTTATCCAATTCAGGAACTTCATCAGGAGAAACCTGTACGGTGATATTTGCTCTCACTTGGCCAACATCAAATGTTACATTCCCATATGTTGAAATCAGATCTTCTACAAGATCACAGACTATGATCCAGTGCACAGTCACCTCAGACAGGGCCCCATGAGTTCTCACAATCTAAGTGGAAAATACAAAAAAATTATATATATTTTTGTACTATAACAAAGAAGAACATGAAAGTATAAAATGGTACAAAACAAAGTCATGTAACCATAGAGTTCTTAAGTGGTGCTTAAAAAGTGACAAGCACTGATGGATCCCAGTGCCTTCAAAAGCAGTTTCCCAGGAGCCCTTGCCAACTAGTTCCCCAAGCAGCTTGAAGTCTGCTCTCTCCCTGTCCAGGGTTCAAGTTTTGTGGGCAAGTTTCCTCCTGCCACAAAAGACTTTAAACTTGACTACATCATGGTCACTGGGGCCATGATAGCCAATCGCCATTTCAACCACAAGACCCTCTCTACAAGCTGCATATAATCCAGCTCCTCCATTACATATAGCGTCAAGTCATTGACATGACGGATTAACAATCAAATCATATTTTAAAAAAACAGTGCAATCTTCATAATCTCAGCTATGCTGTATTTGTTGTGCCCTCAGCATTTCATTTAAAATATTCATACCTCAAATGTAAACTTGTAGAAGTAGTTTTAATCCTATGGACATAATTATTACATCATTTTAACTACAAGCTGAAAGAAATACAATAGAAAATGAAGTATTAAGTGACAAAATAAATGTGCTTGATAAAAACTTGCAGACCTATGGTAAACTAAATACTCTGTAAAAACAGATCAGAAGAGGACTGCACAGTTCTATAAGACCCAGAACTTTCTAACCTGCAGCGCAATATTGTTATGTCCATCTTCAGGCTCAGTTCCATTCACCGAGAGAGACTCAGTACTGAACTCAAACACACCATGAGCGTCATCAGAAGCCTCAATAGTCACAATGATGTGGGATGCAATTCCCAAGCTGGCTGTAAGTGCAAGTTCCAAAATGAGTTATTGTTTTTTTTATCATTTTTTCTTACATTAAAAAAATCAGCTAAGGGATTTTGTTATAAAAAACACACATCTGTGCTGTTTTGTCTTTTTTTTTTCTTTTAATGTAGAATAATGACAATAACTATCCAGATGAATAAAGAACTGACTTTCCATAATAAAGACGAGACAGCCCTTTCATGGAACAACATACAGAAGAAAAATAATAAATGTAAATATTTTAAGGGAGGAACAGAAAGAAAATTAATTGTTTAATTAATAGCAATCAAAATTTAGGGTGGTGGAGAGTTATATAATAAAACACAGTGTAAGCAGTGCAGAATGGACAAAAGCAAGTGCCATTATAACAGAAGCTGGAATAAAAACAAAGGAAAAAAAAAAAAAAAAAAACAAATCTAGGAAATACCACTACTATAATGATCACCTTGGGTAAGATAACTTGCTGCTTAGAAAGAGCTTGGCACTCAAGAAAACCATTTCTAGAAACATGGAAGATGAAACAGTACAACCCAGGAAGCTCCAAAAAATGGTTAAACCACTACCTTACTCTCAGATTCAAACTGAACTCCTTTGTATTTACAAATAAATCAGAAAATCAGGCTGTCACTGTGGAGTAAACTATCTAATGGGTGCTAACACAAAACTTTCACGTCAGCAGGGTTTAAGTCAAAGTCTAGTATAATTAGGATTTTCCCTCATATTTCATGTTTTCTGCATATAGGATTTTTTGAATTTTTTCAGGATTAAATTATCTTTGTTTTCAGTATGTCATGGCATAGATATAAACTTAAAGAACTGGAAAACAATCAAAGCATTCCTTTGAAAAAATCTAACAAGGTTTACTTTTCTGTAAGAATATTTTTGATGTGCAGAGAATCAAAGTGACTTAAAGCAAGTATAACAGCATGCAGTCTGGTAATTTTTAAATTACCTTCAATTTAAAAAGTCTTTGCTCTCTGCTCTCCAGAAAATTTGACAGTTGTCAGACAAGACTAATTTTCTAACTTGTACTTGCTGTTTAACAATATTGTGTTTTACAACAGCATTGTTTTGAAGATGCAGAAGCTGTTGTTACACGTAGCGTCAACTGCTATTGAAAATAAGCCTCTACTAACATGGTAAAGAATACCTCGACAGAACTCTGTGAAGTACCTAAACGAATCACCTGAAACTACAAATAAAATAACACTACAATGAGCTGTTCCAGTGGAATAATTTATGAAGAATATTACAGTTAGCAATAAAGAAATTAAGGTTAATCCAAAATGCTTACCATGTTGATAGGTAGTTGGAAAGAAGAAATCCATGTTCCCATCACCACTACCACTGCCATCATTTCTAAAGAGCTCAGCAACTTTAAGATGATAGACACACATATATACACATATATACATTTATAAATATAGAGTAAGCAGAGAGTAATTTAAACAATTCTGGACAACAGGAAAAAAAGAGAAAAGCATTCTAGGAAGGCATCAATTATAGTTATGAAAGGGTACAGGATTTTTGGTAAAAACTTGAAGAAAAATTACGTGTCACTTCTTACTTAATTTATGGCATTGGAAATAGCAATGGGAGGTCAGCAGGAAAGAAAACATCTCCACTTTTTTTTTTTGTCTTTCCTTTCTTTCCCTCTTTGTGTCCCTGCTTTGTATTTACCCTTTCTCACTCCTGAGGCCTGACACAGAGAAATGTAAATTGAAAAAATTGGAGGTAAAGCCCCCCAAACCTTCTATTCTAGTATTTTCCTACAAAGTGAGAACACGTGATAGGAAGTTGGGAAGATCTGCAGAAAGCTTAACTAATGGAGATTTTACCCTATATTTTGTACTTGCAGTTGTGTTGGAAATGCCAAAAAGAGAGTTTATTTTAATGAAGGTATCTACCTACTGGACTACTAAAGTCAGTTGTTAGCTTTCTGCCATAACAGTTAAAAAAGAGAAAAGCTTGATTCCTTTTAACAAAATAACTATTCAACCAAAAGACCAAATACGTGGACAGTCTGAAGATTTTATCAAAAGAATCACTAAGGCCAAGTTGCACCATAGACATTTCACAATGGAGAGATGGATTTACTCGAGGTAATATGATACTACTTCCTAGAATGCATCACACTTGCATAACTTCAGTTAAAAAAAATCAATTTACTACTGTCAATGTTTCTAAGGATTTTTTTTCCCCCCAATCAGAGATGAAATCTCCTTTAATACTTTCTCCAATGGAAAAAAAAAAAATTTAAGGGATTAGGAAGACCACTGGTGTTTGCTTTCCCTTCACACTAGCACCTCAAAGCAATAACTCCTTGGAGCATTTTTTTCTTCTTACGAATAGCTATCTGACAGCTACAATTCAACTAAACTCCCTACACCTCACAACACCCACAGCCTACGCCTACTAAAATTCAGCTGAACAAGTTATGTGTCAATGTATTACAGTTCCTCTGATTTCACTCATGTGGAAAAAAAAAAAAAAAAAAGAAAAACATTAAAAAAAAACCCATACTTTGACTGCTTAGCCTTAAATGTTTTAGAAATTAGTTACTAATATTAGTAATATTAGTAATGTTAACATAAAATATAAATATATGAAATATAAAAATATTAGTAATACAGATATAGAAATATTAGTAACAATAATACTAGTAATAATATTTACAATAGTGCTAATAGTAATATTTTTGTTACGAATACTTTTGTTACGAATATTTTTGTTACGAATATTTTTGTTACATTTCTCAATATTATTTTAATTCTCATTACCAACCATGAAGTTACATGAAGTGAAAATCAGTGACTGCTTTTACATAACCTAACACATGGCACCACTTATACAACCTGCTGGGTCTGCCTATTTACAATGATTAACAAATGAACTGAGGTGTATTTGTTTCCTAAGAAAAAAGGTAGCTGTTTGGGGGATGTAGGATTGGTTTGGTTTTTTTTTTTGTTTGTTTTCAGAAATTGCATGGATAATAATACTAAGACAAGACTTTAATGAATGGAGGTAATGAAAATACTACTAAGGGACTAACGTAAGTGGCTTACCTCCTCCCTCTGGGTTCAACAACTCCACTTTAAAAGTTTTTTCTAATTCAGGAATAGTATTATCAGTGATGTTAACCATAATGTACTTGTATCTTTCTCCTGGCTGAAATTCCAGTGTGCCCACAACATCCTGCAAAATGAAAGCTCTTCATATTTTTGTTCTAATGCTTTCATCCATATGAAAAAAAGAAATAGAACCTTCATTTCATCTTTTTCAAAACATCTATTTCTCTTCACTTAAACTTTAAAAAAATATGAAGAATATGTTTTAGAAAAAAAGACATCTAAATTGACAGACTGGTGATCATCTGTATTCATTTGTATTTTTCTGCACAAGCATCAGCTGGACAAGCAAATGCAGATATATGCATGCTATTTTGCTACTAATGCACAAATCCCAGTGTGTTGGTACATAACCTTAACCTGTACATGCATCTGAATGGTATAATCCACAACAACAGCAAAACTTGCTTCTTGTTACACTGGCAACTTTCTTAAGAAAAAAAAGTCAAAACCAGAGTCTTTTCTTAAAAAATGCAACTTACTATATAGAAAGGAAACAGAAGTGACATAACAATGTATATATTAAAGTGAACATTACATATTTCTTTACCACATCACCATATAAAGCAGTCTTTCCGTGAAATAATCACAGCTGGGATAAAGTAGTCAAATTGAAGGCTGTCTCCAGGACAAATAACTCTAATTAAATCTTAAAATAATTATACTACCTTGGCTATGGCCATACCTGGTAATCTTTCGGACTAAAAGCTGTAATGGGCACTGTTCTGTATTCCACCAGAACTGTTCCAAGAAGGCCTTGTGCACGAACTACCAGTAATCTGATATATCCAACTTCTTCTTTAACAGTAATACAGGGCACAGAAGAGGCTGGAAGAATCATTTTATCACCTGGCTGAGGAGGTGGCCCCACAGAGAATTGAAGCAGACCTGGAAGACAAGAAATATTACTTATATGGTTTCTTTCACCAAATTTAAATGATGATAATCAGTTTAAGTCAAATAATCAATAATATTTATATTTTGTGATGGTTCTGAAATTAAAAATCACTTATATCAATACGCCCTTATGCCTCGATCACACAGTTTCCAGAGTTGTGCTGTGTACCTTCCCCTCTTTGATAAAGCAACAGCACAATAGTAAAATCAGCTCTTCCTCATAGTATTGGCTATTTACTGGTATAACAAGCATGCAGAAATGACTCTCACTGTCATGATAAAAAGCTTCCACAGGATCCACTGCATGCAGCCTACATTTGCTCTCACAAAGGGATCATTGCCTGTTTGGTCAGGAAAGCTTTCAGAACATCTTGTAAAATTAAAAAATGTAAAGAACAAGTAATTCAGCATGCACTCAGGTATGTAAACAATGAACTAATCTCGAGTTAGATAAAGTGGAATACTTGGCACTGCCACCTCATTTACGAAGGCTTAGTAAAGTTTTCATCTGACTAGCAAGAACAATTGACTAGCAATTATCTGAAACAAGACTGCATAATTTCCACCATTGTTACCATATGGGTGGTCACTGGCTTTGATGCTGATATCAGTAGTTTCCTTTTCCGGATCTATACTTGCTCCACTGGTAGGAGTTGAACCTAGTTTTCCATCTCCAGACACTGCAGAGACTAATGTCACACGGAAATATTCATTTAGCTCCGGAATGTCATCATCAATAACATGCAAATTTAACACCTAGAGAAGGATCAAATCATGGAGAAATCAAACCATGCAACATTCAATGCTATGAGCTTCATGAACCTTCCTAACTCACCAAATTATTTGATTAGTCAGTCACCTGTATCTGCTGTGTAGTTCTGAAGGTAATGGACAACATTTTTGAGCTCCACATATTTTAAACTAATTTGTAGGATAACTTCTTATGTCTCGAATGTGCTTTCCAAAAGCAATGTTACCAAGTTATCAAAAATGGAAGGCATGTTTTCTGCAGTGTTTCAAATATCAAAAAAGATAATAAATAGTTGCTTGCTTGGTTATATATGTATCTTAAAATAAACCTTTTAATTTCTGTGTACTGAACTTGAAATATATGATTGATTTTAAAATCTTGAAGAATTTGTGCATCTAAAGAGACATTACACTGATTACTTTAATTTAGAGAGCAAGTAAATCAAGTTCTTTACACCATCTGACATTTGGGATTGCAGATCACACTGTTTATTAACATAACTTTGCTCTCCACAGGCCAACATAGCTCAGGTAATTCCAGTGTTCTTTATACTGCGTTACAGTTAGGTATATAGAGACATAGAAGAAATCATTTAAGTAGCTGACCATATTCAGAGGCATGGGAATGAGCAGATTACAAATGTCAGTTGAAAGTCGCCCAGGTCATCTCACCTGAAGAGTAATTTGCTTCCAGTCTGTTTCCTAGGACCATGCATATTAACTCCTCTGTACATGTGCAATAAATTGGACCACAAAGCAGTGGAGCAAGAGAGTGTACCAGACTCTTCTGTCACTAGAGTAAGGCAGGCCTTATCCATGGTAACAGACTAGAACAGCTTTGGAGATTACTGCTTTGTACACTGTATGAAATTCAGTAAAGTGATTCAACACAGTTAAAGCTGAACGACCAATGACATGAACAAACTATTTTCAGATATTACAAGCTTTTGCCAATCATTATGTTACTCAATTGGGACCAGATTCTCAGTTCTAGTGAAAGTCACTGGGATCCTTTCAAACAGTCAGTCCACACTACTTCTGCAGACTGACGTAAATGATACTGAGGATGGCATTCTCTACTCACAATTCATGCTTATTATACGAACACTAGTAGAAAACATACATGAGCTCTCTACAGTATTGTGGTCTCACATCACTTCTTTGAATAAGTGTAAAAATTCTGTGCTGCAGGTCAGGATTTAATTCATTAAAACAGATTGTCAAAAGGAGATAGAACCTGGCCAGCAGTGGCTGCAAGACCAGCACTGAACTTTACTGCTATCTAACTGATGTGAAGAAAAATCTGGGTTACAATACTCAGATCAAAACCTGAGCAATTTCAAAAGCTGGACTATCTAGACTTTGAAAAGCATACATACACATATACATAAATACAGTTAGTAGTTTCTATATATTTGTGCATGTATGCTTATCTTATGCTCTGTGCAATCAAATATACATGCACAGATAGTAACCCTGAACTGAGGTATACACAGATCTATAAGCATCTATCACACCACTTTCCTGTTGTCAGGAAAAAAATAATCACCAAAAACTGCTGCAAAATGTAACAAAAGCTAGGTGAAGTAAACACTCTTCAGTATGAAAACATGTCAAGCACCCTTAGAAGGTATTTTCCAGCAGGTTTGTAAAGAGCAGGATGAATAGTTAATAGGAAAGTAGGGTTTACCTCTGATCTCTGCCAAGGGAGGAATGTGATAGTGCCACTGCTATTAGAAAAATCGGTAACAGAGTAATTAATGCCAGTGGAATCAACCTGTGAGATAATGTACTTTATATACACATAGTCTAGGGCTCCCCTTGTACGCTCCACAACACAGGATATAGTGGAACCTTCATCAGAAGTCTGGAAGAAAGCAAGAATTTGAAATGCTTGTTATTGTAAAAGTAAATGAAGGCAATAAATGCTTGACACAGAATTCGCTAATGTAAGTCAGATGTTGGGTTAAAAAAAAGTTGTCATGTTATATTTAACTCCTTTAGAGAAAGGAGGAAGCTGAAACTGACCTTAAAGGCAGCAGAATTTGCAACAGCTTCTAATGCCTCCCTCAGTTAAGGGAGTATTAAGGTAGCAAATAACAACACACTGTTGTTTGTCCAGGACACAATCTCTTTCCCAAAGCTATGTGTCAGAAATAGAATCAGTATGCTTGAAATGTACATGTTAAAAGCAGCTTTATATTAATGCTATTTATTTTAATTCGCCTTAAAAATAACTGGAAGATTTGGGTCATCTCTTTCCTCAACCAGATACACTATGGAAAAAAAAAAAAAGGTACATTTAAAATTAAACTATACCATCATCATACAGAAAAACCTAGAATTTTCCTTATGATTCTGTCTTCATAGTGAACATGACTTCTGCAGCAAAAATATCACATAAAGATAACAAAGCATGTGTTGATACTGACCATGCGTTTTAGAAATTAATGATCATAAAACCAAAATAGAAACTAATTTTATCTGAAAATTTCCAGAAAGGTTAAAGTTATCTTACTCTTTAGATAAACTTCAGAGATGCTATATAACACAGTGTAGATGCAGCATGTGACTTCAGCTGCCTAGTAGACACATGCACATAAAGCAGTCAAACTACTGGTAAAACAATGCTGCGTTCCTGCATCACGACTAAGAGCTCTAATACTTCCTTGGTGAAATGGACATTAGATAGGTGCAAAACAATTAACATGCCAAATAAATGTTTAATTTTTCTTCTTGGTTGGCTGATGATCTGTGGCATCACAGTACATCAGTGACATTTGAACCTGAAGGAATCTATTATCACAGCATATGGTAGGCATACAAAGAGCAAACTGAGCCAAACTGAAAACTAGTATCACTTAGGCAGCATAGTTATTTTAAAAATATTATAAGCACTTTGACTAAAAAGAATGTAATTAAAAGCTTCTAAGAGTTCCCAGTTTGGAAGCTATATTAATTGGTTTTTTCTCCAAAATAATACAATGCCAATCTAAACAGCCATCACGTTCTTCTCCCTCGTAACTGATTAAAATAAAAGATGACGTATGTTTATTTCAATCCTCTCCAAAAAAGTAGCAAATTTACACGCTACACTGAAAAGAAATCTCTTAAAAACTAAAACAAAAAACCAGCACTGCTAATAATAATCAAACTGATGCCAAACAACATGAAATCAAGGCTTTCTTCATGTCAGTTGATGTTGCAATTAACTTTTCTGTGCCCAAAACTTGGCCTATGATTTTCCTCATAACCACCTTACCTCAGGGATACATGCTCCAGTGAAGCCAAATAGACCATTAGCATTATCACTTTTCTGTATTCTTATTCTTGCTGTGGTATTTTCTTGTGAAATCCGAGCTCCACCACGCACACTAATGAGCTTTAGTATGAATAATTCCTCTCCTTCTTCCTCATTGTCATCCCTTGCAGACACAATGAATGATTTATTGGTCTCTCCTTGCTGATACTCCAAATATCCTGACACAGGGTGGACATCATTTTTCGCAGGAGTTGCATGGAGTTCATAGATCTCTGCTCGCGTCAATTTACGCTCATAAAGCCTTACATCCTGCATTAGCCCTGTGTACCTACTGCTGCCATTGATTCCTGCTCCAATTCTTACTATTCCTGGACCTGAGAAGGAAATTATAATTTTTCTCACGTTATTGCTTTTGTTCGAAGTAGTAGAAGTCTGCAACTTAATATCTCTTTTTGTTAAAGAAATCAATAGTAAACTGTTTATTATCCCTGAAATAGAAATCATATTGACCTTGAAATGCAAAATTAAGACATTCCTTGAACCTCATCTCAATGTTTCAGGTAGGTCATCAAACATCAAGCAATTCCATCCTAGACTGTCCACTGTTAGTTCTATCAGCTTGTTGTCACAATCCCTTATTTTTATGAGGTTTTGAGGCCAGAGGATCCCTCTTTCCTCCACAGTTTTGTAGAACAGAATTTCAGCCTCTTTCAGTCTCTATTTTGCTGAACAAACCTATTTTGTCTTTCTGCTAGGGTATCCATTCTCATGCTGCTCATCATCACAGCACTAGCTGTTCTGGATATACGTTTCACCTACTGCACCAGGTATACGAACTTCAGGAAAGCACCACAAATTCCAAATGCTTTTTATAACTGCATTAATGTTTATCTATTTCTGAACAATTATTCTATTCAGCAAATTATAGTATCAAAGCTGCCTTTTTCACAAAAATAATAAGCCAATAACTCCTAGTAATTCCCATTCCATTCTATTCTGTTGTATTGTGTTCTACTCCACTCTAATCTATTTCACTCTGTTCTACGTTGTTCTGTTCTGCTAAAAGGCATACATCTCAGTTATTTTCAGTTGCTTTTCAGAAAACAAACAAATAAACAAAAATTCTACTCTTCAGTGTATTGTCATACATATGACACTGAGTAGCAGTTCTAGAGATGAGCAACCACAGCTTCTCATAATAGTCCCAAGGCACCACTTGGAGGACAGTGAGAAAAGTTGGGCCATTATACTCACCTCTGTGTAGTACTGAATATTAAATGGAGAGAGATAGAATTTTTACCTTACAATTACTGTATATCCAGACAGAGCATATACCATATCCATCCATAAAGAAAATTTACAATGACTCAGACATATCCTTCTAGAAACAAAAACATTATTGCATTTCACGCATATTTGTTTCAGAAACTGAGGGGAAAAAAACTGCTGCAATTCTGACTGAACTTATTAATTGCAAAGGTACTAGTGTTTCTACAGAGGGCAATATTTATTTCCCTGACCATTGGAATTTTAAAAGCAGAAACAAAATGATACACTATAGTGTAAATGAAGTTCTCTATTCTCAGTGTTTCTGTATACAGTTGATATACATACATTTAATGTAATTCTAACTTTTAAAATTTTCCTTCTTCAATTACAGAAAAGGAAACTGTATCCAAGAGTTTAATAATCATCCATAAGGATGCCTTTCCCTATTGAAGAAAATGTAAACTGAAGAGGAGAGAGGGAAAGAACGAAGGATAGAGATCAAGAAAAAAAAAATGCATAGAGAAGAGCAGAAAATAACAGAAGAGCCTGCCTAGGTCTCTCTGGATGGTATCCCTTCTCTCGGGCGTGTCAACCACACCACACAGCTTGGTGTCCTCTGCTAACTTGCTGAGGGTGTATTCAATCCCAATGTTGATGTCACTGATGAAGATATTAAAGATCAGTGCTGGTCCAGCACTGACCCCTGAGGGGCACCACTCGTCACTGATCTCCATCTGCACACTGAACCACTGACCACCACTCTCTGGGTTCGATCCTACAGCCAGTTCCTCACCCATCAAACAGTCCACCCATCAAATCCACACATTTCCAACTTGGAGAGAAGGATGTTGAGGGGGACCACGTCAAAGGCCTTACTGAAGTCCACATAAGTGACACCAGTGGCTCTTTCCTCTTCCATTGTCGCAGTTATACCAACATAGGAGGCCACTAGATTGGACAGGGAGGACTTTCCCTTGGTGAAGCCATGCTGGCTGTCTCATATCACCTCCCTCTCTTCTATGTGCCTTAGCACAGCTTCCAGGAGGATCTGGTCCATGATCTTCCCGGGCACAGAGGCGAAGCTGACAGGTCGGTAGTTCCCTAGGTCTGTCCTTCTTAAAAATGGGTGTGACGTTGCCGTTTTTCCAGTCACCAGGGACTTCACCTGACTGCCATGACTTTTCAAATATCATTGGGAGACGCTTGGTGGCTACATCAGCCAATTCCCTCAGGACTCTGGGATGCATCTCATTGGGACACATGCGCTTTTGGATGTTCAGGTTCCTCAAGTGGTCGTGAACCTCATCCTCGCTTACAGCAAGAAAGACATTGCTTCCCCAGTCCCCTCCTTCTGAACAATTTGTTCAAGGGCTGTGTGATGAGCAGTTTCCGGAGAAGAGTAAGGCAAAAATGTTGTTGAGTACCTCAGCCTTCTCCTCGTCCATTGTTACCAGCCTGCCTGTACTGATCACTAGAGGGGAGGTACACCCCCTTGGACTTTTCTGGATGTCAGCGCTATTGCTGATCAGAGTGAATGAGCATAATGGTTACCTATAATTAAAATCTTAAAAGACTAGGAATATTCAGTTAGATAAACTGAAGTACAAATGCTACTGTACCTTGGAATACTATTAAACTAAGTTTTAAGTATCTTAATATGTATTTAAGAAAATTGACACCCTGTAAAATGTTATTACTTTCAAAATACAGGCTTAGACATAGTACAATGTACATCCAGCAACAAAAACATTACAGCATTTCACACATCTTTGTTTCAGAAACTGAAAGAAAAAAACTCCTTTCTCAGCTACAGTGCTGTAAATAGAATCACAGAATCTTTTGGGTTGGAAAAAATCTTTAAGATCATCAAGTCTGACCATCAACTAACCATACAAGTCTACCACTGAACCTTGTCCCTAAGCACCACATCCACACATCTCTTAAATACCTCCAGGGATAGCAACTCCACCTCAGTAGCCTGTTCCAATGCCTAACCACCCTTTCCAGTAAGAAATTCTTTCTGATACCCAATTCGAAACTTCCCTGGAACAACTTCATTCCTCCTTCTCATGTTCTGTCACTTGCCATCTGAGAAAAAAGACCAACAATGTCCTCACTACAAGGTCATTTCAGGTAGCTGCAGAGAGCAATGAAGTCTCCCCTCAGCCTCCTCCAGACTAAACAGTCTCAGTTCCCTCAGCTGCTCCTCACGTGTCTTTTTTCTGGTCCCTTCTCCAGCTTCACTGCTCTTCTCTGAATGCATTCCAGCAACTCCATATCTTTTTTGTAGCTAAATCTTATTTAAACTATGAATTGCAAATGTATCTGTATGTACACATTATAGACGTATATATACATTTATACAAAAATTACTGATTTTCAAATTCTTGCAGTCCATGCTCTGTTACAGCTTTGAATTTTTTAGAACTTTCAACATCTAATTTCCATATGCTTTTTGAAAATCCTCAGCAAATTTTTTATCTGTTCCTTTCAGTTAACTAATCAGATATAATCATTTCAGTATACTATCTCCACCTTTCAAGGGGCAAGACTCTTCTATGCATTTCAGAGCTTCATATTAGGAGAGAAATAATGAAGGCTATTGACTCACCATCAATTATCGCTTCTCCTTTCAGACTCTTCATTCCTCCCAGAACTAGAATTCCATCAATGTAAAATTCAATTATACTTTCATCGAGAGTAATCAAAAGGTGAAGCCAAGTATTCTCATCCAGGTATTTCATGATTGCTGTTTCAGCCATATATGTCATATTGGATCCTAATGCTGTATAATGAAGCACTAAAGAAACATGAGAGTCATTTGTTTGGATTTTCACACCATAATATAAAGTCCCATTATCATTATCCTTTTCAACTATATAACCATCTGTACTGACATTAGGAATTAACCACGCTGAAAATGTAAAATTGGTTAGTGCAGTATTTCTGTTGTATGGGTATTCAGGACCAATAATGCCAAATGCATCCTCTTTTCCACTGAAATACAAAGCATCTGTTCCACTGTGATGGCGTCTCATGTGTGGCTGTGATTGTACTGAACCTGGAAATGATCCAAGCAACAAGAAATCTATCATTGATGGCAGTCCAGCTGGGAATGTACTAGACAGTATTTCCCAACCTAATCGGACAACACCAAAGGTGCCTTGTTGTCTCCAGATGTTGAAGTCTGTAATATAGGAAAGATCATCTTCAAAAAGAGTATCTTCCACAATCTCTCTCTCTTGGCTCTCTGGATCAATGACAAACACTCCAAAAGGGTCATCATTGAAAGGGATCATGACAGTTACAGCAAGGTTGGTTTCAGATAACTGGCCACCAGGACCAGGAGATCCACCTATATAACAGAAGTTAAAGTTAATGATTGGTTTCAAATAACATGATCAAGAGAAAAGTTACAAAGTACTTATAATCTTAAATAAAATAGGTTTCTAAAAATGCTCAAATCTTCCTTTAAGATCCCCTGAACTCTTAGAAATAATCTAGCTTTAAAATTGTGCAATTTAATTGTATGATTTTTAAAACTCTGCTGATGTAATTTCAATAGAAAAAATTGTTATTTTTCAGCTGCAAAACACAAAGATGTCTTTCAGTTAAAAAAAGATTAGCTCCAATTTTTCTTAATTGATCAATGAAATTTACTTTCATTTCATTTGATAAGCATGGGACCAAATTCAGTTCAAAACTTACATATGAAATGACAAAATTTTGTCCATTGCCTCTGAAATAGAATCATATATACCTTGCAAAATTTGTAACCAATTGTGTATTAAAACTTCGGCCAAGTTCTGCTATTACTCATCTGTTTCTGCACAGTGAGAATTCATGACATGATGATCATGATGTGAGTGTAGAACCTTCATGTTCAAAGTACACAGTGATCTACCTATTTTAAGGTAGAAAATCTTTTGTACATTTATATGGATTTCACTTACAGGAAAGGTCAACAAACATTTTCAGTTTCAGGCCATAAACAGAACTGAGGTGGAATGAATCCAGATTAGGAAATATACCCAGAAGCAATTTGAAGTTGTAATTTAAGCCATATGAAGTGGCATCTACAAGTGGTTTACCTCCTTTAGGGAAAAAAATAACTAAAGCAACTCTACTACAGTAGATATGCATGGCCTTTAATGCCCTTATTATTTCTTCTTGTGTATGTCTCTGAAATGTAGATCTCTCTGTTTCTGAGATGAAATTACTGAACTTTCATTTCAGAAATGAAGAGGCATCTTTTTTAAAGTTGAGATCATCAAAATGTGTTTAACAGTAATTCAGGAACTGTGTACATATACCTAATTTAATACGGAATGAAAAATAAATCCTAAAGCCTTACCAGAAAACCATAGGATATCAAGACATGAATCAAAGCATTGCTCTTTCCAGTGTTGGTTTCTTTTCGACTGATTAAATATAACTCTTTTCTACCAGATATGAAGCGAATGATGACATGGAAAACAGTACCTGAAGCATTCACCAACTTCAGAATGTAAAATTCATTGAATTCGGGAATTCTATCTGAAATAGCATGTAGTGTTATTGGCTTTGATCTTTCACCATCCGTGAAGCACACAGTCCCGTAAGTTTCATAGAACTCTTCTCCTGGCCTCAGTGCAGATTTATCATCAAACAGCTGCCAGTTCAAGGAAACATTGCCGAAGTGTCCTCTGTGTCTCAAAATCCTGTTCAGTGACACAAGAGTAAATGAGTGATCTGGCAGGTATGCATCGGCATTCAGCAGCAAAGGAAAACATGGAGACTCTAATCTTCCTGACAGTGAAAAGAAACATACTATGCTATAAATAATAATGAACAACAAATACTGCACCCTTTAAAGGTCTGCACTTCCGCAGCAAAATTCTACTCTCAGGTATACTATAAGTACCTTAGAAAAAAAGTAGCCTATGCAGGTCTGTGCATGGTTTGTCCTGTACTTCTATTATACAAACGATTATAAATATGAATGCACAATAGTTCAGAAAGTTAACATTAAAAATAATATACTTAGATACCCTTAGACAGGAAACAGAATCATCTACATTTAGCTGCAGACATTTCTCCCTTTAGTTACCAAGCCTCCTTAAAGTCTTTCTTACACTAGTATTAAGTTAGGAACGTGTTCTATGTCTAATCTGAGGTTAAGAATGTAATAAATGAAAATGTGATTTTTATTAGCTATTTGCTAACCTAATTTCACTTTCTTCAAAAAGTCATCACAAATAAAAAGTGAAGCATACAGTGCCTTTATTAAGTGTGCTTTACATACAGGAAGTTTGCCTCTGCTAGTTGCATGTGAAATGCCTTACAAATAGATATCAGGAGGAAGGATTAGTTTAGCTAAACTAGTCTAGCCACAGCAGCACATTTATGTTCCTTCTGCTTCCGAAATCTTTTCTTTTGTGGTACTAACCAGGGTGCTCTATCCCACCTGCCCAACACTGTTTCAATAACTCCAATTAATTCCTTGAAAGTCCTGTATTGCCATAGGTGTTTTCAGTGTTTAAGCTATATGCTACTTTGATCATTTTTTATACAGTCAAAATAGTGACAATATGGAAGAGACAGATCTCTACTAAAGACATTTCATCAACAAAGACTGAGTAGATTCCCCAAATATTGGTGAACTTGGTATCCCATTCTTCCATAAAGCACCTGTATATAAACATGTTTAGCTCAAGTCATCATTCTTCACACCAACAAATAAAAATAATATCCTGCAAATTAGACTGTAAAAGACAGAAAACAAACAACAAAAAAATGCCCCAAATAATGAATGACACAATAAAAACAAAAACAAAAAACACAATAAATATAATATCCTCTTTTCTCAAGCATATTCATTTTTCAGACGTATTAACGCAAGCATAAAGACCTAACTGGCAGCCATAAGCATCTGCTTTGAGGTCATAAAACAAACAAACAAAAATCAAACAAATACATAAAGGATAATTTAAAAAATACGAAAACAGGCTTTTCCCTAACTATTCATAGTACCATGTTTATTGTGATCTAACTTCTCTTCACACCCTGTCTAGTGATTTCCTAACAAAAAAAAATCATTATTCTCATCAAATTATAATTCCATACTACATTTATGGAATGTAACAAGGTAGGATGCTGAGTACATTCATTTTTTCAACCCTTCCTATTCTTGCATACAACCCAGTGGTAGAAAGGAAAATACTTTCAGAGGTCACATTTGTGAAGATTATTTTCATTCCAGAAGACTGTCATGCCTGGACTTTAAGTACAGATTTCAATCTGTAATTAGTAGGTAAAAAAAAACAAACAAACTAATGTTTTTTTAGGTGAAGGTTTCCAAGTGCAATAAGCCATCTACAGCCATACTGTCTTGTTTAGCTATTGAGAAGTCTTTTACTTCTCCGTTAGCAGAGGTTACACTATGTTCAATCATTCAGATTCTTCAGTATCTACAGATTGCTGAGAATATAACGACACTGTATTTTCATTTATTTGCAACACAATATAAGTTTCTGTACACTTTTTAATATTTATTGTCTCTTTTATAATATTACATCTGATGTTTTCAATATGTTACAAATAATTTATTCCAAAATTTTGTAAAGCTATTTTTTGACAATACATTTCCATCAATGCAAACTTGCATGGGGTTAGTTCAAAGTACTGTTTGCAAATTACCACATATAGAAGTTTCAAAAGTGTGCAGAGATATTATTTAAAAGCTACTTACAAAAAAATGTTACTTTTGCCTTCTTCCACTGGCTTCTCAAAAGGCTCCAAAGAGAAAATTCCATTAGGATCATCATTTGCTTCAATTATAACTGTAGCCATTCCAGCCTTAAAGATAACAGTATCTCCTAAAAAGAGGGTGATTATTCTTATTTAAATTGGAACCACAAATGGAGGTAATTATAAATCCAAGGATGTTTTCTACTTACAACAACTGCTTTCATGCAAAGAACAGTTATGAAGCAGTCAATGAAAAACAGTATTTGAGATATTCAGTAACAGGCAAATCAGAGAAAAAATGCTCAAGTAAGACATCATAAGCAACATATAAGATTTTAAGGAAAAAATATATATGACATCCACTGTGAAGATGTGGTTCTGTCTGCTTAGTAGTTGTTGCACAAAGTTGTTCCTGGCTAGTGGAAAGAACTGTATGACAAGAAATATTTTGTGTTTGAACAGTTGGTCAAGTCAAAAGAGTAAGATATAAAAGGTATAGAATAAAAGAAGAACAATTCCCTAGGTCTGATGATCTGTAAGACACCTGAGTACCACAGTGAAGGATGGCTGACCTCAGGAAACAGATTAGCTGCCTTATACTCAAGTAATTCCTTAAAATTTCCTTTTCATCCTCTGGCTGCTGGCTACCAATGTCTAGGGCAGGATTCAGTCTGAGATCAATGCTGCGTTGTGAGCAATTAATAGGCCAGCCAGAGTGCCTGCTTTAGCATGACCTGAATCACTCTCTGGCCATCACAGACTGTAATGAGAGCTAAGATGCTTAGTGTGCTTATACGTGCCTAAATGAAGAAATCTAATTTTAGGTTTCCTAATCTTGAATTGAATCTCTGGTAGGTGTTTTACTTTGAGAACCTGTCATACAATCTGAAGCTATAGTCTGCTGGTTAATGGTGATCATCTTTCTTTGCTTTGTTAAATAACAGCCCTCAAGTCTTACTTATTGTTTTGATGATTTATTCAGTTCAGATTTGCTTGGCACTGAAAAGATCTGCAGTGCATTGACAGCTTGTTATTACCTCTCAGCTACAGACCAACAAAACTTTATGTACAGTTAATCGTTAGAAGTTGCTAACGCAGTTGCTGTGAGGACAGTCTTTATTAAACAGTTAGAAACCAGAAAAAAATTAGGTATTTCTAATACTTCACTTTTATTTTCTCATGCATATTACACAACAGTGATGATTTATTCCAAAAAATGTGTATTTCAAGACATAGAGGAATATGCTGGGTAATTTTGATTATTTCTTGTTAAGTGACAACTATGAAAAATAAGAAGTAAATGGACAATACTAGTTCCGTGGTAATAAATTCTTTCTTCGTCCAAATATGGCTGTTCTGTTTGTTTTTACAAAAATCAGCCAGTTGTGTAGTATACACTGAAGCATGAATAAAAATTAAAAGATTTCCTCTTTCCCTAAGATTGATGCAATTCTAAAACAATTTATCATTGTGTTTTTTATAGTCAAAACTTATCTAATTTGGAGCATTTACACTTGAAAAGATCCTTTCACTACAGATGTTTTTGCAGGAAAGGTCTCAATTGTATCATTTAATTTTTGTTTCCAACAAAATAATTAAAGATGAAAATCCAAACACACTGTCTACAGTAATTGTATAGAAGTCTTGAAGCAAACCTTATTTATATAATACTTGGCACTTATGCATTGCTTTACGAAAATACCATGCTGCTAAGAAATTGCAGCAAAACAAAAGGAGAGTTACTAAATGTACATCAAATCAGTACTTTTACCTGTGGAATTTAAAAGGAGGATATAAAACGTTTCATCAGTTTCAGGGGTATCATCATCATTAGTCCACACAGATATATTCTGCTCTCTTTCTCCAACATCAAACAAAATGACACTGTTCTTTCCACTAGGAACAAAGTCTCCCTCTTCAGCTGTTGCAGCTCCGTTGACAGTAACATACTGGACAGTAACAGCAACATCAGCAGATCCATTCCTTAGGACTGTAAAGTTTGCAACACTTCCTTCTTGAACACTCACTGTGAGAGGTTCTGAAAATACAAAAGCAACAAATCTGCCTGAGTTCAAGCCTGAGTTCCCTGCATTTGCCCTATCTTGTTAATCCTCCATAATACAATCCTCATTCTTTTCCAGTGAAATAGAAGGTACAGGTAGTAAAAGCATGGAAATAATTCCAGATACAAGACAATACTTTTGTACCTCACAACCCAACTATCTCAACATCAACAAAGAGAATCATGACATAGAAGAAGGGAAATTCTGAAGGAAACAAATATAAATTAAATACAATGAAAAGATTTTTTCCACTAGCTCTGTTGGGTTAGGATTTCTCAATTATCTGGTCTGTGAAAAAAAAAACAAAAAAACTGTTTTAGGTACTGTACATATTCCACATTTAAAAAAACAATAATTTCTAACCTGCAAAATAAATGGGATCATCATTTCCTGTAATTTGTAAAATTGCACTGGTTACATTGCCCAGCCTGGCTCCACCAGTAGCATTGAACAAGCTGACGATGAATATTTCCCTCTCTTCAGGTACCTGAATGATAAAGTTTTAAGAGATTGATTTCTAGCATAGAAAACACTGAAGAATTTCAAAGGAACAGCACAGGTGATTAATAAACTAGAGATTTCTGACTGTTGCTTTGTATTTATGTGTGTAAAGAGGGACAAAGGACAATTAATACAATTACACAGAAATTATCATCAATACCTGTAAATAAATCTCTCCATTTTTATTTTTGTACAGATGACACAGAAGTTATCTTCCAGCTTCCTCCTTCCGAAGTATGTAATTTATTTTTACAGTTTTATTTATTTATCATTTGGTACTCTCTAACTTTCTTATATTACTTCAAATATATTAGTGCATAGCAATGAAGTTAGGATTCCAGATACCAAGATACGAGTTTTACTCAAATGAACTTTCCTATAACTTATCCACATTACAACTACTCTCAGCTTCAAACCTTTCTCAGCTTTCAAAATTCCTTTATGATTTGCTGAAGTTATCTCAGTTCTACCAAAGTATTTTGATTTTTTTCTATAAATTATCAAGCTCTTGAGAAGCAGACACTCCTTCTTGCTCTTTACGTTTTAATGCTTTAGCACATATTCTTTGTCCCATATTCTCACCTTAAAATACTATAAAACTGTTTACCTCATCTGGCAGTGAGTAAATCGTGATATTTTTTGAAAATTCCAGATTACCAAAGAAAACAGTCCCTTTTTCTGGATAGACATCACCGGTACATGCTGGATCAACAATCCAAGACACACTAACATTTCCATAGTTTCCTTGGTTTCTCACAACTCTGTAAACAGCTGAAAATGCAAACATACATAGTCATATTCAGAACAACAGAAATCAACATGAAAAGGATAAGCACATCTGAACAAAGAAAAAGAAAGAAAATAATAAGCAAATTCATTTCTTATGAAATCAATAATATGCAAGAAGGCGACAGGAAAGGACAACACAAAGATAAATTACTAAAGAAATTCTTCAGTTTCACATGTTAATTCTTGCCTGTAAAAGTAATTGATAATTGAATAGAAACAGATCAATTAATATCACCCATACGGAGATTTAACTCCATGCTTCTCTCTCTAAACACTCTATTCTTCGTGCTGCACAAACAGAGCTACTACCTCCACGTTGTGCTTTGCACACACATCAATACTCCATCCCTCCCATCTGGCATATTTTTTAGCCATTCCTTTACTGAGTTGATCCCTCTGTTTTTCCTGTTCCATCCTTCTCTACTTCAGTCTCCACTGCTCATCTTCTGGCATTATATCACTCTGGAAACTGCTGAGTGGAGACTTCAGTCAGACAATATCCTAGAAAGGGGAAAAGAAGCCTCGCAGGAGCAGAAAGCAGATAAAGAAGTAATTCTAACAAAAAGGAATTACCAGTATAGATGTTTTCTCCTTTACTTTCATTTATTGTTACTGTTAGTTCATCAGGTAGAAACTGAATGATACCATGTGGATCATCGTTCTTCAAAATAGTTATATTGACCATTGTAGAATTCCCCAGCTTGCCTGGCATTTCACTGTAGGGACTAAGTACTACAGAATATACCTCGTCCAGCTAGAAGAGGAAAAAACAGCCAAAATAAAACATATATATATTCAGCATTCACGTCAACACCAAAATGGACTACAGTTCACAGTCTCCAAACAGACAGAAAAAGATACAAATTTAAACAAAAGAAAATCACAAACTCCTTCTATATGCAACAAGTGTTTGTATAGTGCCATCAGATAAGAGAAATCATTAGAATTTTCTATCTCTAAAAGCACAATTTTCTCCAAAATTATAAGACTCATTCAGTATATTTTGTATATTTAACTTTGAATCACATAAATTCACAAGTACAAATATTTTGTAACACTCTCTTAAATATAAGTTTTGTTTTCCCTAAGATTTCTTAACATACCTGATTTTGAAACAGGTATAGCAAAGATTTAAAAACCACTGATAGCATGCTGATTTAGAAAGAATCCATAAGCTGTCTTTATTAATCTAACGGGACTTGGTACATCCCATACCAGAAAAAATCTTTGAGGAACATTAGAACAACTACTGCATGTATCCAGAAGGCCAACATCAGTCTAGACGGGGCAGAACTCAGTGAAGCTGGCTGGTAGTTATCAGGAAAGAAAAAAAAAAGTTAACTGGATCTTCACATAGAGTTCAATTAAACAATGACATTCAGTACTCAGAATATCATGGATGCTAAACCCGTACCTGGGTCTAAAGCAAAACTGTTACAGTTAACAGGGGAAAAAAAATTCCACTGAGGAGTATTAAAAACAAAGACACCAACTAATAGTCCAGACATCCTTGGGTCACCGACCCTTGAAGGCTTAGAAGGCAGTCTGGAGAAAAGCCATTATATACTTGTCCTGCCCATATGTATCCGCCTTTAGCCACTTTCAGTGATAGAAGACAATAAAAGGGCCTCCTTATTTTTTAGTCCTGACACTGCAACTCTTATGTTTTTATCTGAGCATCTCAACAGGTATGGCTTAGGTAGTCTCATAATGCCTAGATGTAGTACTAAGGGACATGGTTTAGCAGTTTAATGGGCAATCTCAGTGGCAGGTGGACAGCTGGACTAAACAATCTTGAAGGTCTTTTCCAACCTTGATGATTTTATGATTTTATAATACTGCTGTAAGCAGATAAATACTTTTATCTCAGCCTGCAGATGAAGAACTAAACAACTATTAAAAGTCTTAGCGCTATAGTGCCCAACTTTAACTTGCTTAATTCATTTTCCTGATTTCTGTAGTGTAACTCAGACTCATTTTATGTCTCTATCCTGTGGAGTGACAAGGGAAAACAAACATGAATTTCTACAGCAGCCTATGTGATTGAAGGTGGAGTTGCTCTATTCTCCTAATTTCCTCATCATATGGTCCTCCACCTGTCCTTCAATCCATGGCTGATGACCACCTCTCTCTACTAAAAGATTAAGTTTCCTAAAGCCTTTATATTTCGTAAGGCTGTCTTCCTGACAGCTTAGTTCTTTGATCAGCTCATTAGCAGTATCAGATAAACAACTGTTTTTGCAAAATATGGCATGGGAATGCATATGTAAAGGCAGGATAGAGTGCTGAATCACAGAAGATACAATTTATGTTAAAATAAAAGCAGCGGAACCAAATGCTTGCAAATTTCCTAATGGAATCCAAGATAGACAATACACAGAGAAGGAAACAAAACAGAAAGGCATAGAACAAACATAAGCACAGAAACATGCCCAAATTCTGCAGATTTCTGAGATTACAAAACAATAGAGGTACCAGAGAAACTCTAATATTCAGGCAAGGCTGAAAAGACCTGATTTGTTTGATACAAAATACTTTCACAAAGCATTTGGCTATCTTACAGATCTTCCAGTCACTCTTCCTCTATTTATTTCTCTCACACAAGAAAAAGCCTGGAAATGTTATATAAAACCTGGTAGTATTCACAAGTGAAACCGCCTATATTTTAATAAGTGATGAACTAATATGTCCATGAACACAATTTGAAGAGAGAAAATTATAAATTTTTACCTCTGGAATTCCATCCATTCTTGTCAGTAGAGTAATTATGATCTCTCTTTCACCGGGCTTAAATTCCAGAATTCCTGTGCTTCCATAAAACTCATTATTGTCTCTTGGTTCTACAGTGTAGCGTAGAAACTGCCTGACAAGACTTCCTCTAGCACGAACAATTTGCAGCTCAACAGACTCCCCTTCCTGTAAAAAAGAAAATCCATTTTTTTGCTAGCCTTCTATTTAAACTAAGTTGTTTATAAGGTGTAAGAGAAATTACTGAGACAGCTACCTTGATATTGTAGGGACCTCTGGAAGAGGAAGAAAATTCAAACACTCCTCCGGGATCATCATTTTCCAAAATAATGATTTCACGAGTAGTAAACCCATATTTCAGTATCTGATTTTCCACACTGACCCTGAGGAAGGAAGGCAAGAATTTTTTTCAAATGGCAGTTCTGTTTGGCAAGTAAGTCCATACAAATGCAGAGGACAGAAGAATAGTGACAGAGTTTCCAAATAAATTATGAAAACCAATATTTACCTGTAAGGACTAAAATAAATTAATCAAGAAATAACATCAGATTGTTTTCTTCATTTGTAAAAAAAAAAAAAAAAAAGCTTCTGAACTATCTTTGCTTTCTGATTACTTCTTGCAGTTCATGACTCTGGCACTTTTTTAATCACACACACACCAGGACACACAGGAAAGGAATTGTGCAATTACAAGAGATACTTAAATTCAGTATTACTTTGTATTTGGATCAAGGCATAAAGGAAATTCCAAAACCACTCACATTGACATTACACTGATAAGCACATATTTCCATTCTTACCCTCTTCATCAAAGTTTACTATTGACATAAAGAGGCAGATATTTGCCCCTCAATACTGTGCGTTCCATTCTCATCTGTGTGTTAACCTGCTTTCTGAAGATGTGGAGACTACCTGTAGGATCCTAGTCTGACACTAGAAACCACTGAATCTGCTCTCAGTTCATTCCCCTTTCTCCTTACCTCCTCAAAAACCCTCTGTCTCAAAGCACATGGTGAATGGTGCAAGCATGAAGTATGCTGACCAAATATAGATAAATTCCTCTTGGTAAAGGATTTATCTCTCTGCGCTTCTCCATTACACCATCTTCATCTTCCTCCATGACATGAATGGGCCACATCTGACATCAGAAAGGAATCTTGCACATTACTTGTGTTCCTTTCCTTAGAAGCAGCAGTTTTCAACAACCTTGCTTTAAGTTTATTACACTAAAAATTCCAGAGAAATATTGTTGAAGGATGCAACAAGAATACATCTTCAGGCAGACAGTCTGTATATGATTTATTACACGTCATGTATTTAGATTCCTTTGCATTTTCCATATTTCCTGTCAGTGTCATCTTTTCAGTGGGATGTCAGTCCTACATATTGTATGTATTTTTGTGCTTTCACTGTACTATAAACCAGACTTCAAAAAATACTATTTAATTGAGAAAAGACTGTTATCTATTATAACCAGCACTGAAATCAGGTGCAGAATGGCGTCCACAAGCACTCCGTAAATAACTGGAACTACCTCCTACAAAAAATTCACTTAGCAATGTTTGCTGTAGCAAAGGCCATAGGACAGGATACAAGATGCAAAATAGGAATTATCTATTTAATAGAGTAACATGTTTGTTACATTTTTTAAAATGTCAGTAGACACAATAACACTTGTTAACACAAACTATATATATGTTATTCAAAAACAAGATAAGTTTGCACATCTGTGGCCACAGAAACTTCCCTGTAACTCTAGTTAGTTCAGCCATTCAGTTGGGGTAAGCTGTTTTTGTGGCAGTTTAAAACAACTAATCCATTATTCCATCAAACACTCAAATATCAAGCACTGAGCCATGCATTCATCACTTTCATCATTCACAGATCCAACATAAAGAAATCCCTTCAAGCCAAAACCCCATGCCATCAAATGAAACACCAAAGGGAAGCATGCATTGTCTGAGGAGATGCAGAAAGCGTGATTCTTGTGAGGAAAAGAAGTGATAAAGAAAGATTCTGTCCAAACCAACCACTTCTAAAACAAAGCACTGATTCACTGAAGACAAAAAACCGTTCACTGCACTTACCCAAAGTACACGACAAACCTTTCTGTCTCTACCCTGTCAGCACAGAGAAAAAGAAAGAAAGGAGATGGGGAATGGAATGGAATGAAAGTGCCAATTGCTAGAATTTCAATAGTACTAATCGTAGAAGAGAATAATAATAAAATAAATAAGCAACAAAGCTTTCTTTTTACTTTCCAAAAGCTTTTAATGTTCATTTTATGGGAATCCTGCTCACTTGTCATTTTCCTGTTGACAAATGCCAGCAAGTGGGCAGTTCCCACTTAGGAGAAATGGCCCCATGACCAATTCAGCATGTCAAGATCCATTCAAGGTATTACCTACCAAGTTCTCCTCAAACAGCTTGATTGCTATCAGCAACTGCACATGCTCATAAGTGCAGCAGCAGTCCACATCTATAAATACTCAGCCCTCCATTTAGAAAAAAATCTACATGCCTCTATCATATGGTATTTCATGAATCTGCCAAAGTAATTATGAAAAAAAGATAAGCACAAAAAGAGTTGTAATGGGTACATAAAAAAAAGTAATTTAGAACAAAATCACAGAGAACTTTGTGACAATTTTTTAGTTAATCATATTACCAAAGTAACATATATGTATACACATGTATGAATGCACACATATATATGTACATATATATAAAACAGACATCTCTTTCAGCTTCACAGAGTTACACTGCATGAGTCCAAACACAGCTTAGACAAGAAAGGCTGTAAATATGAACTGAGGAGTAGTGCTGGAATCCAGTATTGCGTGTAATGCAGCAGTAATAGCAGCAGTATGAAAACTGAAAGAGGGCAGCACAAATGATGTGTTTACAAGGGTATCACAAGTTGTGCATATGAAGCACCTCCAGGTGTTCTTTGACAGGACAGAGAAGACTGAGAATACTTCATTACTTTAAAAAAATCAATAGCGTGAGTCAGTTCTGAACCTGGAGAGCTTTCACATCAGGAAACAAGCAGTAAGGTTCAGTTTATCAACAGGTAAAGAAAAGCGTTTCTCAGAAAACCTGTTTCTCAGGTTTCTCCATACATGTCCCATTTTAAATACTTAGGTCCTTTTATATTTATTTTTTACCTTTGATCATGTTTTCTCTTGATAATATAATGACTGGTAAGATTGCTATCGCTGCCTAATGTAGTAATGTTAGTTAGTTATCAAGTATTCTCATAGATTTACTTTTTTCTAATAAAAAAAGTGCCTGATCCTACTGTCTTGAGCAATCACACTGCAATAAAGTTACCTTACTCATAGAATCATAGAGTGGTTCAGGTTGGAAGGGACTTCAGAGATCATCTTGTTCCAACCTCCCTGCCATGGGCAAGGACACCTCCCACCAGACCAGGTTGCCCAAAGCCTCATCCAGCCTGGCCTTGAACACTTCCAGGGAGGGGGCATCCACAACTTCTCTGGGCAACCTGTTCCAGTGTCTCACCACCCTCACAGGGAAGAACTTCCCCCTTATATCTAGTCTAAATTGACCCTCTTTCAGTTTATAACTGTTACCCCTTGTCCTGTCACTACCTATCCTTGTAAGAAATCCCTCCCCAGCTTTCCTGTGGGCCCCCTTCAGGTACTGGAAGGCTGCTATCAGGTCCCCCCGCAGCCTTCTCTTCTCCAGGCTGAAGAGTCCTAACTCTCTCAGCCTGTCCTCGTAGGGGAGGTGCTCCAGCCCTCTGATCATCTTCATGGCGCTCCTCATGCCAGAAGCCTGCAGATTTCTTATTCTCTTAATTGAAATACATGCTTTGGTTCAGCATACTCTTCATATGCTTAAGCTGAAGTCCATACAGAGCTAACCCATGCATGGTAAAGTATTCCTCAAACAGCTGCAAAAAACTTTCAGTGGAAGGCTTAGATCCTAGGGCAGATCCTAAATGCCTCTCTGCATCTAGCAGGCTTTAATCACCCTGTCTGTCTATGGCCCCAGGGGTCTTGCACTGAAGGTGTGTGGCCCACCTGCCACAGCAAGGATGAGGCCTGCACCTCAGAGTCACCTCCTTGCTGTGGTCATCACTGGGCTGAGCCTGGCCCTGCCTACCATCACCAGGCCTGAGCTGTGCTCCTGATCTGACTGGCCCCATCACCATAGCTGAGCGCAGTGAGGCCTCTGTCCTGCTGGACAAGCTATGGGGCTGGACAACAGGCCCTGTGCCACCACAGAGCCCACAGCCCACCAGCTCCCTGGCAATTTATAACATCAAAGAACAAAGGGGTGTTCATACACCACCCCTTTCATCACAGAAGCTGCGACATGCTGCATAGTTCAGTCCTTCTTCTCTCCTTATGGTCTGAGAAACCAGCCTTTTAGGTGCTCCTATAAAAGCAATGTGGAAACAACAAAGATGGCTATTCAGAACTTCGGAAGCCCAACAGCGAGGGCATTCAGGATAAAAGCTAAAACAGCTCCTTTTATACAGTGGCTTAACCATGGCAAACAGCTCCAGCAATTGAAGAGAACGCTTGACAAAGAGCAAGGAGATCCAACTTACTGGGAAAGCCACTTGCCTTTTTTCCTTCTTAAATTTTTCTGCAAAACGGCTATCTGTGGATGTAAAGTTTCATTTTACTACAGATGATAAGCCCTGGCAATGCTTATGATGCTAATGCAAGAAATGCAATCTCAAAATGTGTAAGATACTTTCCATATGACAAGTCTAACATGAAATGACTGGTCATTAGGGAAATGCTTTCATTAAAAAAAAAATCATGATTATTATTTAGTAATAACTACAGATGAATTGGGACAACTAACAGGAGTTTCAAAATGTTTCCTACACTTTTTTAAACACAATACTACAAAAAAGCACAAATTAGATTTTTGACTAAGTTAAAGGTACCAGGGGAATTTCGATGTTATTATGTACTAAATGCAATTACAAATAAAACAAGTACTGAGAGATGCAATGTCATTGAAATTGACAGCTTTGTGTGAGGACTGGAATTCCTGCGGAAACTGAGTGTTCTGAAAGAAAGACACCTGAATCGCACCTGTGAGTCTGTACTGATGTCATTATTTAAACCACGTCTCTAAAAGACTTTTGTTTCTATCAGAGTATCTCAGAAAAGGGGAATTCAAATTGCTTGTGGGATTTTACTCAATTTGCTTCGTAAGTTTGCATTCACTGTTCACCCTCTCTTTAATTTTTTCAGGATTATCTACTTATTTAAGTAGTGGCAGGACCTAGCTATAAAGAACTGCATTAAAGTAGGATTTGCCAAATTATACATTCCACAGGGCTTCTCATCAGAGGAAACACCTTCTTTCTGGGTTTAATCCATCATTTATTTGACTTTAGAGGCAGTTTTATTTTGTTGCTCATAGCAGGATAGAGATGGTGTTATTTTTTGAAGTAATAAAAACTAGCTGTAGGTGTCCAGTGGCACTCATTTCAGCATTCTCTTCTCAGAAACCTTTCTCCCCACTAAAAAAAAATCTGATCAAACCCTTGAAGAAAAAGCTAATCTTTTACTCTAGAAGAGATCACACATATAGCATCACGTGTATTACTTAATATAAAATGTATTTAAGAAAGATAGATCTGGTTTTGAGACAGACACTAACCATAGGAAATCACCAAGTTAGGAGAAAATCCCAGATCCAGTAAGTAGTATATTTTCTTTACATCCCAATGCAAAGATTAACTCACAAGATGTAAATACCACTTGAGCCTTGACCATTGACAGTATGCAGTGCTTTAAACGGGCCTTATGATTTGCTAACCTTTTGGCATGTAGTAACCTCTTTAACCAAAAAATTGCAGTCAATTGAATGCTTGTGAACATATTCTTATGCCTACAGTTTCATTAAAGTTCTTACATGTTCTCTTTTACCACTGACTTATGTTACAATTTATAGAACAGTACAAGCACATCTAACAGCACAGTCCATCTTTGTTTTCATGCTAATTCACTACTACTGTGAAGTGTTGGCTGCCAGCCTTGGAAACTGAAATCTTCTGTTTGTCCAGAAAATACCAAACATGTAGAAAGCAATTGCACAAGCTTAGACATAACTCTGCCAGTGTCCTTCAACCCTGATATGAAGAGACATCGTTAGTACTTAAGTGACGATCTCTATCGTCTTTTAATTCTTGGCTTCTGATAGTTAAAGCGAGGGACACTATCCAGGCCTAGAGAAAAGTTCAGATTCTATTTCAATCTTATTTCTCTCTTTTTTCCAGGCCAGACCACCTGCTCCTTACTTCACTCTCTGACCCTGCCAAGTGTGGGAAAGCTGCTTACTGTTGGCACACTTTTTACTAGCCACTCCATGATCAGCAGAGCCTACTACTCCCACCATACACAGCAAAAGCAGAACACTGCTTATATTTGTTCAGCTGCTAGTTCAAATCCTTGTTGCAGCCATTATTTTCAAGTCAGAGCCTATAGTGACTACTCAGAATAAACAGCAGAAAGTTGTAGTGTCACACACCTGCACAGCTGTGATGACTGAAAAAAATAACCTCTATCTACTTACTTATTTCCTTCCATTTCACTCTACGTTCTTAGAAACCTTAAACTCACAATTTTAACCATCATTTATAATCTTAGTTTTCCACTTTGTGCCAGAGACTCAAATGAATTCCTTCAGACAAACCAGTTTCATCCACAGAAAAGAAAGTAGAGAACTGCTTGCAATAGTCTCCATTTGTTTTTGGCCTGAACAGGATTCACTTTTTAATGTAATGAGCAGCCAAGGTAGAATGGAATAACTTCTACTGAGCTAGATGCATTAACTAGCCATTTTTAATGAAGCAAGCCAATCCTACAATGGAATAACATCTTTCCTGTCTGATAGAAAGATGTTCAAAAACCAACCTGTCTGAACTAGATCTTCTAGCTTGAGGAGCTTCTTGCCTATTGTTTGCTAGTGTACCGTCACCACGGGCATCTGGTGTTGAAATTCCTAAGAGCTAGCTTACACTTTCAGTAAAGAACGCTTCTGGAAAATGTAGGACTGTGTAAGTAGGAGATGTCCAACGTGGAAGCTGCTGCAGGCAGACCACTGCAGTACATTTCCAGCAGAAGTGCAAAAATGTACCTTAGACTACTAGGAGGTAATATGAGAGAAAGAGTGGTGGTATTTCTAAACGTGTATACCTAATTGAGCTGTTTGAAGCAGGACAGAAGCCACAGTTCTCCTGTGAGTAGCTCAAAGAGGGAATACGCTCCTGGATATAAGCTACTTCAAATATTCTGAGTAGCATGCACATGCAGCTAGTAGTAACGCCTGAGGTCCTTTTCAGCCTGAGCCACCCTATAATCCTGACCTACTGTAGAAAGGAGACTAGAACATTGTGCTTCAGAAACACAACTGCATTCTTATTAGCAGAAGACTCTGTTAGTAGTCGCCCTGGGATATTATGGAAACCAGGAGTTGCGGCAGAAGTAACTAATTATCAAGAGCAAGCAATACAGAACATGCAGGTCAGACAAATAAACAGCCAATCTATTTCTGCAGTGACACCACAGATATAAACCTTCTTCTGATAGAAAACCTGTTCCACATTGCTGTTTACTTCTCACTGTACTTCTTCCCATTATCTCACTGCTTTTCTCAAAGATACGTATTAGAACCAAGAGCTACAAAAAACAGATCAAAGCTTAAAGAACTTTCAAAATAGCACAGTATTTTCATCAAAATGTAGGCATAATTAAGTCATTAGATAATAAATGCAAAATGGTTTCTTACACTGATCTCCTGTCAAAGATGAGTCCATACACAGTTTCAATCCAGAGCCTAATAATTCTTCAGACACTTATCAACACAATGCGAATAATACCTCCTAATTAATAATGTGCTAATATTTATAAATAAATTGCACATGATGCATATGAATAGAGAATAGGGTATAATACCTGTCCAAAGTTAATAACACAGTTTCATTCATTTCAGGTATATCATCGGCTTTAATAGTAATGTTGATTGCAGTGTGACTTTGTCCAGATAAGAAAACAACAGAGCCATTAAAAGGACTTATATCATCATGTGTTACTGCCTTCTGATTGAGACCAGAAGGTTTCAAACTCCAAAACACAGTTGCTTGGCCATCAGTCCCATCTCGGTGCAATGCAATAGAAACCTATGAAACATATGACTCTGTTGTGACTAGATGCAAAAACAATCACTCTCTTGAAAATTACTAATTGCATATAAGCATTAAAATGTTCATCTTTTTTAGTCATAACTTTATATATGATATGATATCAAAAATGGTATGCGGATGAAAGTACCTGTACACAAAGCTTTTAAGCAGTTATCCGTTAGATACTTAGTGCAGATGGCAGACTATTCATATCACAAATCTCTAAGCAACTACACAAACAACAAATTTTGCACGACTGATTCAAACAGCGTGTACTCCTTTAAAACATAACCTAGATTGTAAACATAACATTCATAATTTTACCTTGGAATTACAGTACAGTGCCATTCTGTTTAAGGCAATTATCAGTTCTAATTTGAGAATGGGGAATGAGTTATCCGATTAGGGATTTATATCAGTCCTACTTCGCATTACTATGTTCACACTTAGCAAGACTGCAGTATCTTTTGATCTGTGTGCGAATCAAAGCCTAAGTAGTTTTAGATGCTTACTGGTTTTAGATGGTTACAGAGAAAACAGACCAATCTCACTTTTCTGCTAATTACTAATAGATTACTTCAGAGCATTATTATTATTTTTTTTTGAAGCAAGGGAATATTTGAGGTCAGACAGAATGTAAAGTAACATTAACCTTCAAATGCTACACTGAGTATAGCAAACTGCTTTCTTCAAATGAGTTTTCCATAGCAGGGGACAATATAAAAAGGCTTACTTACCACTGTAGCAGGGGAATCTTCTGGCTCAGAAAGAATAATTGGAAGATTGCTAGTAAAGCCTATTTCTCCATTTGCAATATCTGGAGTAATCCTGAGAGAAATATTCCGAATCTCACCTAATCTAGGACTCACAGATGGGATCAGAGGAGTTCTATTCACTAGTTCAACTCCTTCAAGCTGCAGGAAAAAGTAAGACAAAACTGAGATATAGGAAGCTTTAGTAGCAAGTTGGAATAGTTCTGGCATGTCAGAAAAATTTTCATATGCAGAAAGCATATATCTCCAAAGCAATTTTTTCTTACTGACAGCACTGCAAAAATTTATTAGTAGACATGTCAAGGAAATTAAGTGGATATTGTTGAGCTGTCAGCAGAATGTTACACCTCCCAGACAAATCATGTTAGCATGCATAATTCAACAAGAGTCCAGTCAGAGATGGAGAATGACTCCTCTAGATCAGCTAATTCATGACTAGACGTATTAACAACACTACTGATTTGATGAGTAGCCTAGGCTATTGTCTAAACTCATTTTTGTGCCTTGCATTGATAAAAAAATCTACTGAAGTCACAGGAACCATAATAATTTTCAGCCTTTGAAAAAACAGCCAAAGAATGACACAGCGTTCCCTCTCATACAACTTCAATACTTATCTAAGAACTATTAAAATTGCATTAAATTTGGTACAGTATTTCAAAACTGTATTCTTCTCTTGTTACTGTATTTCTGATAGCTTATAGATACCACGAGGAAATACAATTTTTTTTATCCTTTTCTTTATATGGGAAGCATCACTCAATAAACCCAACAGCAGTATTGACATAGTAAGGAATGTAGGACTTGCCTGTTTAAACATCTTTCAGATATTATTTATACCATATGATTCTGTCTGTATCAGTCCCCATGTGAGATGAGGAGGTGATCTGAGACAGCCAGCACAGCTTCACCAAGTGCAGATCATGCCTGACCAATCTGGTGGCATTTTACAATGGAGTGATGATGTCAGTAGATAAAGGGAGAGCAACTGATGTCATCTACCTGGACTTCTGCAAGGCCTTTGACATGGTCCCACATCACTTTTTTATCTCTAAATTGGATACATACGGATTCAAATGGTGGACTATTCAGCAGATACAGAATTGGTTGGACAGTCACAGCCAGCAGGAATGTCCAGGTGGAGGCCAGTGACAAGCAGTGTCCATCAGGTGTCCATCTTGGGACCGGTGTTCTTTAACATCTTTATCAATGACCTGGATAGTGAGATTGAGTGCACCCTCAGCAAGTTTGCTGATGACACCAAGCTGAGTGGTGCAGTTGACATAACAGAAGGAAGGGATGCCATCCAGAGGGACCTTGACAAACTTGAAGAGGGGGCCCATGTGAACCTAATGAGGTTCAACACAGCAAAGTGCAAGGTGTTGGCACTTGGGTCAGGGCAATCCCAGATATGTGCACAGACTGGGAGAAGAACTCCTTGAGAAGCCCTGCCAAGAAGGACTTTGGGGTTCCTGGCGGGCAAAAAACTGGACATAAACCAGGAGTGTGCACTTGCAGCCTGGAAGGTCAACTGTATCCTGGGCTGCATCAGAAGAGAGGTGGCCAGCAGGGTGAGGGAAGTGATTGTTCCCCTCTTCTCTGCCCTCATGAGGCCCCATCTGCAGTACTATGTCAAAGTCTGGAGTTCTCAGCACAAAAAAGATGTGGAGCTGTTGGCATGGGTCAAGAGGAAACCATGAGGGTGCTCAGAGAGCTGGAGCACCTCTCCTATGAAGACAGGCTGAGGGAGCTGAGCTTGTTCAGCTTGGAGAAGAGAAGGTTCTGGAGAGACCTCACCGAGGCTTTCCAGTGCTTAAAGAGAACTTGGAAACAAGAGGGAGACCAACTTTTTACATGTTCTGACAGTGACAGGACAAGGGGGAACGGCTTTAAACTAATAGAAAGGAGATTTAGGTGAGATGTTCAGAGGAAATTTACTCAGAGGGTGATGAGGCACTAGCACAGCTGCCCAGAGAAGCTGTGGATACTGCGCCATCCCTGGAGGTGTTCAAGGCCAGGCTGGATGGCGTCCTGGGCAGCGTGATCTAGTGGGTGGCAACCCTGCCCCCAGCAGGAGGATTGTAACTAGGTGACCTTTAAGGTCCCTTCCAACCCAAGCCATTCCATGATTCACTAAGCCTTGGTTTAGAGTAGGCCCAGATCCTGCAATTAACAAGTGGACTACTGTATGGTTGTTAGCTCAGTAAAGTTTCTTAAATACTACACAGCTGAAATAACTCACACTTATTTTAAGTGTATGCTTCTGATCCTGCACAATAACCTTGGGAATTAGATTTTTTCTTTCTTCTTTTTCAGTGTTTCCATTAACACCTTTCAAAGCAAGTCAGTTCAAGGAGGAAAAAAGGTGCAATGATTTGACAATAAAGATTAGTAGTTTATTAGATTAATTTTCACAGATAATCTTCCTGCCCATACCAAAAACTGCACTTCAGACTAAGTTATTTAATTGAATCACTAAAAAATGTTAATCTCACTTCTCCAGTATATTAACCAATTCTACAGTCGTATTTAAGCTTCATTTGCTCCTCCTCTCATGATTCCTGAGCTGATACCTTATTTTGCCTCGTACAAGCTCTCAGTAATCTTCTCATTCTAAACATGTTCACTGAGATAATCATTTATTCACAATGAAGGATTGTCATAGTGACAGGTAGTAGTTTATTTTTTCCTTCTCTATGTGTTTCTAAATTAATTATTTCTGCTGAAAAGTTCCTCTGATTATGTTTGTTCAGAAAAAAAAGTCCCCTGGAATCTACAGTTTGACAATCTAGGCAAAGTGCATGGGATGGCTGAACATTCTGTATTCTGAAATAGTCGTCATGTGTGCGTGTCTTAAAAGCCCACACTTCAATGTTACTTGAATTTACAGTTAAAATGGACTTGGAATGAGATATTTCAATTCTTCTGAGGATTTTTCAGGTCGCTTGCAGATGTAAAGCACATTAACTTAAAGACAATATTCCAGAAAGCAATTCCAAGTCTAACTGTGAATGCAAAAAAAAGTATACTGGTAAAACAATATAGTTCTGGCAACAATTTTTTAATCTTTCCTTTTTAAGAGAATGCAGGGAGAAAGAGGTGGAGGGAGGAAATCTTTCAAAGGTTCCAGAAGCAATTTAAAAATCTTTGGTAGACTATAAGGAAAGCACAAAACGTGGCAAATTTTAAATCTATGTATATAACTTCAACACCTTCATTTGAATACTGAAGAGGTCTGATTTATAACAGAAAGATTGCAAGGGACTAAGAAATACTTCTGTGAATTCTCTTTGGTTGTGCCAAATCAACCCTTTATCAAGTTCACTATCTGGGTTGTTCATCCAAAGTTGCACTGTTAATCAGAGAAAGTAGAGTTTACAGGGCAGATTTAACTGCAAATGTGAAAAGGAGCAACAAATATAAACAACAATACCTAAGATTTTCCTCAGCAGTATTTCTACAATTTTTACAACAATTTGCTAAAATATACAAAAAAAAATCCAATGAAAAATGAAAGTAGATATTTCTTCTTTAAATATTTTTTCTGAAAATAAATTTTTCTGTCAAAAACTGTTTTAGTGACATCTTTCAGCCAACTTTTACTAACAAGGATGAAAGTTCTTTTATTACAAAATTCAGGTAGAAAACATAGGAAAGGAAAGAGCAGCAAAGAAAACTATACAGGGAAAACTGGAAAAATACTTTTCAAGTTCTCTGACCAAATTCAGACATAAATGCAATATAATAATGTTTGAAGATTTTAAATTTATAGAGAATAGATTTGGAATAGGAAAGTTCATCAAGGCCAAGTTACATTTACTTTTTTGTAATTTCTGAAAACTGTCCCTTTTCTGCAATTTAAGAACCTTATTTTGTTCAAGTTTAAAGCTAGGAGGTAGACAGAGAAACTCAAAAGGCAGGCAACAGACAACACTGACCTTATTTTGTTAAATTCTGTGAGTAATACCTGAATCCTGTTTATTTTAAAAAATTGATGTGATTATTAATGACTAAAAGTAGAACTCTCTATGGCATAGTTATGGAAGCTGTCTCTTTAAAAAAGAAAGTTTCCTTTGCTCTAGAGTTAAGCCCCCCCTTCCACCCTCTTTTTTTTTAAACAGGAACGAACATTTAAATTACACTCAAGGGGAGTGTAATTTACTACTAAAGTACAGTCATCATAGGAAATAAGCTAAAAAAACACAGTTGAGATACCTGTACAAGGAAATGAGCACCATTTTGAAGAAATGCATCATTTCTTATTGGTATATTTAGAGTTTTATGTGTTTTTCCTTCCGGAAACATGAGAACGCTGTTTCTAGACATATTCAGAATGCCATCTTTTGCTCTCTCAGGATCAAGAGCTCCAGCTGGAATGTAGAGTGCAGTGTAAACTAACTGCACATCTCCAACTGTTCCTCTCTCCCTTGCAAAACTCAAGGATAAAAAACGTCCCGTTGGATTACTTTCAATCTTCTGATTCTCCAAAGGATAAAATTTTATCAGGCCATAAACATCATCACTGTCCTGAATGTAAAACAAAAACTGAAAAACAGAAAACAGTGTTAGTTACTCAATGCTACAGTCACTAAACATCATAGTTTTCATACTCCAATGAAAGTATGTCCTGTCACCATAGATTTCTCTCCTGAGTGAAATGGCATTAAGAAAAGAAATCAGATTGACAGCCCCAAAGTATTCTTTGAGCACAAGTAGCACAACACTGACAATAGCAACTTTCCCACCATACTTCATCTATGTCAGAATGAGTCCTGAGTAACTGATACGTTGCTTCTGTAGCCAAAGTGAACAATTTAAATACATTTCAGATTGTGAAAAATGTCATTTCATTCAACAAATTCATTCCAATCCTATGTTAGAAAAGCGGACTTGAGTCACAAAACTGTGAGTAATGCTAATCACCATTTATTTAACAGTTCAGAGGTTACAGTCTTAATCACTTGAAGCTGCTACTCTGTGTAGAACATTCTAGAACTTTTCAGCCTTCTCTTATCAAGCAACCAATCAAGACAGCACTTCTGTAATACTATGTATCATGGTAATAATCTAAGCTGAATGCTGCAGCATTAAATAGGTCTGCTCTTGCATAATATGTTAAGTCAAATAATTTGGATGTGGTTCTGCATACTAAGAATACATTAGCTTGCTTCATTTGAACTCAGACATAACTACTTCAGTTTAGCCAATTCATCAAAACTGGTGATGTCTCTATTACCTATTATCTCCTCCAAAACAAGGTCTGAAAGCAAACTTACCTCAGATGGTTCACTGACTTCTGCACCTCCTTGAATTGTATGAGCTAAGAGCTTCAGAAGATAGGGCTCTGCTTCTTCTGGTATGTCATCGTTAATAATGTTCAGAGAAAGCGTAACCAGCATCTGTCCTTGATGAAAATATATCTCCCCAGTCTCTGGAATTAGGTCTGCAGTCACAGGTGAGGGATCACTGCTGTTTCGGGTTATAACCCAGGCCACAGAAACATTTCCGTGTGTTCCACCATTTCTTACTATTGTGATCCCTTCAAATCTATGGTTTTGAATGGAAATAAAAACTCATATCATATCATTATAATTAGTATTTGTTAACTTAGTTATTCATGCACTGAAATATTTACACTGGCTTCAGTGGAATCAATATTACCTGTTGTAACTGACATCTGAGTCAGGGCTTAACATTTCTGAAACACTTAGGCTTTTCTTGGAGTGTGTACATGAGCCAATATATCTAACGAAATGAGTAGTATATCTAAAGACTTTTCTTAGAATATATTATTTTTACAACGAGAAAGATACTGAGAAACAGAAACTTGGTGCATCTTACATTTTTCTACGGGAACAGATGTTAAATTTCAGAAAACTACTAATTTTCTACGCTATTTTACACATTTCATCAAAATATAGTTGTCAGGCATGAATGTTTAAATAATGATTCTGAATGAACTATTTGCCTCTGTACTGAAATATTAAGTTACGATAATGGAAATATCATGTTTTGTGCATCTGACTAAATAAAAAAGAAAGATGAATACTGAAGTGCTGGGCTCTACATGCTAGAAACTGTTCATAAAACCATAGCTTGTTACATTAGCTTTTTCTCTGGGGATGAAATCAGTAGTAGCAGTGGACATTTTAAATGCAAATGTCACCGCTGTATAATCAGTTCTGCATGTAAATATTTCTGTGGAGCTCTAATTTTAATTTATCTGTAAAACTATATATATTTAACTTACTTGGATGTATAAGGGTATTCAGTATTTCACAGAAGACATTCAATACTTTTTGTTTTCAATTAGACTGACTATATACAGTATATACAAAGATTTACTGGGAAAGGAAGCCTGAAATCTATTTCCCACTTCTGTGAACCGGTGTATGGCAGCATCACAGCTTCATTGATCCTGCTTTTAGATTAAGTACTTTTCAATATCTTGATAGTGTCATAGCTTTTATACACAGTTCATAAATATTAAAGTATTTCTGTATCATTAGACATTCTTTCTGTATTGAAATCTTTATAGACATAGATCATTATAATTACACAGTAGGTGATTTCTATATTAAATTTTCAGTAGTGATTTTATAATTGCCATCAATGAAATCTTAAGGATGCTAAACAGTGCCAAGCAAATTTCTTAACATGAGTAGATACTGTTTGAAAATAAGTAGTACCTTGAAATTTGGTCTTCATCAATGATAACAGTCTGAGCAAACAGGATACTGTTGACTGAAAGCACTCCGTAGGGTTTATCGTTTGGTTGGATAGTGACATGAACAACAGATGGATTAACCAAAACAGCATCTCCCTGTAAAGTGTCCTTAAGAAGCATAATCTGAAAGCTCTCAGCAATTTCTGGTATGGCATCATCAAGGACCTTGAATTTCATATATATTTCATGAATTAGAGGTGGGAAAACAATAGTTGTATTTGGCTGTAGATCTAGGAAGTCTAAATTAAGCTGTGCATGTGCTGTCGAATTTCCAGTTATGATGGTATAACTGACAGATACTTCACATTGATCAGGTCCAATTAATTTTCCGCTGTCATCCTTACCACGAACCACTGGAATTCTCAGTACATCAACTTCCTCCGGTACCATGTAAGTGCTCTGAACAAATCGCACAGGGCTGTCATTTTTCCTGATATTAATCTGAACAGAATTTTTTGTGGTGTTGATTTCAGCCCCTCCTTCCACACTCTTCAGATGAACAACAAACAATTCATCATTTTCAGGTATCTGGAAAAATAATATTAGCAACACAGTGCAAATCACAACATATGGACACAAACTACTTTGGCCTATCCACACATATTTACCTGGAAAAAAAACACTCCCTGTTTTCAGACACATAGACATCTTCAGGGGGAGTTTCAATCACAGATCTAAGAATGTGCTTTCTGATGCTTACCTATTAATTAGTCTTTAGCTAAAACTAAAATGTAGTTTTAATCAATCACCTCATAGAAATACCATTTATTCTATAACTGATGCAGCAGATGATAAAGAGTTGTGTTATATGCCTCAAGTTACAGAAATTAAGGATTTTTTTCTTTATATTACTATATTTTATCCCCCATATTTTGATTTGCTATATTTATTTAACTGAAAAATATATTTATTAATACATAGGTAAGTGGTACATCTTTAAAAATTACCTATGATCTTTGCATTTTATCCTTCTTGTGGACTCTCAAAAAAAACCCCAGTATTTGCTTCTGAGATAAATCCCAGGACAAAATTGCTTATTTATTTCGAATGGCAACACTTTGTCATAATGCTGATTGATCCTTTCATGCACTTGTTTACCAAGTTAAAAAACTTCAAATTTCCCTGTGGTGTAATATTTCTTCTCTTTTACACTTGTTTGTTAATTGGCCACCGTCAGATCATTTTCCAGGGCTAAGAGAGCGAAGATGCAGCTGTCCTTACAGCTAAGGCCAGTTTTGTCCCTTGTTTGGCTTATGGCATTTAAACTTGCCTACTGTTGTTGACTGATGCAGGTTGTTTTTTTTTTTCCAGTCTGAGGTTTGCCAGTTCCCAGTCACCTCTTTCCTACACTGAGATTCAACAGTTATTTTATCTTATTTTAATAGATGCTAACTTATATTAGGTTTAGTTTGCTAATCAATATGCCTTGCACCACAGAAATAAGCACTGAAGCATCAGAATGTATAGGTAATTTTAGTTGCAGATTACATTTTAGCATCTTATATTAACAGGACAATGTGGAGCTTTTAATTGCATCATGCTTGGCCAATAAACACACTACTCAAACTTTAAATACAATAATATATTTCCAGCACCTTCTTGCCTCTGTCATGAAAACTTAAAGCTTTTCGTTATTCCTCACTAAAAGGGAAATGTACGCACTAAAATTACTTTAAACCCAGAGCTGTGGAAAACAGAACTGCAGTCCCCTAACTTCTGTAAGAAAAGAGCTACCCTATTCAAAAAGATACTTGTTACATGGTCTTTCTAACCTCAGATCTTAAAAGCTCAAATTAAGTTCTGACAGTAACACTGGATTATCATGAACTCCATCATCATCATCATCAATACAGGCTGTGAAAAGCTTTCAGAGAGTGGAAAGACACTGAAAAGCCAAAGATCTGGTTTAGAAAAAGAAGTTTTGAGACCATCTCTCAGAGAAAAAAAAAGTACTAAAATCACATATTCCTAAAAGGAAAACCAACAATTTCTTTTTGTGTTTAAGCCACAGAAATACTACATGTAATTGGAAAGAGACGTTTCTACACTTCAGCACGCTCTGGCACAGCCTCTTAATGCTAAAAATATAAGTAGAAGTGTGGAACAGTTTTTATAACACAAAAAAGCAAAAAAAATTGTTTTAAAGTCGTTCACTTCAGAGAAAAATTTTTTTTTCTTTTAAATTTCCTTATTAAGTTTATCTACATCACATTTACTTTTTTATTTAAGATAAAAAGAAAGCGTCTCAACAGATGTGTTTTTTTTTTTAATTGGCCAATCTGAAAACAGAAAAATGTTAATTATCACCTAGTACTCATGCTTTTCACAAGACAGCCTTATTTCTTTCAGGAACCTTATCTATTTTTAGAAGAATTTTTTCAAGCATGCTTCAACTCTGAAACATATCTATATAAAACTCTATACAACTTTTTCTTTAAACCTTTCCCAGTGCATATTCAATGTGTTACTTGCTTTCTTTAGTGAAAAACATAACATCTGCTCTTCACACATAAGACAGCCAATCAAATTTATTGAAGAATAAACTGGATTCTTCTGCATTGTTAACAGAAGGCAGAGAATGTGCACCTGCATCACTGAGGATGCAATACAAAATGCTCCACGTAAGGAATACTATGATTATGTTTCCTTTGCCTAAAAAATTAGTGGAGACAAAAGAAGAGAATACAAACATAGCCTGAATTCACATGGCAGGCAATCAGGGAAAAGCAGAGTACATTTAAAAAGAAATACAGAAACGTTAAATAGAGAGAGGACAGTCTAAAAGATAAACCAATCTCTAGTTTGAGAACATCATCTTTGGCCATACAAGGACCATTGGAAAAAAACAGCCTAATGCTTTCCTGATTATATTTGCTGCAGTAGCACCTAATGATGTTAGTCAGAGAGGCCAGCATATGCTCAGAAACTAAAAGTATTCGCTGATGAGAATTAAAGAGGGAACATTAGAAAGATTGAAAATAGAGTGATAACTTAACCCATAGAGTGATAACTTAACATGATTTTATTAAGTAGGACCACTTTTAACCCTATTTAAGCCAAGCATTTTTGTAACTTGTTACTCTAAGTTTCTCTAGAACAGCAGTTAACACACGTATCCAAACCTAACATAAAGTCAGCTTGTTCTTACCTGATCATCAAGCACTGTTAAATTATAAATCAGCATAGATCTTCCAGGGGTAAATGTAATATTTCCCCTCGCTGGACTTAAGTCTTCTTCAGCTGGGTTTGGACCATCTTTTACCTGCAAAGAATCGATTTTTTCTGATTAAAAGTATATAAAACAGGAATACAAATCTGGTACAATAACCACTATACAGTGTGGCATGCTTAACAAATGACTACCTGTTCAGTTACCTCCTGCTTACAAACATACATACATCAGAGCAAACACTCTGAAGAAACGATGTATTGCCAGAATAGGAGGAAGAAAACTACTTTCATGTGGTGGACTTCCTATGAGGACTCTTGTATACTCTAATTGACTCTTTCACATTACATAAAGGATATTCATTAAAATTCAGTTTAAATCAATAGTTTTTTATAGTAAATTCCTAAACAAAGTAACAGTAGTTACTGGTTTTGCAACCCTTCTATCTTGACTTGTGATATTAAAGATACCAAATTCAACAGTGAAACCTAAAAGACAAGGAAATCACTTAGAGGCAATATGAGATTTTTTGTTTATAGAAAATCCTTAAGATTATGTTTCAACATACATATATCAAGTACACTATGAGATGTACCTCATTAGTTGCCCAGGTAGTAAAATTTATAGAACCTTAGAACAAACGGATCTGCAATGAATTCCATATAGAATCATATTCAGTACTTTTTAACTGTTCAGGCTATACTCAGTATGAAATAAAAGCCAATACAAAGCTTTTCAGATTTTGACAGGACTAGATTAAATCCTAGAGCCAGACAACTGATACGTAAATACCCAGTTGAAAAATTTTATATATAATTTTGAGCTATGTAATAGACTCTGAGCTAGATGAGAAAAATAAAGTAATAAAGGCAATAACTGTATCACATTCAAGTCAAGTAAACAACAGCATAAATATTCAACATGAGTAATTATTTTGAAAGCTTTAGTTTCTGGGGATTCAAAATACAGATAAAGGTACAGAAAATTATAGATACAGAATTTCGCCAAATCCTGAGTTCTCATACCTCCATGTTCAAAGTTAAGATAACCATCAAAAACTCACTCTGATGTTTATATGGAAAATATAAAAAATAAATAAGTCATTTCCAACCCAATTAATACACATTGTTTTCTAGTAATATAAACTAATACTGCCTTGAGTGACTTCCTAAATGCCAGAGAATACTCTTACCTCCTAATATTTATTCAAATTAAACAGTCAAATAATTACAATATTTTCATGATGGTAACATGAACCCATTTTATGAAATACACTTAGCAATTGTAGACATGGGCATTTTGTCCCTCTTTTCCTTTTACAAACACTTCAATAAATTACCATTACAGTCTCCCAGTTTCATCTAGCAGACAAAAGTCTGAAGTCTTTTGGATAAACTCACCTCAAAAGTTACGATGACCGTCCCATAGGTTCCCCTCTCTCTAATTAGAGTGAGGGGCACAAATTCATTTCTGCCCCTGGGCTCATTCACAGTGATTAAGGCAGACTAATGAGGAAGACAAGGGACAGACAATCAGGCACAGATCAAATAGCACAGCAGAATGAAGAAACTGTTACCATAGAAATACCAAACTCCCACAGACAAGTTAATCCAATCTGCAAACCAGTCCACTGATGGCACACATTTCCTAGCAACCAATTAGTTCAGCTAATAAAAACCCTGAAAGATTTCAAATAAAAATTTATCATGTTATGCAAGTAGGGTTTCTGTAAATGAACATAGTCAGTATACACAAAGCACTGGCATATTATCATTGGTATTTTTAGGAGCTCCTAACCCATAAAAATAGGTTTTCACCATTAAAAGGTAATTTAATAGACAACTATAGCTATAAATGGACTGTCTATCACAGGATCATCATTTAGGTCATTGGTTACTTCTTCAGATTGTTGTAGATAACAGATTTTATTTAAAAATTTTTCACTAACTCAGGGAGAAGCTTGGCTTAGCACTGTGAATCTAAAATTTTCATGTTCTCACGTTTTTTTCAGAGAAATCCTATACAAAGATTACATTGCCAGAAAGCTGGCAATAAGGCATAGATATTCTTTATACTAATACAGCCTCTATGTTATTGCAGATATCCTCCACTCCAACAGAGGCACACCAGCAACTTATCCCAGAAGGTGTTATACAATGTATGAAATACATTGTCAATCAAGTATACTTGTCAATCAAGTACGAAAATCCTCGCTACAAATGGGAAAATGTACATATTCTCAAGATTTTCAAATGACATTTTTACCTTTAACCTTCCTAGCGTATTATTCCTCAGTTTCTTTCCTACTATACTTAGATCTTGACTTATACATGAGAGGCTGTGAGACTGAACAACTTTAAGTTTTACCTTTAAGATGAGCAACATATTTATCCATCAATATGTGAGACTCTCAGCCTATTTCTGAACACCTAAGAGCATATAGTAGTATTAAAGCTGTATATATGCAAAAATTACATACATATGCATGAAGAGCCTCTAGAGATGTTTTCAAAGATGTAACTCAGAATCAATTTTCAAGGGATTCAGTTGAAAAACTAAACAGAATCCTTGAAAATTTCACCTTTATGCTTTCTAAAATTTTCTCATATACCATAAAAAAAAAGCCATACCATGTTAAAAGAAATTATTCCAAAAGCATTGTCATTTGATAAGATTGTTACAGTGACAGTCCTTGGTGAGCCGAGCTTTATCTTTGCAGATGGTTTCTAAAATTAACAAAACAAACGAAGAATTTATAAATTTGGAAAATATAGGCAAAAATAAAACATTTTGATTTTACTGTTTCTTTTGCTGCTCTCACCCTCTCTTTTAGGTACGGTCTATGCAGTAGAACAGGAAAGGGTGTCTCTTCAGAATCTATTTCTTTGGCACTCTAGTGCAACACCTTCAAATATCTGCAACTGAAAGTAATGCCTGCTAAAGTTTCAGACTATGTCTACACTGCACAGCAACATCATATAGAGACACTCAAAGGAATTAAAAAACTTTCTAAAAGAGCAGTAAGAACCATCCTGGCTAGTCTTAAATTTTATTCCTTATCTGTTTAAGATCTACACTCACAAGAAGCATGACTACATGGAATTCTATGGAATACCATTTGTTTATTCCAGATGACCCAGATTACTCAACTGGATAAAAGACAAATTGAAAAAATTAAGACTTACTGGTAGTGTCAAGTAAAATGTGAATGTCTCATCAGCCTCTGGAAGGTCATCATCACAAACAGATATATACACTGTTCGGTTTGTTTCTGTATCAGGTATAAATGCAGCTGCATATGTGTCAAAAAAGTCTCCTGTGTCTTCTCCTTGAATCTAAAATAAACACACAGCTGAACATAATCTCCTTTCCCTACCATCTTACATAACATTCTGGACTGATTTAATGGATTTCATACACTTTCCTTTGCACATGACTCCTCCCACTATTTATCCTGCAGCTACACAATTTAGTTCTAGACAAGGTACAGATAATAGCCCCTCATATCCATGCTGAGTAACCAGAAAAAACAACACCACTTTATTCAGAACCACTCATGACATCCTTCCTTGCAACCAGATATCATTACCATAATGTACCATATGACTAGTTTTTAATGGAAAGACTATTCCAAGCACAGATCCACATGGTATACATTAACCCACCTGAACTTAACTTACCTTAAGATATAAATGCCTTCTGTCTTCCACCATGATCCTAGTGACTAGAAGGAGCCTACAGGTTTAACCTATAATGTTTTGATTGCGAAAGCTGGGCAAGATGAATTCTTCTAAAATCTAAAGTTTTGATTTAACTTTAATTAACCAAAGAAAACTGTATTGATTCAACTTAAAGTAAGGTGGTTATAGGAGAAATTGCAGAGCCAGTGGTGTTAAGATGTCAAAGTCTCTAGGTCAAATTTACAGTTGGAAGATGAGACTAAACAGAATAGTCTTCTTAATTATATCTGTCTTTTTTATGATTTTCTTGACTGTCACCTGACAAACTGACAAATTATCCAATGTATTTAAAAACCATCCCTGTAGCTGCCACACTTCATAGGCACTTACAGTTTCAATGAGCCACTGTGAAAAAAGCTATTCTTTATTTGAGAACAGTGAAATTAGAAATTCAGCAAAGATGAAAAAAAGTATATCAGCTATTTTTTTCTGTCACCTATCATTGGACGTTTTGGCAACTGTATTTTTGAGGTATCTGAGCCAACACTAGACCTACCAAAAGACTTTTATGAAAACTCATTAAAAACTTATTCCTAAAAGAGCTTCTCAAAATATCCATGTTAGAAACATGGACATTTCAGGTCCTTAATATGGAAGCTAAGTTACTCTGTTTGCTACACCAGTAAACAGTACTAGCTTTAAACTACAATCACATTTTTTCAAGGTTTACTCCTTAAAACATAATAAAATTGGAAATCCCTACAGACCAATTTATATTCCTTGTAATTTCTAAGATGTGGGTTTTTTCACATGTAGTTACAGCAGAATAAACCATTGTGCGAGGATTTAGATAATTTCTTTTGTCTATGCACTGAAAAAATTCATAAGCAGTATACCTCCAATACACTGCTGTGTTGTCCTTACAACACATAGCACCTTACTCCATACATACATATCATAACACACTCTAAGGGGTTTAAATATTTAAAGGGAGTATGATAACATCATGGTTAATAACAACTAAGAAAAAGACAATAGTGTAAAAATATTAACTCTGACCTATCAAAGAACTGACTCAAACAGTAGAGTACCTATTAAAATGCAGGTTCTAAAGTAATCTTCATAAGGGGAAATTGTTATATAGCTGCATTTTTGGTATGAACCTACAGCTAAGATCAAAATCAAACTTATTCCTGAGAAGCAGGAGTTGGCTCCTTCAGGTAACATTTAAACCACTTTCTTGAAACTACTGATGCTTCCAAAAGGAATTTGCTCAGTTAAAAAAAATGGGGTGTTTATTCAAATCACAGAATCATAGAAACTTCCAAGTTGGAAAGGACTCACAAGGATCACCAGGTCCAACTCAAAGCTCCACACAGGACCACTTAAAAATCAAACTCTATGTCTGAGAGCATCGTCCAGCTGCTCCTTGAAAGATGGCAGCTTCGGGCCATGACCACTGCCCTGGGCAGCCTGTTCCATGCCCACCACCCTCTGTTGAAGAACGTTTTCCTAAGCCCGGCCTGATCCTCCCCTGACACAGCTCCATGCCGTTCCCTCGGGCCCTGTCACCAGAGAGCAGAGCTCAGCGCTGCCCCTCTGCTCCCTGTGAGGAACTGTAGGCCGCCATGGGGCCTCCCCTCAGCCTCCTCTGCTCTGGGCTGGACAAATCAAGGGGCCTCAGCTGCTCCTCATACATCTTGTCCTCTAGACTATTCACCATCTTTGTAGCCCTTGCTTCAATGCTCTCTGAAAGCTTCACATCATTTGTGTATCGTGATGCTCAAAACTGCACCCAGTGCTCAAGGTGAGGCCGCGCCAGCACAGAGCAGAGCAGAGCAGGACAATCCCTTCCCTTGAAATGAAGCACTGTCCCAGTGTACCACCTTCCTTTTCACTGGCTTGGTAAGAGCATAAATAACATTCAAGACTTTAAACAGTATTAATATTTACTGAGAATACAACAGGCATAGACTCTTACCGACACAATTGCTGTGACGTTAGCAGGCTTCCCTGTCCTCTCAATTACAAGGCGTATAACGGTTGTACTTGTTTCATTAACTACAAATTCTGTTTGTCCACTGAACTTCACTTCTGTTTCTCCAGATGTGAAACGAATGAGTAATGCTAAAAGCAAATAAACTAATAAAGAATCAGAGTGCATCCCTACAAGGGAAAAAAAAAAAAAAAGGAATAATTAGAAATAAATTCTGTACCTAAAATACGTAAAACAATCTCTGTCGGTACCTTCCAGCGCAGTCAACCACCTTTCTGGAAGGGTTTCTGCAAACCCTTCAAATACTGTGTTTGCGTTGTTATTTTCAGAAATGAGACAAAAACATGGACAGGTCTCACCTATAATCAGGTAACATCATTATCTTCTGGATCCAATTCTATTTTTATGATTTTCATTTCATTGCATTTATCAATGTTTTCAAATGGTGGAATAAGTCTTTTAAGACAAAATATATATATGTATTGCACAATATTTTGCATCTCCAAGCAGGTTGACGGTTTACTAATTCTTCTTGTGACCTTTTTTTCCCTTCCTTCTGTTGATTTGCTTTTGAAATACACATTAATTGGCACAAAAGGTGAAGAGTTGGATGTTTGCAGTCATCTCATAGACCATCTTCTGCTATCTTACAGACCATGAAATGTTTTTAAACACTTGCATAAATTACTTGAGATTTACTTTCACTGGTTATCCCATGTTTCCTTCATGTTCTCTTCTCACAGAGAATCACTGTGGCATGTTTTAGTGTGAGTGTTACCTTTGTGCCTACAGATATTTATTTTTATTTTTTTATGTACAATGTCTGTTCTTCTCTTAGGATAAAACAACTTAAAACTAAGCAGGTTTATCTCTCTTACAACAGAGTCCGATTATATAATGTAACAAACACGTTTAAGTTCCAGTGATAGCATTAGGTATTGACACTGTTAAAGAAGCATTTTTAAGAGGCTTTGGCACAAGAAAATGCAAATAATTCCTATGTTATGTAGAAGCTCATACTGCAGAGTGCGAATCATAACTAAGAACTTGGATGCTGAATGGAGAAAATTTCTGTCTTAAGATTCTGACCAATTTTTGAACACAAGAAGTGACCAAAATTGTACTCTAAAGATCAGAAAGTATTATGGCACAGATCTTTAATGGAACCAGTTCTTTCAGTTAGTTCAAATTGCAGTAACATTTTTATCATTTTAATTTTAAAATTTCTGTAAAAAAGACAGAAATAACATCTGCGTAATTACACATAAACAAAATGTCACTTTGTCCAAAATTATGTTTCCATGTGCTATGTTAACCAGGTAAATATGGTTAATAACAGTTGGACAGACTGTGCAGATCATATTATATTTGCATATCAATAATATTTAAGCTTATCTGTGCTTGCAAACACTTGTTTTACATATTTATGAGTGACAGTAATATTCAGCCAGAAACGGACAAAAAAAAATTGTGTCTGTGCAGAGACATGTTTTTGTAAAGTTTACGTCAAATTTGTAATTAGAAAACACCTCAGATCCAGTACAGATTTTAAGTCTTTTATTTATACAATAAACTTTTATCTTGTACTGAACAGAGAACAAGCTAGCCATTGGACCACTAAAACTAACAAAGGTTCAGAAAGACTTCAAGACTTTCATTCATCTTACAGTAAATTCTTTCTGGACAAGGGTTAATTTTACACTGTGAGGACCTGAAATAAAGCAGCTTTCAAACAAGTTAAAGAACACAATTATTTACAGACATATTATATACCTTTTAAATATAGTGAATAAAACTATCAGTGTCTCTCATAATTCATATTAGACAAGATTGACAGGATGACAAAATTAGCTGGTTTTAATTACTTGTAATAAAATGTGCCCCTAGTTCTACTGAACATCTCCAAGGGAAAAGGTGCGCAATGAAATAAGTGCAAAAAATCAGGACCAACCGTTTGCGCTATGAAGTATTTTACAACCTACTTAGAAAGGTGTTTTATTGTATGCAGCAAGAATGTCGCAAAGTAAAATAGTTTTCCTGCAGAACTTCATGCTGCTAGAAACAGAACTTTTATTCCCATGAACACTGCCATTCAACATCTCTATGGCTTTTATTAAGAATTAAACGCATAGCAGACTTCAAGGAACAAGGCTTTATTCCTACATCTGTTTAGCAAAGTTAGTGCAGAAAAAACCTACTGCAGGAAGCAAAGATGAAAAATACCTTACTAAAAAATTGGGATTTTCCTCAGCATTTCAAAAGCTGACTGTATTAATCCGCAAGACATTTTGGTTTTCATGTGGAACTGCTCAGAAAAATACCAGCCTTCAAATCTGAAAGTGAACAGTTCTGTAACCTTTGTAAACTCTGAGACAATTGCACTGTCTGCAAATGCAGGCATCATCCATACTAAACTGAGGAATTTGTTGACCTTTTAGCTTCAGCTGTTACCTTGTCATAGACTTTGCAAATATCTTCCCACGGTACATGCTTCTAGTAAGTAATACTGAAAACTTGATCCTTGAGGGCAAGATTACGAAGTTTAGAATTACTTGAATTCTATTACTTCTACTACAGAGCATTCTAAAACTATAGGATTACTCCTGTGGAACAAGAGAGGTTTCACAATCATACCATCAATTATTTAGCTGGGGTGTATTCTGCCTTGTTACATTATTTGTACTAAGATTTACCTTGCAAAGCCTGCCAAAGTAGTTTTCACTCTACTTACATAAACTCAGCTTTGAAAATCATGATTACTTTTTTAAAAAATGGTGTGATATAGTAAATTTAACATAAATCAAGATTTAAAGAATGCAGAACAAATTTATTCTAATACACCAAAAGACGTTTTACTTTATTTAATATCAACTCACTTTGTGTACTATGTTTCTAGTTTTGCTACACAAATGTACATTGTAACAGAGTTTGCTCCACATTAACTGCCTTGCACAAAGTTCAGCAGAAGCCTGCACAAGATCAGGGATTAAAAAATGTCTCTTTTCCATCTTCCTCATCCTAGTGTATCACTGATGATTTTAATTTCTTCAAATGAAGCTGAAACTGTAGTGGATCGGATCACATCTGGTGGATCAGACAGTCCTCTCTGATTCAGCTCAATTTCAGGTCTTTCAATCCCAGACATCCAGTCCATCTTTAAATGATATTACTGAATCAAAGTCATCAAAATGTTGGGATTTTTTTCAGAGTATGTACAAATCAATGGACCAACTATTCTGTTCCTGTGTTCATGCTAACGCCATTCCAAATATTCATGTGTGCTATCAGTACACTGGTAAAGCACTGTTATGTAATGATCTCTGTAAGGCACTTACAATAAAGTTTCCTAGCATCAAAAACAAAGTATCTCTCAAACAAGTTAGCTAGACATTCTAATAGTATTAGAAAAATTTTGAAGTCTACGAAGTACATTCTTCAACATTATAATAAAAAAGCAAAGAAATCAAAATCAGTAATTCTGAGTCATGATCCCTAACTAACATTTGCATTTTATAGCACTTTCTAGTGCAGTTATGTTTCCCTTGAAAAAGCAGACTCCAAGAACAGAACCCAGCATAAACTGATTTAACACAGAAATTTCCATAGTGATGTCACAAATGATGTGAGCAATACTAGTTCAATTTACTGTCCAGCTGGAGTTAAGGAGAGATAGGCTTATGAACCTGTTGTTTCTCGTAACTGATGAATCACCAAGATCAGCTTACATTTTCCACTCAGTTTATGGAACAAATCTGAGATGAATATTTCAAACTTTATAAAGAATAAGCAGTCTTTTCAACAGATTTGTATAAGGATGAGAAGTCTTTTCTGCAGATTTTTATACTGGCTGTCATGGTTCATAAATCAAAACTCCCTAGAAAGTAACAATCTCTGCTTTGCTGTTTTCAGTGAAGAATGAAGAAACTTAGAAACTAGTGGCACATGCACAGATGAAAAACAAAATAGAAATAAAAGTTCTGCAAAAGACTCCAAATCTGAAATGAAATAAGATGTCAGATATGGAATAAAGAATGGCAGAAGAAATGGGAGTTCACTAATGAAGCAGATGGAATGACTAAGTACCCTGTCCCTCAGACTTGCCATTGCTCCTTGTCAGAAGAAACAAGCAAGCATTCTGCAGCAGGGCCTCTCCAGCTCAGCAGCTACAACTTGATCAACACTGCTCATCTTTGCACTACTCATTGTAGGCTTCCGAAGCCCACTGATATGGCACAGCACAGCAAGTGTGAAGCCTAGCGCACTTCTCACTGCCTGCCCTTGTCTACTCCCCGTGATTACAAATACCCAGCCAAGTAGAACATTCGAAAACTGGCATGCCTAGTACTTTGCATTGAGTACAGCATTACAGCTATCAATGGTTGCCAGACAGAAGTCTATTCACAGCAGAGATGTCAGCACCCAGCAGCATCTTTGGTTAAACACAATGAGAGAGAAATACATGTGCTCTTTCATATGTAAAGAGGAGATTCTCTGTAGTACACTGGAACAGAGCAGAGCAATAAGTTTCGCAAGGTCATTGCCCTCCCTGCACCTGTTGCAGAAATATATTAATAGCCTGCATATTTTCAGCACTTTTGTTTTCAGCAAACCCAGAATCACTGAAATTTACTAAAGTATTAGCAAACAAAATGGGAAAGCAACTTTGATTCACTAGAATTCCACTTTCTGTGCTGTGTGATCTCAAAGTAACACAAACATTTTATTTCAGACTGTTAGTTGCTTTTTTTCAAATTGTCCCAACATTCCTTCAGTTTCCACATACACAAAATGGAACACAATAGCTCTGTCTGCAAAATCTCACATTTGAACAGTGGGTACTACCCAAGTTTGCACCTTTTGTTTTTGTTCGGTTTGATCTTATTCTTGTGTTTTTTTGTTTGTTTGTTTGCTTGCTTGTTTGCTTGTTTGTTCATACATAGGATAAGTAAGTCTCTTATGAGGGACTAGAAAAAAAAAAGCGTTTCAAAGCATTGCTTTGTAAGAATATTTTCCTGTGTCTTTATTTTTTTGTCTTCAATTTGCGTGACAAAAAAAAGGGTGAATAAAGCATGAGAATTATAATAAGTAACAACTAATGCTTTTTCTGCACTCCTCACTCTGGACTGCACTAACAGTTGCAGCATTTCAGGCAACAGCCTTTTCAGTGATTCCTATGCATGTTATTTGGCATCACTGACATCTTTGCTCTCTAGGGTTTCCTGTCTTCCTCTTTACTACGAAGGCACTGTAAGTACCCCCTTTTCATTACTAACATTGAAAAATGCTAGTCAAAGTACAAATGCAGACTATTAGGCACTGAAATCCCCTGATCATCTTCCACTGTTTTGAAGTTTTGGGTCTCAGCTGCTTACTTGCTTACTTGCAAACTATTACTGCCATGACAGAGTAGCGTCAACCACAGTACAAACTCGTGTCCTAAGATTTATCTGCATTTGAGAGTAACAGCACTGATATTAGGCAATGATTCACCTGACCATTTCCTCTCTAACAACTGCAGTATTTTTAAAAAATCTTACTGTCTATGGCCATTAATATCACCCTGAATGGTTAATTTTGCACAACCTGAACAATACCTCCATACAAAAACTAATGTTCACTAACTTGTATTTCCTTGAAAAAGGCATCCATCCTTCAAAACAGACATCTTATCCCAAGGAAGAAAAGCTGCATAAGCTACAGAGGCCTGATGAGAAATCCAAATCATTTCATCCTTTTAATATGTGTCATTATGAGGAAAAAAAAAGTAATATGTCTACAGCACAACTTGCATTTTTTCTGACAGCTTCTTTTTTGCTTCCTCAGAAGTATTTGAACAGATCTAAAGCATACGCTTTAATTTTAAAGTCAAAAGCACATAAGAATCACTGGAGAACCAAGTTTTATCTAATAAATGCTAAAGACTTTCTGAGGTAACCTGTCTCCATTCAGAGCAAGGAATAAAAGACAGAACAATCTGTGCTGAATCCACTACTTCCATCTGCAAACAGCAAGCAGAGGGGACACAATTCTTCTCTACAAAAGTTTGCAGTTACCTTCCGATTTGCTGTTCTAACAGTGAACCAAACAATAATTTTGAATAGCTGCAGGAGTCAGATTATTTTAATCCAATGTAATTCCAAGGAAATGACTTGCAGTTACTAAAGTTATTTTATATTTCAAACTGAGATCAAAGCCTAATGGAAACAAATTTTGGTTAAAATCTGCTAATTAGTATGTTAAGAAACACACCAACAAGAAGTTGATTTTGCCCTAGTTTGTATCAAAACAAAATAAAAAACAAAAACAAAGCAAAACAAAACCCTGATTTCAGCTCCAGAACTCCAATTTCACATACCTGAAAAGAATCTATTCACATATGGCTCTGACTATATACTGTAACAAACCAATATATTATTTTAGAATAGTTATACAGTAATAAGTAAATCTAGTTTTCAGCTCTACCCTGGAAAGTCTTTTCTACCCACACAGAAACAGCAGACATCCCTCACTAACAGAGATTATTTTACAGGGTTTTCCAGGACCAGGGTCTAGGGTTTTAGCTGTAGAATTTTGTTCAAAGTAGAGCTTGTGACACTGTAAGGAAACTTTCACACACTCTCTCCAATGGTTTCTTGCACAAAATAAGAAAACTTTTAAAAATAAATAAATAAATAAATAAAAACTACGGAGATGCTTAGCACTTCCAATTCACCCTTATGTAGAAGCAACTGCATGACCGAGCCTGTCTCAGGATGAAGCACATATGCATACATGGAACAAGAAAAGCAGCTGAGAAAGGTCTGCAGGCTTCAGTGAGAAACAACCTATTTATTCTACTTGAGTAAAGATCTGAACTTCTACAATAATTTCCATTTGTATCTCCACTTTGGAGGTTTATCTCATGTCCTCACTATTCAACGTATTTTAAAAATATTTAAGCAAAGGACAAAATGACTACAGCACCAAGCACTTAATACTCATCCTGAATAAAGTACTATGGAGTGGATGAACAGCATATATCAGAATAATTTGGGGCTTCTCCAGCATATTGGTTTTTTTTTTCTCACACTGAAAACCAAAAAACATAAACACTCTGTATGTAATAGTACTTCACACATAATAACCTTGAAATAAAAAATCAGTGAGGTACAGAATGGTAAACTGCAGCCTAACGGTGGGGATTAGATGGCATTATGTCAGACAGACTGACAGAAGAATTATTGCTACCCACAGGGGATCCTTACAAGTTAATATGCACTTATTCAAACAGTGTTTTAATGTGTTGCCTAATTATTAGAATAAATGTCTTAGTGATTTACTTTTGACTTTGGAAAAATATATTATTAAATACGAAAAATTTACATTAACTTCACAAAGTTTACCCAAACAAGCTTCATTTCTGTACTTATGTGTATTCATTTGCTATTGGATTGCAGGAAAGAACACTGTTTTTATTTCAGATTTGTATTTTACGAAGTCCACCCCAAAGATTTCTTTCTGTGTAAGTAAAAATGAAATTGCATCATTTTCCAAAAGACTGTTACCATGATGCCCTCTCTCTAGCCTATATTATGAATTAATCCCTTATTTCTGGGCAAACCATTTTTAAATAAAACACATAATAAAGTATTTATGTGCTGACGAGAACTCCCCAAGCAAAACTTGTTTGGGTTCAAAGACTTCTCACACTATCTTTCTCCTGCACTGTGGTTCCCTTGGCTTTTCTAAATCTTTTAACCTATGTCACAATTTAATAATCACTATTTAATAATTATAATCATTCCCTTATTAAATGGTTATTTCTCTTCCTTGTTGTAAGGCACCCTGTAGCTCAAGACAAGGAAATCTCTTTGTTGATTAGTTATTTAAGACCAGCAACAATAACTATGCTGCAAAGAAAGGTGCTTTGAGAGGATTACACAGAGCTAGTTCTCAACAGCACCAAGCCGAGAGCAGCAAATTAAAGTACTTCATTGCATGTAACCAAATTGGCTGGTTGAAATGCTAATTACTTTTCAGCAAAGCTAAAGACAGACAGGGGAGCCTGTGCTTCAGAGAATTACATGCATTTTTTATCCTACTTTTGCACCATTGTCTTGCTGAGAATTATTCAAAATCTATTCTTAAATGTAGCTCTTTTCCTAACCTTTAAAAATGTGGGAAATTTCTAAAGCTCCAACCAATACTTCAGATCTGCTCGTCTGCCAAACCCATAACAGATGGCTGAATTAAGGCCATGCTAAATCCTTACTGAAGTAAGCTTGAAACAACTCAGAGCTGTAACATATTGGACCAGTCCATGATAACTGACTAAGGAGAATAAAGTTTCTTTTGCTATGTAAAAGCGAGTCTCATAATTATACTTCAATAAACTTAGAGTAGATACAAAATGAGATAATCAAAGATCTCTTGGTATATGCATAAAAAATATAATATTCAAGAGGAAATACTCTCTTCAACATGCTAAGAGATCTACAATCACAAAAAATGCAAGGAATATGGAAAGCATCAAATCTGTTGCTTAATTTTGCCTGAGAAATTTAGCCTGTCAGATAATCTTGTTTAAGTAAATACAACTTCATACTGTCAACAGTCTTAGTTGAGATTTACAAATTATCCTTATAAAATAAACTTAATCTAGCTTCATAGGAAATATTAATAAGCCAATCTATGAAACACTAGCTTTCGGGTTTTTTAATGTATTTTGTATGTGGAGTAAACTTCAAAATGTTTATTCACACAAATTATTTTCCAGTGACATTTTTCACTCAAAGAGTGGCTTAGGCAAGTGAGGCTTTGCAGACATAGTAATAGCATCTTTCAGAGTAAAAAATGCAACAGTTTCAGCTGGAATAAGACAAACCTCATGCAACAGTGATTCCTTCTGTTCATCCTTCTCTCCTAGGAAACAGTAATATAGTTCTTATTTAAATAGACAGAATTCTTGCATCTCTGGAATTATGACTAATATCTATGATCTCCAGCATTAGTTCAGAAAGCTTGAATTTGATGATGGAGATGTTTCACAGCATTTGAGTTTTAATACATGTCTGAAAGGAGTACCCAGATCTTATGTATGCTTATTTCCAGTGAGGAAGAGTATTGCATCACAGTTAAATCAAACGGAGACTTATACCTAAATCCACCAGTCCTGTGAACCTAAACGCAAGCACAATTTATACAAACAAATAAAACCAATCAATAGTATTACACATGTAAAAATAGCTTATATCTCTGGAAAGTCAAGGCCTAGTACTCCCAGTGCACCCTGAGCAAAGAATTTTAGCATGATCATATCCTTTCTTGCTCATCGGTTCTTAAGAGAAAAACTTGTATGCTGATCCAGCACTGAGAACAGGTACAGAAAAGAATGTCAAAACAATAAATAAATAAATCAAAAAACAGAGAGCGGGGTATCCAGCAATAAAAGGAAGCTAAATAGAATCAGGTATCCTTCCTCAAACAATATCAGGAGTTGGATATATAGGAGGCTAAAAAGCTCCAGATGTAGCCAAGACAAATGTTAACCCTCCCTCTTTTTGAACTATCATGCAAGGATATACTTTTCATAAATTAAAATTTTGTAAGCTTAAACACCATAACTATGAAGTACTTCCAGAAAATACTACACTTGATAGTCACTTCATCTTTAACATAATGTACATCTGAACAACTATGGTGTTTGTGTAACAAATCACTTTTCATAGGTGACTTGTGGGTTATCAGTATTTTTCTCCCAAATTGCTATTAGTTGTTTGCATTTCGTGACCGAGATCCTTACGGTTCTCGTCTTTACTCCTATACATTAAAGCTTTTGTAGTTTTCACAACAGTTCAGTTTAAGTCATTGAAACACTCAGGTGTTAAAGATAAGCATTTGCAAACTGAAGCACTCTTGTTTTTTTAAAGCAAGTCCTAAAGCAAATTAAAAAAAAAAAAAGGGAAGCCAAAAAGTTTTCATAATGCCATGCATCCTGGAGGTTTTAATAATGCGGAATGTTATAGACTTAATTCTGAAACTTTCATTCAAAGGAAGCTCACAACTATTTCCAGGGGAAGAATTCCACGGTAGGTTTGGTTGTTATAATGATTAATCTCATTCATAAGTATCATCTCTTTAAAACTCATCCAGTATTATTTTTCAGCCTTAAAAATGCTGGCAGCACAAATAAACTGTCCAGAATAAGTTCTTACAAAAGCAAATATAATTTTTCCATTGTTTTCAATGTAAGCAGGATACTGATCACAATTATAAGACAATTAGTACGTACTCCATTATCGGTGCTAAATAGTTCACTTATTCGTTCACAAACATGGTAAATGCAATTGATTTTTTCATGTAAAACTATTAAAACACAAAAGCACAAGTTAGAAATCAATAACATAACTATTAGTAATAATACTAGCTTAGAAATAATGATACTAGCTTAGAAATAAAAACTTGTACATCCTTGAAATACATTAGCTGTTACATTACCAATTATTTGGCCATTTCAATTCTTAAGCTAGTACTCTACAAATTATTTTATTTCCTCAGGAATCTGGTTATCCTTTTCACATGAAAACGATGAAGACGTTTATTGGGAGAAAGAATGTTTTAGGCTTGTGTGAGAAATAGACTATCTACTAAACATATCACATTCTGCTTCCAGTTATTAAACTGCCCTCATGGTAGATTCTCAAAATGCCTATTATTTAACTGAAAGGCTCATTGTAAAAGATGGGTGCAAAGTGTACCAGCCAAAAAAAAAAATGACTTTTGGCCTCCATATAACAAATAAGATTAAAATAAATAAATAAATGAATTACATGTTATTTCACATCAATACTATAAAGCAATTATAGACTCATTACAAAACAACTGATGATGTTTGGCAGGTGGTTCTGTACATACATTTCATCTTAGCTTTATCTGGGCTGGCCAGAGCAGATTATGCAATGTTTTAAAACGAATCAACATATCAAAAGCTACAAGCATAAGAAATATTTCTAATTGTAACCACTAACCTGTTTACAACTCATTTCTCATCAGATGATGACTCGAAAATTTCATCCTGAGTTTTAATTCACTTTTGCAATACACAGTGCATACACAGCTTCCCCACTTACTTTATTTTCACATTATTAAAACATCTAGCACCTTGTGCATTTCTGAGAGTTAAAAACTGCCAATTAGAGCACTTCAGACTGAGTTGCATCCTGATATGTTTCTCTGAGAAAAGGATTTTCCATTGGAAAGACTGTTGTCTCCACCTCCCTTTCTCTGCAGAGCAGAAAGAGGAGCTGCTGGAACAACAGAAACCTTAGCACACTCTCCCTGTCCAGCAGCCACTCATGGGTGAGCTACATGCTTGCTATCTGCTGCCAGCTAAACCCTGTCTCTGTCGCAACAGGTGCTGCTGGCAGAACTCTAGAGCTGGAAAGTGCAGATCTCTGCAGCTGATACAGGATGCTTCAAAGCTGACTGCCATTTCAAACAATAAAAAGAGAGACAGCAAACCTACCTAGACCCGGAGACATGGACATCTGCGTCTTCTGGACTCAGCAAGCCGCCTGCACACACTCGCTGTCACTCACGCATTATGCACTCCCGTCTCCTACTCCTCCCTCTTCTCTGTGCAGCGTACAGCACTCTCCTCCCTCCTCCGACTCCTGCTGCCTTCCCACTGCTGTGGAGATAAAAGGGGGTGGGATGGAAGAGGACAACGTTTTTCAAACCCCAGCAATTGCCCCTGCATTGCTATAGTTCAGATAGAGACAGCCCCTCCAGTCACTGCTCCGTTAGTCCTTCAACTTAGCTAGGATTGCACTGTTTTATTTCTGAAGGCAGCAAAACTGCCAGGTGATGCTTGGAGGATGACAGATTTTGAATTCAAGCCCTCGGGCTTGCAGCTTGTCACAGCAGTCCAGTACTGGGCAGTAATGTACAATTTCCATGCATAAATCAATCAATTCAACAATTTCACTAATATCTAATTCCTGATTTATGCTTACCTCTACCCCAAACAAATCCTGAGCCACAGCAGTCCCTCACAACAGAGATATACAAAGACAGCAACCAGCCTTTGCCAGTGCTTGCCCCAACACTTCAATTCTCCTATTTTATGGTAAATATCAAAATTCCTACTTTTATGAGAAATGTTGCATCTAAGCCCCAAAACACTAAAAATACTGAATTTTGATGAAAACGCACTTACTTCGTCCCATATACATTTTATTTATTATATTTCCAGAATCTATGAGATACCAACTAGCTCTTAGAAGGTAGAAATGCTACTGTAAACTAAGACAGCAGCAGCAGCATGATTTCACGTAGGCTGAATCGCATTAGAAGCAGTAACAGTCTCAACACTCTCTGCACCACATATACAAATTGAAAGCACTCCATCAAATTTACAACAAAGCATTGATTTTAACTCCAATGAAATCTACTCCCAATACATTCTTAACCTACAGCACTTGTAGTTTGCTAGATCCTATCTTATTTTGGTCCAAAATCCTCAGACTTTTATCAAAATAGCACTCCCAACTACCTAGAAAGAGCATGGCTCTAACACAACTTGGTGCAAAAGCAATGTAAAAACATGCACCTACCATGTGAATACTGACATACGTATTTTTTTTAAATCCATGTTGCTCATTAGTATTGAATAAACAAAATCTAACAAAAAAAATCTGTTTTAATATATATTAGCATGTGAATATTTAGAAATAAACCCAAATATAACTCCACCATAATTTTAGATATTAGTGCTCATAGCTTTATTTCAAAAATAGCACATTTTGAGACAGGGCTAAAGACAAAATACAATTCTGCCCTGAATGAAAGCTGAATGATATCTGCAATGCTTGCTGTAGCTTACTCAGAATTCCTGTATTTCATATGAGCTTCCTTTGCCCTGTTTTTAGTTTGTTTAGAGCACATGGAGTGTATGGAAAAAATGATCGCAGTGATACAAAATGATGACTATATACTCAAGCAGTGATTCTGCTGGGTTAATATAATCTTTGCATACACAAGGAAGCAATACCTTGTGGAAGTAAAAAGGAAAAAAAAATCCAAAAAAGCACCAAAATGACAGAATCTAAAAGCTTGTACACCTTCTGATAGCATTAGTCTGGTCACTGCGTCAACACTGCAGAGGTATGTTCACAATTCAGGAATAATGTAAGTAAACTGGAAAAGGCAGAGATTACGCGAGAGAGCAATAAGAGGTTTGAAAAATTACTTAGTAAAAAACTCTAAGATCTCAGGAAGTATTTAACTTACACAACTAAAATAAATGCTTGAAGGTGTAAAGCATTCCACGCAACATTCGCTGTCTAGCCTCACCTACACACACAGTAGAGAGGAAAGAAGCACCTTGAAGAGGTACTTGCTTATCTCCACTGACTAAACATGGAGCATAGGTGACTATCTTAGATCAGATGCTGTTTATCTTAAACTTTTGGGATAATGACACTAGGTTAATGTCAAGTAGGATGAATCTCAATGCAAATGAACACTGATAAATAAAAATCTGCAGCGTGACAGATAAATGCATACACCATGTAATACACAGAAGCAAAACTAGATATTAACACTAGGAATAATTTCTAGCTCTTTCTATTATTCTATAATGTTGTTTCAGCTTAAATTATTTCTCATGTTCTCCTTTGTCCTACAGTTTCTGTGGGAAGCAAAGTGACCCTACATTCAGTTTGGCTCACACCAGCAGCTACCAAGCCACCCAGTATCAGAGCGGCTGACTTAATAGCCATTGGTCCTTGATTACTGTAAACCAGCGCACATTAAAGGTTGCTGATTGTTGAGATGGAAAACAAAGGAAGATCCTGGAACTCAGACTTGTGCTCGTTAATTCACATGGATAGTTTCACAGTCACTTTCACAAGACTTGCAACAAAACTGCATTCTGATCTGAAATGATTGTAGCTTTCACTACTCTCTCCCACTCAATTTTCAGTACTTCACATTTTCTCTACATCTCTAAGGATTTCCTGATTACTTTATTATTTTCATCTTATCCCTCCAGAGACCTCCATTTCCCTTTGTTATCTACAAGCGTAAGACAGGGCTCCCATGGGATTTTGTCAATGGTGCTCCTCAACCAGCTGGAAGGTTATTGATGATTGACATGGGACACTTCACATGCACTTTTAACAACTCAGCATGCTGCCCACACAGTGCTCTAACCCCTTACAAACGTCAGGAGTAAACAATTGGGCCTGGTATTGGGCCTACAATAGATCCAGCATTGCACAGAACTATGCCTTCAGGTCAGCCTTAAATTCTCTTTTCAATAAAAGCAGTAAATAAGGTGTATTAAGTACACCCCTCAATTCTTTATTTGTTTGGATTTCCTTTGATTTGTATTCATTAAAACTCTGCACGTTAAAAATGGCTCTGCTGTGGGTAAACCAATATTGAAAGCAGCAGCAATAGAATCAATAGACTCCAGTTTGTTTGTTTGTTTTGAAATCTTGCCTTTTCCTTTCACTGGCATCATCTGAAAGGAAAGATCAGTAAAGAGTGAGTTAAAACAAGAAACAAACCCCTGAGAAAGAGAGGACTTAAAGGAGTAAGAAGAAAAAAATCAAAACAAAGGGCTTCAGAATGGAGTATTTTCTCTTCTTTATATTTTTGCTTTTATTCATAAAAGAGAATATTGTAATCTTTATATACTACCAGAAAGCAAAAATAAGTGCTAATAATCAAATTTGCTGAATATCCCTGAACAGTTATAAAAATGAGTTTTCATCCAGCCTTCTCAACTTTCAAAAATTATTGCACTGTATAAAAAAGGGTTTTCACTTGAGTGAGGAATGCAAGCTTGCAAATTCTGGGCTAAACACTTATTTGGGTACAAGCAGCAAAGAAGGAAATGCTGTGAATCCTGCACACACTTCCACATCAGTCCGCCTACTACCTTTTCTGTTACTTCAGCCCAAGCAGACAGAACTGCCTAGAATGAAGAGCATAAGCATAGTTATTACATAGATCAATCCTTAATTAAAATACATCAGATATGTCAACTTTTTGACTGTTTATTAATGAATCACTTCAAAAATGCCTAACATCCATCAGACACTGATCTGATTAGTTGTAGTGCACAGGTGAAAGAGAGGCTGATCTTGCTTCTCTGTTTACCAAGTAGCTGGCAAGATACAGATGATGTAGCAAATCCACTTGGCTTTGGTGGTTACTTTTCTTTGTTTTGCTTTTTTGCAGAAAAGGGACTTTCTTTGTGGTAGTAGGTTCCTTTCAGGAGCATTTCTGCAAGAAACCATTCTTAAGAATATTACAGACTGCCACAAGCACTTACACTCTTCCCTGTGCAGTTACAGTTTCATATTTGATTCCACATGAATAGCTGTGCATTTTTCCAGTAATGAACAAGAGCTGCATGCTGCACTCATAACAACCTGCACCAGTGGAAGTGACCACTGTCGCTGTCACCACTGAAATGCACCACCACCCCTCACTGTGCTCACATCCACTGCTTGGTCCCCATCAATGTTCAGCAAGCATTGAGGAATGCCAATGGGTGCCATTTTTTCTGCATGAAGGAATTCTTCCAAGGTTCAACCTCTACTGCCATTCCATCAACCGTCACCTCTAGCGTCATGGGTCAAAATAATAAAATAGGATGTATTACTTTCAGAGCAGCCCTCATTCATATATATTCCTAATATAATGAAAGAAAACTAAACATTCCCTGGCATCAGTTCATAGGAGGTTACTGTATTTTAATGCATAATACAGCAGAAATGCTTTTCACATAACTCTGACAATTTTATTACTGAACTTAGCTATGTATTTGACAAGACTTCCACAAAAAAGGAGATAACTTTTAAGGAAATGTTAGTATTAATCTGTTCAAGTGCAAAAAACTGAAAAATTCATGAGAAAGTAACTCCTTTGTTTCCACTTAATGCTTCCCAGATTCTGCTGATCAAGTTGCAGCATTCAATTTTGACACAATTTATGTCATAACACAAGAATGTCATCTCTGAAGAGATGGCTTGGTCTTACAAAGTGCACAGGCTCCTTTCAAACTCCAGTGGGAGCTTACTGGCTTGTAGATCACATGGAGAAACAGCAAGACAAGAATTTGGCAAGAATTGTCTGCCTGCTCCTCTTGTGCAGTTATTGTTGTTAAATAAAGTTGCACTCCCATTTCTTCCAATCCAGTGTGTCCAGCTCTTCATTTGCAGCATGTCTTGGACAATGTAGATAGTATGTAACAAGTCAGAAGCTTTCTTATAAAACATCCATCAAATTACTGAAAACACAACTTCAGAGCATGTCAAGCAGTAAGACTGAAATTCAGAAAGAATGATTACGAAAACTCCATTGTTCCGAAGGGAAAACAGAATAAAATTATTAAAAATGTCCATAAGCCTCCCTGTCTGGATTGCTTTTAGTTTCAAAGTCCTCCAAAAGTATTTCAGACTAATTAAGGAAAGAGCAGAAAGGTTCCAGCTACCAAATTACTTTTCCAATTGTAGACATATATTTTGTTTCTTTCTTTCAAATAATGAAAAGAACGTTACTTGGAAACAATTTACATTCTTCAACTTAAGAGCTGACTGTATTTGTGTTTGAAATTGTTTAATTGAAAAGTTTAAGTGTTTACACATTTGTTGCTTATTTTTCCCCCTTGAGATCAAGAAGATATTACTTCAGTAAACATGTACCTTAAGTACCCAGAATAAATGTAAGTTTCCAATGGGAAGCAGCAAAGCCAGAATTTCTGTCCCAGGGGTAACTACCCTCTATCTCTGTGAAGTCACTTTCTCAGCTGTAGGAAATCCTGGCATCCAACCTGCCTGTAAAATTGTGTCTACGAAGGAGTACTGCAATGCTTTAGCATTTTAAAGCTGAGGCTGATCCTGGGGATCCTCAAGCATGCAGAAGACAGAATCGTATCAACTGCTAATACAGAGGATACACATTCTTTTCAGAGCTGGTCTGCAATAGAAAAAGATGCCACTACTCTCCTCACATCCCCTACAATCTCATTTACACTTTGTGCTGAGCAACATCTAAGGTTTTCAGGACTTCCATTTATAAATGTAATGCCTCAATCTGCAACATTTTGCAGCTAATGAAATACCTGCATGCCATTACTTCTTATTCATTTTTTAGAAAGTGAAAACTATGAAGTGACTTCTGTATTACTGCCCTATTCCCTGTGACACCTGAAATTTGAGTAACACAGATGCAAGGAGATGCAAAAGTGAACATCTTAATTATGCTATAGTGGAAAGCACCCTAAAACAACTGCATGTATATTCCATATGTGATTTGTTACTCCTTATCTAGGTACTGCAGAAGCCTAAATTGATGCAGTAACATTACTGAATATAAAAATATTCCTAGAAAAGTACAAATCATTTAACAGTGTTATGAAACACACTCCCACATAGCCTTTTAAATTATGCCATTACAAATCAAAAGTTAGAGGTAGCTCAAATATGTAACAAAGAGAATCCAGAAGAGATATACAAAGCAGAGAATAGTGAAATGCACACTTAGGGTATATAGTATAAATCAATAAAGACCATATTGTTTAAAATCTGTATAAGATCAGCTAGCTTGATCTTTTAAAGTTGTTTCCAGTTTATGCCCACCATGTGTGGTGCTTCCCTGTGGCTTGTTATTTTACTTCAATGGCAGAGGGAGGAAACCAACAAAGCTCAGTAACCATACTGCATAGCACAACGTAACCATGGAAGCATTTGTCCACTTGTCAGAGCCTCTCCAGAACGACTCAGCCATTCATTTCAGTGAATCAATATTGAAGCTTTTAAGATTTATTACTAGAGGGTGAAGGAAAAGTAATAAAACAAATTCCTTGTTGCTTCCCATTAAATACACCTTGTCACAGTAGGCTTATTAATACCTTGTAAACACTTTACTGATGTTGTGTGGGCTATGCTACTGTCTCTCCTTATGGAAGGATTACTCGTAATGTATTTGCATTAACATGCCTGATACTCAGTGAAAGAACTTAAAGCTTTTTGACACATTCTGCTGTCCTGTATAGAAGCTGAATCGAATGGAAAGACAAAAGCTGTAAGAGAAGAGGGGTGAAGGGAATCTGTTTTAAAATTCATGAAAATGCCCTCAATAAAGTGTTTCTATGTCTATTAGATCACTCTCCTATTTATGTCATAAATGGGACTTTTGTAATCATAACATTAAATGCTTAAAAAAGTTGAATGGGATGATTTATTTCAGAGGCATTTTTACAGTAGTTAAAGTCTGAAAAGATTATATTAAATTTCAATCATTATCTAATGTGACTGACAAAGATAAAGGCAAATCCACAACCAGCATGTTTTAAATGGAAAGCACAATTATTTCTTGAGCTTCATACTGATGAATATTCTAGATGATAGATAGCTGTAGCACATGATACACTCTATTTTTTTATCAATTTTATACTGAACACACTGAAGAAAGCATAGCAAGATGTTTACAGTAACAGTACTGTTACTATTACTAATATCCAGACTGGAGAATATTAATTAAACAGTTTAATTTACATTTACAAACCATTACAGGTGAAAGTGGAAGGCACCTTAACTATGCAGTTCAAATACCAATCAATACAGCAGGCTGTGAATGCCATACCTGTCAGTACATCAAAGCTTTTCAAGACTGAATCACGTACTTCATCACGAGATAAAGTCTCCTGTTCCAATTCCCTTCTACTACTCACTCTTCCTTTTACAAAAGCTGTTTGGCTTCTCCTGCGCTGTTCTAGCCTGAGGAGCTTAAAACGAGGATGAAAGTAATGCTATGTTATTCCAGACAAATCTGTTACTTGCTTATAAGCCTGTATGTGGGAAGAACAGTACAGGGTGGAAGAAAAGCCCACTTACTTGACTGGACTGCACTGATGTATCAGGGCCTGTATAAGGGCACCCAGTGAAATAAAATCAAAGCACTGTTTGCCAATGAAAGCTTTTCTCAGCTGCCGCAGTAGGTAGCCGTGTAACAATACAGAATAAATCTGCAGTAAAAACTGCCTGTTCTCGTGGGCTTTTAACAGAGGAATGGTCAGTATCAATAGAGATACAACCATATCCACATGGCAATGCTTAGGGCTAATTACCAGTACCAAGGAGGCCAAAGCGAGCTTCTGTCACAGCTGAAATCCCCATACTCAAAGAATACCATACAACATTCAACTCCTTGCTGTACAGTATCGAAATTGTATCAAAATCCTTAAGCTTTTTATTCCCAAATTTAATAAGAGTTTACTAGCATGACAGAAAGACAGAGTTCTACAATCAAGAACAAAATGTGAATAAGAATGTGTTTAAGTGCAATAATACAGTAAAAATTCAGCCAGAAACTTAACTTTTAAAAACCTCAGCATGCAACTTACAAAAAAGAAGACTGGAAAGTAGACATTATAACTTCAACATCATAAATCATATAAGATTAAAAATATAAGGGAAAAATGCTGGGTTGGCAAGATAATGACAAGTTTAATAACAACATTGTTAATGTCTATAGCACTCAATTCCAAAGACACAAAAGGAAGTTTAGACTACAAGTGGCAATTTAAGAATTTTCCCATAAATACGTTTCTCTAACTGCTAACTTTACTGGCAAAGAGTATTCCTCCAGAGTATACCTGTTTCTCTTATTTGTCTCTGGTTATCTGAACTTATTTTCAATGTTGCCACTTAAAAATACATATATTTTCAGAAATGCAAAAGATATCCGAAATAAGCTATGTAGGGAAGAAATGAAATCATAGCAAAGATATAGACACAACAATACTAAGACAGGGAAACTTGGTACAAATGGTGACTAAAACCAGAATGTTTAAATGCAAGACAAACACCTACTCTAACCATTCACCCAGGGCTTTTGTCCCTCAGAGATGGGGGATTTTTTCAGGGAAAATATTTTTCTAAATTTACTTGATCACTGTACCTTTCAGTGGAAGAATTCAAAAACGCGTAACTATGAAGACTGTTGGCTCACTGCTGTTTTTTAATATCTCCTGAAATGTTACAGGAAGATTAAGAGTCTTCCACCAATCAGAAAGGCAAAGAAGACCGTGCCAGTAATGGAATGCCAGGCAGCCTGACAGCAAATCTAACCAAAATAACATAAAGGGTAAACTGAAATTTCAATTATAGTAAGATAAAAGAAAATAATGAAGGAATAATAGGTCTTATACAAATAGAGTAATTTATTTTAATTCAGATGCTTGAATGACAGTAAACCGGATAGTTGGAGGACTTGGCTTTTAATCATTTTACTGTCTGGTACAGACAAAGAATAATGCTTAATAGTGCAATACTGTTAAATGGATTAAAAATTAGCTGGTGGTCCTCAAAAAGCATTATCCATTAAGAAATTAAGAACAAAATATAAACTGCATTTTAAAGAAATGAAAATACTTCTATTATATAGTTCAGCAAGGGTCACAAATAGACCCGCTGCTCCTCAACACTTCCTTCATCTAAATATAAAAATCACTACTGAATGTTTGTGATGTCAATGTTAGCAGGAAGGAAATGACAGCACTACAGTGACATGGCTCACCTGGTAAGCTGGTCCCATAAAAATAAGTCACGCTAACACTACTGAATATTTCCAGTATCAATCAAATGTAGCTTATACCTCACCAATGGTCTTTTGGATCATTTTCATCACATAATCACAGAATCACAGAATTGCAGGGGTTGGAAGGGACCTCGAGAGATCATCGAGTCCAACCCCCCTGCCAGAGCAGGTTCCCTACAGCAGGTTGCACAGGTGGGCGTCCAGGCGGGTCTTGAATATCTCCAGGGAAGGAGACTCCACAACCTCCCTGGGCAGCCTGTTCCAGTGCTCCGTCACCCGCACTGTGAAGAAGTTCTTCCGCATGTTGGTGCGGAACTTCCTGTGCTCCAGCTTAAGGCCATTGCCCCTTGTCCTGTCCCCACAGACCACCGAAAAGAGGTTCCCCACCTCCATATGCCTCCCACAACTAAGATACTTATAAACATGGATCAGGTCCCCTCTCAGCCTTCTTTTCTCCAGGCTGAACAGACCCAGCTTACTGAGCCTCTCCTCATCAGGGAGATGCTCCAGGCCCTTTATCATCTTTGTGGCCCTCCGCTGGACTCTTTCCAGGAGGTCCCTGTCTTTCTTATACAGGGGAGCCCAGAACTGGATACAGTACTCCAGCTGAGGCCTGACCAGGGCAGAGTAGAGGGGGAGGATCACCTCCCTCGACCTGCTGGCAATACTCTTTTTAATGCACCCTAGGATCCCATTGGCCTTCTTAGCCACCAGGGCACACTGCTGGCTCATGGCCAACCTGTCATCTACCAGGACCCCCAGGTCCCTCTCTGTAGAGCTCCTCTCCAGCAGGTCATCCCCCAGCCTGTACTGGTACATGCGGTTATTCCTCCCCAGGTGCAAGACTCTACACTTGCTTTTGTTGAACCTCATCAGGTTCCTCTCTGCCCAACTCTCCAGCCTGTCCAGGTCTTGCTGAATGGCAGCACAGCCTTCTGGCGTGTCAGCCACTCCCCCCAGCTTCGTGTCATCAGCAAACTTGCTGAGGGTGGACACTATCCCCTCATCAAGGTCGTTGATGAAGACATTGAACAAGACTGGACCCAGCATTGACCCCTGGGGAACACCGCTAGTTACAGGTCTCCAGATGGACTCTCCACCACTTATCACAACTCTCTGAGCTCTGCCAGTCAGCCAGTCCTCAACCCACCTCACTGTGCACTCATCTACCCTGGACTTCCTCAGCTTCATAATCAGGATGTCATGGGAGACAGTGTCAAAAGCCTCGCTGAAGTCAAGGTAGATGCATTCATCTGCAGAATCTGCATAGTAAAGAAGCAACTCACCTTAAGTGTCCACAGTGATGCTCCAAATGAGATAGAGTTAGCGTAATATTCAGATATATCAACAGTACATTAGTGACCATAGTCATGAGGAAACAGGGGAAGGAATCATTTACCTTCGTACATAGCACTAATAGGAAGCACATTTGAAACTGTGTGAATTCTGGTGTTGTATGGAAAATTACAGATCACGGCCTGAACAGGGGCCTAGCCCGTGAGAAAGGGCTCATGTTAGCTTGGGAACACAAGGACACTGCCTCAGCCTGTGCACCTGCAGGTAGCTAGTTATAAACTTGTTTGTGAGAAAAGTGCTCTGTAGCTGTCCCCATAGCTGTAAGCAAGTACCCTTGTTGTGTGTGAATGACCTTGTTTACCCAGATCTGTATTCATCCCCCACAACTCTATAAATGGCCGCAACACCACGGGGGCAGTCCTCCTCTCCTACTCCAGCTGAACTCTGCTGCTGAACCCTTGCTGGCTTGCTGCTGTTGGCATCCCTAAAGACGAACCCCCCTTGCCGGCCCATCGCCCCTGGCACTCAGCGAACTCCTTGCCGGCTCACTGCCACCAGCACCCCTATCAGCACAGACTACCTGGTAGCCGCCCCGGTATCTATAGTACCTCATTATTAAACTGACCAATCTGAGCTTGCCTCCGAGTGCTTTCCTTGGAAATGGTGAACCTTAAAGCAGAAGCACTGTTGCTTTTGCACAACAGGTGTCCACATTTTAGAAACAACACTGAAATCCAGAGAGGATGCAGACAAACCGTATGTGTGAAAACTGAGAGCTGGAGAAAGCAGAGAGCAAAAGTTAACAAGTTCATAATGTTTAAGTAATTTTAAAAATATGAAGATTTGACTACAATGTAAAAATGCCCTCAAAGAAAAAGCAAGTTGAGCACTAGAACAGTTCCTTAACTTACTCAAGGGAGAGAAATCAAAAAGTAGCAGCTACACCTGGACTTACTCCAGAGATTCATAGAGATAAACTGGAACTAATCAAGTAATCTATGGCAATCTTAAAAAAAAGAAAAAAAAAAAAAAACTTTTCTCATTACAGAAAATCTTATTCATATATGAGTAAAAATTCAGAATTTTATAGGAAAATCTGCCTGTGAATAATACAAAATATTTTCAAGCCTATACTCCATTTTTGCTTACTGCCTTTACAGTTACTGAATGGTTTCACTGGAAGATTTTCATATTCAGAGGACACCTACACTCAGCCCTACAGTCTTCAAAGTAAAATGTAAATTAGTTGCAAGCATGCAGCTCTTTACAGATTTTTGAAAAATAAGTATCAGACAGCCAATGCACCCTACTGGTTGTGAAATGGAAAGTACACAGCATATTTCTGTTATGAATACATACTTAATTTAAACAGGATTAAAAAGTAACAAATTCCAGTTGAGTAAGCAAAGAGGAGTAGCAAATACATGAGATATGAAATTAGGAAAAAACAGACATGATAAAATGGTATTAATTATCATTTACTCTCATTAAAACCATACTAATGCTAACTAAGTTTTGTATTCGTACTTTTAATCAATTTTAAGTGAAACTGTCTGGACCTTGTTGACTAACAAGGACTTGACAATCCCCAGAGGTCCCTTCCAACGCCTACGATTCTGTGGTTCCGTAAATAGGGTTTCTGCATATTTTGAGATTCAAAGCTTGGATTACAGTACTTAGATACGTATATGCAAATATTTCCACTGGAGAACAGACTCCTTGGCAAATGTCTGCAGATCTAGCATTATTTACTTCTGGCACAACTCCACAGTTCTTAAGTAGTTGCTCTCTTGCACTTTGGGCATCTGACAGCCAGACAGTGTCTAGGGCAGCATTTCATCGGACTCCACTGGAGCTGCAGATCTACCCTGATGTAACTGCTTCCTATGACTTCAGCACCTTTCCCTAACACCACGGACGGAAGCAGAAACAGACAAAGGCATTCTTTGCATGACTCTTTTGATGATTCATAGCTTATCTTTTCATTCAAGGAATTACAGCATGCATTTAGGAATTGCTGCTAGCCATCTAAATGTAAATCCAGCCCTGTGGCCTTGAATGAATATAAAGACTTAAACTGTGGTGGGACGTTACATGTATGTAATTTCCAGACAGAAATATATATATATATTTTATTAAGTATGACTTAGAAACCACATCAGCCCTCAAATATCTTCTTTATAGTTACTTTTTATTATTAATTTCCTTAAGACATGTCCATGTGTATACCTAAACTCCTGATTCTGATTAAGACACACTAGGCATAGCATGACCAAGGGGAATGTGGTAGAGATCCCTGCCTTTGCTCTTGGAATGCCATGGAGTGATTAACACTGACCCCACTCTCATTGAGAATGCACTATTAGGATATGCAAAGTAACTTTACATGGGGATGGAGAAAGGCTGTATTCCTATTAGCATTCATGGGAGCTACGCAGCTACAGTCTTGCTCATCAAGTTTGGAATATACCCCTTTGTTATTGATGGGAAAATGTCACTCGTTACAAATGGTTACACACAGGGGTGTAGCAAGGTCAAAGCAGACTCCAGTACTTTCTTTCTCCCTCTAAGTCAGAGTGCTGCTTCAGCAGTTCTTTTTTGACCTGATGGCACACCTCTTTGGATAAAAAAAAAAAAAAGGGCGAAATTCCCTACCCTGACCTTTTTTATTGTAGCCCCACCACCCGAAGATTAAAGAAAATCTCCAGAAGAATATGCCATGAACGGCATATGAAGGGACAATCATCAGACACTGCTGTAGGCATCACTGGGTACGACGCCTGCCTGCAGACTCCTCCAGGTCCACCCACAGCCACGGCGGGTCTCATAAAACAGTCTTTCAGCAGCATGAATAGGGGCTGAATCATCAGTTTCCCAGCTACAGACAGCTACAGTCACTTCATCTCCACTCCTTAAAGTTTCCTTTAAACAACACCACAAAACTGGTTGGTGACAGATATCCTTTGCCAGATGCGGCATGGCACCTCTCAGTGGATGGAATTCTCATCCACTTTGTTATAATTACTTCTTAGCAACTTGAGATCCCAAAAGAAAGCTTAGGTGTTATGGGAAATAAATGCAATCTTGTTACCTTCGGTAAGGCATACTGTTCCTGCTGGAAATTCAGCAGGAGTGTTCGTGGAAAATCCAACCTACTTACATTTCACCAGAAACACACACAATCATGCCGGGACCTCTACAAGCGTGTTCACACATTTGCCATGCAATCCGGCAGTCCAGGCTTGTCCCTGTTGTACCAAAGCTTCTACACAGGCCTGTGTGTAAGGCATAAGCTGTGTTAATAAGCTGTGCACCTGACCCATGGTAAAAACAGGAGGTTCATTTCTGAGCAGACTGAGCGAGAAGATGCCATGAAATACTTCGCAAATAAAATATCCCTAGTTGGCTCCTAAACTATTGAGAAATATTCCTTTGACAGGTAACAAACTTCGGTTTGAGGCAATTCTAATTAGGCTTGGCATCAACAGCAACGTTTTCACCAACAGAGAACAATGAAAGGCAGAGGCTAGCTCCTACTGTGCCCAGCTTCCTGCTGGAAATACACCTTCCTCTTCAGAAGTTGGCAGCATAGTGCTGCTCCACACTTCTTGACAAAATACAGCACTCGGACCCACCCAGTCTGGCCAGCTCTTAATGCAGGCTTACTTCTGCACCTGAGAATGTTTATGTTCTTTCATGCAAATTTTTTAGAACATCTTTGCTCCTGACAGAACACCTGTACAGAAACGTGTTCCTTTCCTCACAGATGCTATTTGGCCAGAGAGCACCCACACATGTTAGGAATACTTAAATAACTTTATCTGATCAAATTCCTTGTCCATAATAGAGCAGTGCTGTAAGGTAGGTATTACGTATGTATGACTTTTTGAAATAAACTGCAAAACAGAAACAAATTGTACTTTGATGGCCTATTTTACAGTGCCTGAAAGCATAGCTTGAACCATCTCCAGCTTCTGAGCATGATGTTCCATAGAGCTACACACTGGTCAGCTCTCACGCTTGTGTCCTGCAACTCACGGCACATTTTCAGAATGAAAGTCACAAAAGAATTCTGCATTTTCTTAGTACCAAGCATATTTCTAACCTCTATAATTGTAGAAGAAAGTCTAAAGACAACATATAAAAAAGTTTAAAAAAAAAAAAGAGGAAAAGCTTATTTTAAATTACCTTTCCTCTTTTTGTAAACTGAACCTGTTTAGGAACTAGGTTCACAGCCACGTTTCTCTTCAGTCAGAGTTGCAACACACTCAGCCCAACCTCAGAGCCATCAGCTGTTGTGAAGGAGCTCTGTCCTTGCTCCTGCTGTAGTCAGATATATCCTCCCTGGGCCCTGCCTGAGGAAACCTCTGCCAGCTGAACTTGGTCACACCAAGAAGTTTTAATATTGCTTCCTACAGTGCCAGCAACAGCTCTCAGAGATCTCTCCTTTTAACAGTGGAAAATGACGTTAAGAAAGTCTCAAATGCTTAACTTACAGTTCCTCTCTCGTGAAAGAAATAAGTTAGCATGGGTTAAAGCCTGTACCCCTGCAGTACCAGTCCTGGGTGGTGAAGACAGGTGTGGAGGGACCCCAAGTGCTGGGCAGCTGCTGCAGCATCACCCAACTGGAGACAGGTGCAAACGGCTCTCAGAAAGAGCCATCCTACTGGTATGAATACAGGAGCAGCCCTCTTTTCTCCACAAACAGGAATTATGTATGAAAAGCAAAGCTCATCCATGCTCTGTGTCATCGCCCCAGGGTGGGCCTACCCGCCGCCTCTGTGCCCCAGCTGTGGGGCGGAGCACGCCTGAGGGCATCATCCACCCAGCTCCACAAAGGCCCCCAAACACAGACCCTACACCTGGGAGCGCTGCACAAGCGCCCAGGGACGCCCACACCTCACACCCCGCCGCCTCCCTCCGGGAGTGCAGCCGGGCCGGGGCGGAGCTGCACTGCGGACGTGGCGGCGCGAGCCCGCCTTCCAAGAAGCGCCGGGAAGGGACGGGCATCGCTCGCGGCTGCGCCCGGCCGCTTCCGGGGAGGGGCGGGCCGAGGGGCCGGGCCTGGGTTCTCCGGGAAGGAAGGAGGGAGGCGGGGAGCCGCGGCCGGATCGCGTTAGGGCCTGGTGCTGCGCGGCGCCGGCAGCCCCGGTGAGGGTGCCACGTCCGCCGCCCGCCCCGCGGAGTCGTCCCGGNCCGCCGCAGCGCTGCCGCCCGGGGGCGGCCACCTCTGCCCCGTGGGGAGCGCGGAGGGCGAGGGGCTGGAGGAGGAGGGCGAGGTATTCGAGTTGCGGCCGCGGGGCAGGGAGAAGGTGCGGCGGAGCACGTCGAGGGACAGGCTGGACGGCACCGTCCTGCTGACGAAGGACATCCAGGAAGGAGACACGCTGAACGCGATCGCGCTGCAGTACTGCTGCTCGGTGAGTCCATGCCGGGCTCGGCGGGGCTGACTCCGGTGTGAGCGCTGCCCCGAGCGCCGCGTTCCCGGGAGCAGAAGCGTGCGCGGTGTTGGCGCGGCTCCGCGGCCGTGCGGGTCCCGTCGGTGCTGACGTGCGTGGACTGGTGCTGTTTCCATTCGAGTCGTGCACGCTGCGAGAAAAGCTGTCGTCATGCGCTGTCACTAGCGGGCACTTCAGCCTGCGTGGCCTTTGGTGCCAGAACTGGGGGTGAAGAACGTGCTTCGTGGAGTCTCAGCTCCCCCAATGAAAGGAAAACATGAGTAGTTTCCCTGACGCTGTGCTAAATTGACCAGCAGTTTGTCACCATGAGTGCGTTCAATGTCTGGAATTGTGCCCAGGTGCCCACGCTGTTCCCTTCAGGTGCGCTTCTGTGCCCTGACCCCTCTGCTTCCAGCTGAGAGCTGTCCGTGGGGCTGGTGAGCGCCCTTCCCCACAGCACCTGCCTCTGCCCGGTGGTCGGGGTGCCCTGGTGAGTGCTCACCCTGTCCCTGGCCATCTCACACAGGAAATCAGCTGTACCGGTGCTGCAGGGCCCTGCAGGTCAGATTTAGATTCAAAGTCCCTGTTCTTAGAAGTCTTGCTGTTCCCTAATTCATCAGGCAGTAACAAAATTAGTGGCCTCCTGTCATGAACTAATGTGCCAAAGTCTTGACCTAGCATTTTGATAATCACAACAGACTTTACCCTGAATCAGCAGTTACTGGCTTCAGGACCAGCACAATTAGGCGTTTTGAGCAGGATTACCTGGTCAGACCTCAGATGAGAAGTTATGAGAGGATAACTCCTTTGCTTTCCTACACATTTGTGGGGAATGTGAAAAGGAGGTTGTGAGAGGAATGTGAAAGAAAGAGGCTTTAAGTAGAAAGCACAGTTTGCACTGTGGTGGAGTTGCTGATCGCTGGGGTACGTGCTGCGTTCAGTAGTTTTTCTATGCCAGTCTGAGTTACTTACACTTAACAAATAACATTGTCATAGAAACTGAAGCACTTTCACGTTAACAAGGTTTGAGCAGGCAGTAGGCATTGATTGCCCTAAACTACTACTTCTGGCCAAAATCTCTGTTTTTAGTGGAGCAGTTACAGGGAAAAGGGTCTCCAGACCTTGCTCCCAACTTCCTTGTTTTCCGTCTGTTATTTCTCCTGATGTCCTCCCAGTCAGGACAGGAAGGATCTGAACTCTGGTACTATGCATCTTCAACGGAAACAATTTCCACGTTCTTCTGTTCCAGAAAAGTACTGACTTTTAAGTACTTAATTATTGTGAGGTTAGTTCTCATGAGGTTTGTGGCTCTGCATTCTGTCTTGAGGGAGCTGCGGTATCAGAATGGAGCTGCTCATTCTCCAAGGGCAGATAAATCCTGACAGAGTATTTCCTGTGAGACTTAAAATCTGAGCCTTTTTAAGAGGAAGACAAGATTCGTTTTGAGCAAGAAAATGAGAGCTGATTTCATGAGGGAAGATGATAGTGTGTTAAGCTATGCTTTGTTTCTACCTTGGCACTCAAAAGCAGGAAGAGTATCAAAACCAGCTGCATCCAGGTGAATTGCATGCTTGTGATCTTTAATCTTTACTCAGAAGTTTTAATGAAGAACTCACAGCCATTTATCTTACTAGCAAAATACAGGGTTAAGTTCTATTCATGTAACAGAGGTAGCTATCAGTAATAGATAAATATACATTGAGTATCTCTGCATTAAGTGCCATTCATAGAATCACTAGGTTGGAAAGGACCTACAAGATCATCTAGTCCAACCGTCCTCCTATCACCATCCCTACCCACTAAGCTACTAAATCATGTCCCTTAGCACCTCATCCAGCCGCTTCTTGAACAGCGCTAGGGACGGTGACTCCACCACCTCCCTAGGCAGCCATTCCAGTGCCTGACCACTCTTTCAGAGAAAGCTTTTCCTCATATCCAATCTAACCCTTCTCTGGCACAACTTGTGGCCATTCCCTCTCGTCCTGTCAGTAGTTATCTGGGAGGAGAGGCCGACCCCCTCCTCACCACAACCTCCCTTCAGGAAGTTGTAGAGTGCGATGAGGTCTCCCCTGAGCCTCCTCTTCTCCAGACCTAAACAATCCCAGCTCCCTCAGCAACATTATCAGAAGTGATGCTGTTTGTAAATACCTTCTTGCTTTAACTTAGTTCAGGTTTGGTCTCTGACCTTCTCCTACTTGAGGCTGTTTGACTGAGTATCATTCACCCCCTTCTTTCATTAGGCAAAAATTTTATTTTTCAAGAATTTAGAATTCTTAAATGAAAAGTTCCAAGTCAATGGATGTTTGTTGTCTAAACTATTGTTTTTACTTCTAGGTTGCAGATATCAAGAGGGTTAACAATCTTATCAACGATCAAGACTTTTTTGCGCTGAGGTCTATCAAAATTCCAGTGAAAAAGTTCAGTGTATTGACGGAAACACACGTCTCTCCAAAAGGAAGACCAGTTCTTCGGCCTGCTTACTGTTCCCCAGAAGTGCAGGAAGCATCATCTTCCGATAAATTTGCTGCAAATGAGACTGCTGGCAACTTCTTAAAAGAAGTGGATCGAGATATAGAAGAAATTGTGAAGTGTAATGATACAAAGAGAGAGAACCTTAATGAAGTAGTTTCTGCGTTAGCGGCCCAACAGGTCTGTTTTGAGACTGATGGTAAAACTAAAAAATGCAAGGATCCTTACTATGGAGCAGATTGGGGGATAGGATGGTGGACAGCTGTAGTGATCATGTTGATTATTGGCATAGTAACTCCAGTTTTTTATCTCCTGTATTACGAAGTTTTAGTGAAAGCAGATGTCAGTCACCATTCTACAATGGAATCTGCCCACTCCTTTGTCACAGCAGCATCACATCAAAAACAAATAGAAAACAGAATAAATCCAGCAAATATTATAAAGGTTGATAATCAAGGAGACCTCCAGCCTTACAACCGAAAACCCCAGGAAACTGTTATTCATAGACACATAACATAGCATTAGATGAAGAGGAAACCACAGAATGCAAAATGCATCTGGAACATGGGGAAAATACTGATGTATGATTTAACTTTATGGGCAGTGTTCCAGTACAAGGGTATTTCTGTGGATTATGCAATCCTGTAATATGCTTCAGGCAGGAGATTTTGGTGCAAAACTGGGATATAAGGTATAAAATTGTCTCTGGAGCTTTGCACTTTTTTCTATTTTGATAGGTGTATTTTTTCTAATTAATGACAAGGTGAAAAAAGGTAGCTTGAGCTAACAGATAAGGAATCTCACTGTACATTTTACAGCCCTAAAGTGGGCATTTGGGGATATCTGTCTTTTAAACATCTTAAAGTATTTATAGAATGCATAGTACACTTGACATTTTAACATCAAGTTTACAGTTACCAGTTAAGACTATGTTCTTGTAATTTTATTTTTATTATAGGCTTCTTAAAACTCAGTCATTCCATAATTAACTGCCACTATAAAGTCCTCTTTTTGTTAGAAGTCTTTCGTAGAGGCAGTAGCTAATACTTAAGGTGGAATCTTCAAATTCTGTGCCTGTGGTCAACCTGTTCTTCAGTACTTTTCCGTATGGGCAGGGGATAGCTTGGTTCCTGTGTATGTCATACATGTTCTTATGTATGTCATATGTTCTTCAACACAGTCCAGTTGAGAGAGTCTTTTATTTGGAACTTCACATACTTCTTCATGGTATCCTTCTACTGAAAACTGACTTAACTGGACTGCAATTCTCTTCTGGTCAGCTGTATATGAAATTAAATAAGTGAAGATGTGTGGCACCTTGCTGTGATTGCTTCATTAGTCTATTTTCTGGTAATGACTTTTTCTTCCTCCAGTGGATCTCAGTGTAAGAGGAACTGATTCTTCAAAGAAAAGTTAACACTGGGTTCTGAATGTGCTAATGGCTGTGTGCCCATGAACCTTAAATACCAACTTTCTCCTGAAATCTCTTACAGAATTTCAGATGCAATTCAGTGGCTGCTAACAAGAAACTTACACTGCAGCAGAATAGACCAGTTGCAGCTAAAAATATTCTTTAGTTGGTATTCCTCAACCACTCTGTTCTTGAATGTTTCATTTGATTTCATGAACAAATCTCTTTTCCATGTTCTATTCTTCCCTATCTGAAAATGCTATAAGAGGAAAACAAAAGAAACAGGATTTTTACTACAGAAAGAAGTAAACAGATACTTCTGTACTTGGAGGATTTTTAAATAAAAGCTGATACGTTGCCTATAATCTTTTGTTATATTTGCCTTGTGGAGTAAGATGTCCATGGTCCTGTTTGAAGTAATATTTGTTACCAAAGTTGAAGTTAGCTGACTTTAGTCAGACTAAAATAGAAAAATATCACTAATTTCAAATTTGAACTCTATCATAAGCTCTCTTTTGAGTGTCTTGACTGAGTATATGTGTTATGAAAAAATCTGTCAGCAATTATTTTTTGCACTATAGGAGTTACTCAAAAGTGCTTTATCAACTTGAATCCTGAAAGGAAGGGCTTGTGCCACTATCTCTTGCCCTGCAAAATGGGTGTGCTAAGTTTATGAACTTGAATTGCATTAGTTTCTGTGTATGTAGGTCACTCTGAAAGCAATGCCTCCTATGTATTTCCATGGAAACTACAACAGAAATTAAGAGCACAAGAACACTAGTTGATAGAGCAAATTCTCAGCTGCAAAGCACTTTTTCAGCATAGGCACCACCATTAGCCAATTCACGTGGATGAGCTGATTGAGACGCTCATTTTATAGTGTGACAGATGTGCATGGCCATCCAGAACGTGGCTTGTCTTTCATGTTGCTGTCACCACTACTGAAAAGCACCACCATCGCCTCACTGTGCTCACAGCCACTGTTTGGTCTCCATAAACATTCAGCATTGATGAATGTCAGTCGGTGCCATTTTTTCTGCATCAAGGAATTCAGTTCCACACCTTTGCTTCGTCCACGCTTTCATGTCAGATACTGTTGTATCAGATACTGTTGTGCCAGCCCTTCTGCTGCCGTCTGTCACACGGTGACAAAATGGAGCTGAATATTCGTGGGAAGGTTCAACATCTGCTGCCATCCCACTAACATCTGCCTCTTGACGTTGTGGGCCAACATAATAAAAATATGAGGCATTACTTTTGGAGCTACCCTTATATTGAAAGTTCAGCCTAAAGTGTTAAGGGAGGTGTGATACAGTTGGGCCTGTAAACTATTACTAGTGGCTGTTGAACCCTCTGATTAAAGTAGTAGATCTGGAGATAGCTTATCGTTTCCACGCTAGGAGAGGAATTCCAAATGGGTGTGAACTTAAGGTTTCACATAACACTTGTTTTCAAAAATCTCATTAAATAATTGTTCTTTTCATGAAAACAATGTGATAATAACACAAGTGGGAATCTTCAAGTACCGGTTCTAGGTAAGGCTGTACAAAACGTATTGTGAAATGACTTGTGGTGGATGACGTGATGCAGCTTTTTTGGTTAAAACTTTAAAAGCAAGTAAACTTTAAAAAGAGGTGACTTGCTCTTGTCCAGATAACTGAATTTTGTCACTTTAAGACAAATGAGCCATGTTCTGCTTGGGGCTGGGACCTGCTACCTAATTTGTTGATTTTTTGCTGGTTGCTTATTTGCTGTTTGCCTCTTTCCCCATAATTTTCCGTTTATGAAACCTCAACATTTTTAATACTTTATCGTTTCATTTCTTAGGAAATTTTTAAAGAACAAGTGATTAGCTGGTGTGATTAAGCTGAATAATATAATATAATTATATATATATGTATTATATAAATATAATATAATAAGACGAATTTGCCACACATACCTTTAACAGCCAGGTATTAAATTGCCATCACATTCAAAGTGAACGTAATTTCAGTTGTGATTTGACTTATGTTAACTGTTGCTTTTTGTCCTGTGGTGTTAGAGCTGAATGGTCCTCTAGTGGATCTCAGGCTTCGGGATTTTATAATGTTTTAAGGCCTGTCACTTATTGTCACTGAGTGGTTAAAACTGTGATGGTAAGCAGTTAAAATAACAAAGGGGAAGAGTTTTGTTGAATGATATACTTTGACCAAGAGTATGGCATGTTTTTACTGTTATGTAGCATATTTTAATTAGCATGGTTTTAAATTAGAAACTTATCAGAAAATACAATCTTGGAAAGAGAATTACTGTAGGCCTTCACGTAGTAGTAGTCTACAACCAACAGCTGGCTTTGCTATCTGCGCAATGCAGGGATTTTTACTTTCTTTTTCGAAGTACAACGTGACTGCCATCAACATCTAAATAAACTGAGTAACTGCTCTGTATGGAACTAAAATCTGATACAGCAAATTAGCCGTAAAGCGAGTGTTTTAGAAATTGACTTTAAAAAATCAAAACAAACTGAATATTAAATCATGCTTTAGATTAATGACAACACATTGTTGGTCAGGAAGTTAAATTTTGAATATAAGTGCATATTGCACTGTTGGATCATATAAAATTTTAAATGCTTTAGATCTGCTGTATTTTGGAATACGTTGTCACAGATAATCTTTGTATAACTGTTTTATAAAGGTTCAAACTATAACTTTGTAAAATGATCCGGAATGAGGATGCAAGTCTTATTTAAAATACTTCCGCACCTCTGCTTTTAGAAGAACGTAAGTAAAATGCATAAAATAAAAATTTTATTTTAGACTGCAGTGGAAGTGGTGCTTATAATGTGTTCTTAACTCTATATATTTTGCATATATTATAGGAGGCCTCTACTTGTATTTGTTTTGGCTGGTTTTGTGCATGAACTAAAATACTCTTTGGCCAACAAGTATTTTGTTGGCAGTAGTTGCATATAGCATTCACATCTAGCATACCGTAACTGGCAGCTTAAAGGTTTGTCCTGTGCCTACCTTGTTTAACTTGGAACTTTTCTGTATAAAGTTCTGAGAACTTGTTAGTTCTGTGAAAAGAGTATTAAGAAGTACGTGTGAAAAATTAAGATAGTGTTCTGGTTTAACCCCAGTAAGAAGATAAGCACTGCACAGCCACTTGCTCACCCCACCTCCAACCCTGGCCCCAGCTGTATCTATCCAAATCCAATGTTTGTTGTGACCTGATGAACAGTCTCAGTTTTATCAACATGATGGTCTTGGAATAAATTCTAAGCAATTAGAAATACCAACTTAAAATATCAGCTGCAAGCATTAGGTCTCTGGAACAACACAACCTCATTTCATTTCAGAAGTGGCTTAGCACAAAGCTCAGGTTGTTCTTAAGCTTTGGCTATTGTTAAGTAGTGTTTAAAGTGTTAAAGCAGTGTTTCCTGCACTATTGTTAAAGCAGTGCTAGAAGGCTTGTCCTGAGAAGCTGTGGTTCCTTTTGTTGGACAGATGTGACCATAGTTCACTTTATAAATGTGATGAATGAAGAAAGTCATCTGTTTGAAGAAAAGCCATCTGCACAGGCTAGCCACAAGAGTGGCCAAATTATAATACATGCAGTGTTGCTTTTCCAGTGTTTATCCTCTAGTTCTTCTGTCTTTGGCAAAAGCCCTCTGTTTGTTTTCCTTGTGTGAGTGGCAGGGAGCCTCTCCTTTACCTTTCAACATACTTCTCTTGCTTAGAACACATTCTTTTTCTCTTGTGTCCCACATCAAAGAAATAGGCACAACTGTTCAAGAAACAATGCTAGCATGTATATTGACAAAAGAAAGTGAACAGAATACATTTCCTATATAATTCAGCAGAATGTTTATTAAACACTATTTGTATAGCCTTCAAAATACAATTAGTATACCTCTGAGGTGTGACCTACATTGCATTTTAGTTTAATTTCCTCTAGAACTGATACGTAATTTATCAGAATGCTATATCTTATTGCATAGAGCAGTCCACAGAACAATGCTATACTACTTTCTAGTCAGCAGTGAGGTAAAGTAGTGCTTGACATAATGCCATACTTCCAAGGAAAACTGTGCTGATAAAAGAATTTGTGTACTCTTAAAACTATTTTTTCATCAGTCCTGATAATAATGCTAGTTATAAGGGACAGAATGTTCATGTTACAACAGAACTGATCTATGATAATGTAATAATCTGATGGTTAATAACATTGATAAATATTTTGTATCATCAAAGACAAAAGGGACACAGAGACTGCTTTGTCATTGTGTTCCTCCACTTTCTAATTTCAGGAATAAACTTTTTACATTTTGGCTGTTGGATCTTAAACAAAATATGTTTCTAAACATTGTAGTTTTGCAACTCTCAGCACTCACCTTTTCCTAATTTTTCCTAATCAAAATATTTCACCACATTCTTTTCCTGGATTTTTTCCTTTTTCATTGATTTGCTGTCCCTAAAGCTTGTCATTTGTTTTGTAGGAAAGTAAGCAAATGCTTTGTGATATGGATATCATCTGCCATCTCACTTAACAGCTCTGTGAGGTAGGAAAGTTAGTATTGCCTTAACAGGCAGAGAAACTGAGGAGGAAGAGTAAAATTCTTGTAATTTCAACCTGTGCCACCAGTGAAAACTAGAAATCTGTACCTTTTCATCTTAAGTTCTGCCGTATAATCTTTCTAAATGAGATTACCCCTGATTATTACTTATACTGATGCATAAAGGCAATGTAAACATTATTACTGTACCTTTTTACCAAAATACTACAGGTAAGAGTTCTGCTGACTAGAATAGTAACTCTTCAAAATACTTCCATTATCCTGTTAGTCTGTATTACTATGGTCCTTTCAAGTTAGTTTATATTAAAGTGCTCAGTGGTCAATTATTTTCAGTCACCTGAATTCAGAAGTTACATAAATTCCTTCAAGGAAGTCAGCTGCTAAATATGAGCAGCTCACGTCCGTAAAGGCCCCTATCTTTGCTTCGCTCTAGTTATAAAGAATTTCACTTATTTTCATGATTTAACAGTTAAAGCATAGAACTGAGTAGTGCAAATGCTTAGGCACAATTCAACTAAAATGAATACATTCTTTTTCTGTGCAAAGTCAATACAATGGCATGTAGCTTGCTCCATCAGGAGGCGTTTCAGAGAACATTAAAAAGGTGCATGTCTGCAAAACGTGGCAAATGAAGAAAATGTGGGATCTAGGATCCCGTTTCACAGCATAGAATAATTACAAAAAAATTGTTCCACATGTTTTTGGAGAGTATGCTTAAACCCAACAGAGCTAAAGCATTAGTTCTGTCAGTGATACTCAGCCTATCTCGAGGATTCTATTTCAAGTAGTGTAAGGCTTGTACAGTACACCACCTAGCAAAAATAGCTAGTATGTTGCTTCATCCATATTGTCATCACTGCCAGCACCAAAGTCATCTCCATCTTCAAAGTATGAAGAAATGTAGTCATTTTCCTAAATAAAAATAAATTGCAGATCAAAATATTATCACAATACCTGTTAAGTGGACAATTTATGGAAGAAACATGTTTTAAACTAGTAGAACACAAAAATTTTGAAATGTTAACGTAAGTTTATTTCCTCATTTGTTTTGAAAGAAAAATGAGGAAAATTAAGTTCTGGTATCTCTGAAAGAAGAGAATTTTTTTTTTTTAAATGTAAATTTTGTGTCCTGTTTCAATGATGGAAATTAATAGTTTTTATGTATTGTTCGTGGCAGCACACATTCCTGTTTGCGAGCTCTTATTTCGGAGCTCTTTGGGAGAAACAAATCTGAAACACTTGCTTAACTACAGCACAGTGTATTGGAACAAAGAAAATTATTGTAACAGTGCCTTTCACTACAGCTCTCCCTCTGCTTGGGAAAAGCTAGGAACATTTCTTTGGCTGGCAGCCAACATGCTGCTCAACAACTGTGAAGTGAGCTGATGTAAATAGAAAACTAAATAAAATACCTCTTCATGCTCCTCTTCATCATATTCCTCTGGTTCTTCTGCTTCCTCATCATCATCACCTTCTTTATCTTTTGTTTTGTCTTTCTCATCATCAGATTTTTCTTCATCATCATCCTTCTTTTCCAACTCCTGTCAGAAGACTTTCTTTTACATGGTAATCCCACATTATTCTCACATAATGTGGGATTATATAATATAATATAATATAATATATATCCCACATTATTAGGGATTTGTATATTTATATTTATATAATATATTTATATTTATAATATAAATTATAATTATATTTATATTATAATATATTTATATTATATATTTATAAGGCTGTGGAGGGACCTCATAGTAGCCTTCCAGTACCTGAAGAGGCCTACAGGAAAGCTGGGGAGGGGCTTTTTACAAGGATAGGTAATGACAGGATAAGGGGTAATGGTTATAAACTGGAAGAGGGTAGATTTAGACTAGATATAATGAGGAAATTCTTCACTGTGAGGGTGGTGAGACACTGGAACAGGTTGCCCAGAGAAGTTGTGGATGCCCCCTCCCTGGAATTATTCAAAGCCAGGCTGGATGGGGCTTTGAGCAACCTGGTCTAGTGGGAGGTATCCTTGCCCATGGCAGGGGGTTGGGAACAAGATGATCTCTAAGGTCCCTTCCAACCTGAACCATTCTATGATTCTATGATTCTATGATTATGGTAACAACATAACCTCCACACTACCAAAGTGTTACCCCGCAGTTAATGGCGAGATGACTAGCAGAACAATGTTACACTGGTATTTTTTGTCAATATTTAAAGAGGACAGGAAATGCTAGATCTTCTTAAGAACTTACTGAGTATAAACCATCAGGCTTCAAGTCTAAAAAAAGTATGTCTTGTGTTATAAATTTGAGATGATTTACTACATTCTTGGAATAATCCACAGTAGAAAGTCATATCATACTTGATAAAATATTACCACAAAGTATCTGCAGCAAACAACTGATGCATTATCATGAAAAAAATATGAGGCTATTTCACTTCTTAACTTCCCATTTCCACATGGTGGGTAATCAGCACCAACATCATTGTCACTTTCCTTCTCAATTCTTGTGTATGTTTCTTTGCTCTCAACTTACTAATGGGTTTATTTCCAACATCAGTAGCGTGGTAAAACAGTAATTGATTTAAAATTTCTGGCACCATTTTCTCCTTCACTAAGCTCTACTAGTAGCTCTATTTTTCACAATTAGGCCACACAGCTACCCTGAGAAGAACAACTGAAAAATGTGTTCAGAGCCAAACAGAAGCAAAAAAAAGAACAGTTTCTCCCCTGCTAGGTTTTATCCTTATCCTCTCCCTTCTGCTACCATATTGCAGAACAGTTGTCAGTCAGGTGAACAAGACAAGGCTAGAAAGGCTGATGTGATTATCCAAAAAATCACACCAGAAAAAAAAAACTTGAGCAATTTATGTTGTACAATTTAGTAAGGTTAAGCACATCTTACCTCAATTTTTTTCAACACATCCAGATTACTTTTAGGCTCAGAGCTCTTTGCCTTTCTTGGTTTTGCACCTGCAGAAATAAAGTACATCACTATTATTATTTTTTTAATACAAGAACATTAATTATTTTATCCGCTTTTAAGAGCTTGTATCTTGAGAATACTAACTCCTGCAAAAATCTCATATTCTCTGTACTAACATTACTTTGGACTCTGAGCTACGTCAACCGTAGAGGTGCACTGCCGTGATTTATTTAAGCTATGCATACAGGACCAGTTTGAAACTCATTTTATACAGATATTTGACCAAAGGTTTGGCCAAATTATGGTATTCAGCTTCACAAAATATTTCGTATTTACATACGATAAATTAAGAAATTAGAAAAAAAAAATTAGGAAAAAAAAAAAAAAAACAACAACTATGTTGTTCTTTGTCATTATCTGAGAAGATAAAAACATATCTACCAAGTAAGGACAGCAGGGCACTTCAGTACTGAGGTTACTGCAGTTAAATGGCTTTTGGACCAGAGATGGCTCTTAAGTGAACTCAATCTTTATCAAGATACAATTCAGCCTCATCCTACTTAATTGTATGATGGAGCAAAGGTTGAAAATAGCATTCCATACTCAGGTAAGAGCTCTCCAAATTGCAGCACTCTAAGCTTAGGAACACCTGTCCCACTTTGAGGAGTGCAGTTTGACCAGTAGAAACGAGGAGCTCGGGACTGAGAAATACTAAAGCAAAGTTGAAGACGTCCTGTTTCTATGATGTACCTATCTTTCCATTTTGCTGCTGTATCACGCACCACCGCATAAAACTTACACTGTAGGGCTGTACCTAACACTCTCTTCTCAGCAGGGTAAACTGCCTATATAAAGTTCCACACTGGTGTAGCTACACAGTGTCTCATGAACAAGACAGCTTCAAACAAGCTACTTTATGTAACTTGCACCCTTTTTTTACACTACAGTATACTAAATGGTATCAGCAAAAAAATTAGTGTGCACTGATGGAAGGAAGGGATAGCCATTCTGGAGCAGATGGTAACCCAAAGCGGTATGTATTTTATTTGGCCTAATACCTAAGGAAACAGAACACTAGAAGTTGCAAAGAAAATAACTGCATTTTGTCAAAAGCATTTGTCATAAATAGCATTCTGTTCATTTCAGTGTTTTGCCTAGGAAGGGATTATGTGACAAAAGCACTGCACACAGCTGAGGGAATTCAAGCTGCTTTGTAATAACATGAACAACTGTCAAAGCAAACACAACCAGAATGAAGGAGGCTCTTAGGGAAAACAAGTCTGATTCAAAATGATCATCTCTGCACAAACACCTGCAGACTTCTAGAGATAATGTCTACAGGATGAACAGCCTGGAAGTCAAAAGAGATGTGCAAAATCCTTCATTATATGGTGGGCATCTCTGGAGCTTATTGTAATGTTAGAGACACAGACCCACCTTTAGGCAGTACAACTTTGAGCAAAATAGTTCCTTACATCCATGTTGCTTTGTGGTGCAATGGAATACAATCTATTTTTTTTGAAACTCCTGTTCTTAAAAGTACTTTGGCTTAAATGTGTGCACCTGACTGCTGTATACATATGCATATAGCTGACCTACAGAAGCAGAAGCCAGTCTGGTTACTGCTTTTTTTTTAATTTTGTTTTGCCTTTATTTATTTATTTTTTTTTTGGAGGCACTGCTGTTATCTAGGAGATTGTGGTCCACAGCCCAGTCTAAGTGTGGGAGATGTGAAATCCTATCTAAAGTTATGTCAGTCAAAGTCATGTGGTCAGGTGTTAGGTTACAACATTCAGGGAAGCCAGAAGGTGAGTAAAAATGAAGCCAGCCCTGTACACGTAACTGTATAGTGATCCAAAAACCACTCCTGCAATCTGTGATGGCAGAATGGCAGGAAACCTGTTTGGCATATCAGTATATAAAATTGACTCCCTCACCTTTGTTCCACTTGATGATAAAATGTCACCTAACATGGCTGTCATCACAATACACCACAGATACGTACCTGACAGGCTAATGTGTCACAGATCACCTACGTATAAACCTTATGTTACAAAAGTGACTTTTCTGTGGTCTCCATGTCATCAAGATCCGCCCCCCAAAAAACTAAAACCACATGATTTTAGCTTTTAGAGAAATCAGGTTTTTTATCCAATCAAATCTGGATGGTCAGCTGATCTTTGCCATTACAACTATGCAAGAAAATATACTTTTAAGAGCAAACAGAGGAACAGGCATAAAAGACAGTGGAAATACAGAACACATTGATCATTGATTCTCTGTGATAATCAGAATATTAGTATTTCAAAGGAATATTGGATTGACATTTATAATTTCATGGAGTCTTGGGAGCTAATTATTGCCTGCAGGCTTACAAAAGCCAATGCAATTTCTTCTCTTTTAAAAAAGAAAATGGATATGTACTGGTTTCTTCTTGAGGGATTTTGCAAATAAGTAGTTAATTTTCAATTGAATCTTGCAGTCTACCTTTATTACCATGCTTCTCAATGACGCTCTTAAAAGGAACAAAGCTTCCAGCTGAGCCAGTCTCCATGACTACTGCACATTCACTTTTCTTTTTCTATTTTATCCTTGAACTGAAAAATGACACATGAAGGACTTGGACAAAGAGAACAAAAAAGTAAACAATTGTATATAACAGACAGCTAGATACAGGGGGCCAAGCATTGTTTCACATCAACAGAACAACAGACTTCTACAGAGAACTTAAAATACAGTCATGCATACTGGAAAACACTTTTAAAAATGAATACATTTCTGATGCTGTGCAATAAAAAGTTCTTTTTTTTTTTTTCCTTTAAGAACAACCAATACCAGCTCCAACTGCTGTTGAAGGATCTGGTTCACAATTCTGCAGAAGAAAGCTGAAAATAAACAAGAAAAGTAAAACCAGGGAAAATAGAAAATAACCTACATTAAATCACATACAAAAGGCCTAAAAAATGCAAAAGTCAACCAAATAATATACAATATAATTGAGAAAGCCAAAATACGAAGAACATCTGAACAGCTGGCTATTTGTTGAATAGAAGGAATGTTCACAAAATTCCGAAACAAAAAGATTTTTGCATTTTTAATCTTCCACTATTATGTATTGCTAGCTAGCAAATTAATATGGCGTATCAACATGAAAGGCAGGAAAGGAAGGTAGAAGTGTTCCACTAAGTTAAAGCATCCTACAGAAACAATGTAAAAATCACAAAAGCCAGGCAGACTAGTAAATTATTTAGAAAATATCTGGCAAAAGCTCTATTTATTAGGCCTAGTTAACATGTATATCTAACCAGCTCCAGCATGTCTTCTTACACTCAACTACTGTGTATTAAATACTCTTTAAAAATACATAATATACCTTTTTTCATCTTTTTCCTTGGCTTCATCTCTCTTGGGAGTCTTCTCCAATCTGTAGAGAAAATGGCTTTAATACACATGAATGATGATTTACAGCAGTAATCCTTCTCCACTCACTTTCCAAGAGGACTTCTTTTGTACTTGATCCTGTTTACATACAAGTGTAATTGTTTTAGTACCCAATGGTTTTATCGAATTTTAGCTGTACTTTAGCTGAGGAAGTTGAATGAGGACCAGCGTTTCACCCACTTAATGAAAACTGGCATCTGCCCCAATGAGACAAAGTTCAGCCCTTCCAGTGTCCTGGATGCCCTCTAAATTATGAACTATGATTAAGTTCGTATTACTGACCTATACAGATACATTTCTGAAAGTGTAATGTCATAAAGTCCATCGACCAGTGATTGAGAAACTGTGTTGGTGGGGGATTTTTTTTAAGTATTTAACTTCAATATTTGCTCCCAGTTCAAAACTGGTAATTGTATGGAGAGTAATAAAAAGGGAAAGCTAGACTGAGAAGTCATGCTTGCGTTTTTGCTGAAAATCAAATGTTTTGTATGAGGGAAAAATAAAATCATATTCTTTTTTTTGAACAAAATACTACTTCCCCTTGATCTCAAAACATGGAAAGGGCATAACCCTCAACAAGGAATACATGCCTTGGTAAGGATTTATGTACTATTTTATTGCTTTAAAAATTATGAATCAAACAGTTCAGAAGAGAAGATTGCACACGTTAGTACAGCAATAGCCTTTGTTAATCTCAGGTATTACCTGGGGTCCATGCGGCATGCTCCTTTTCACTATCCAGGTACTTTTTACTGTACCTTTCAACTGCTGTAGAGAAAGATACAAAGATTTACTGAATTCATTAAAAAGGCACCGTACACAGAGTCTTTGAAATTTTAATGTAACTAAACACACAGTATACCCTACACGGAGCATACACTTACCCTACATGGAGCACTTTCTTGAAAAACACTTGAAAAACAGTTTCATAAAAGTTTTCATGGTAATTCCCAGGACAAATAATATGCTAAGCACTTTAAAGACCTGGATTTTATATCCTCACATCTCCAAAAAAACTAAAGATTATTGCTTTCCATTTTGGGACTATCTCCTTTCCATCAAGGGAAAGCCATTCCTGTCCATCAAGTTGTTGATTTATGGGCTGGAAGGGCAGACAGTGAGGTAGACTGAAAACTGGCTGAATGGCTGGGACCACAGGGTGGTTATCTGTGGTGCAAAGCCTAGATGGAGGTCAGTACTGGGTCTAGTCCTGTTTAACATCTTCATTAATGATCTGGATGATGGCAGTCTCAGCAGTCTGCTCATGACACAAAAGTGGTAGGAGTGGTAGATACACCACAGAGTTGTCCTGCCATTCAGGGGGATCTGGTCTACAGCTTCTTTATAATATAGAGCAGAGAGAGGGAGGCACTGATCTCTCAGCAATAGGATCAGAATCACAGCAGGGTTTCAGCTTGAAGGGACCTCAAAGACCATCCATTTCCAAGCCCCTGCCACAGGCAGGGACATCTCTCACTAGACCAGGCTGCTTAGGGCCCCATCCAGCCTGGCCTTGTATGCCTCCAGGGATGGGACATCCACAGCTTACCTGGGCAGCCCGTGCCAGTGCTTCAAACCCTCACAGGTCTCCCTGGAGCATTCCATTCTCAAGGCTGACCAAACCCAGTTCCCTCAGCCCTTCTTCACAGGAGAGTCCTCCTCACATCTTCCTGGCCTCTTCTGGACTTGCTCCAACAGCTCCACATCCATCTTGGGGGCGCCAGAGTTGAATGCAGTTAAATAGCATGAAGCTGTGTCAGGGGAGGGCCAAGTCAGGCACTGGAACAGCCTCCCCAGGGCAGTGGTCATGGCTCCAAGCCATAAGAGTGCTCTTAGACATAGAGTTTGAATTTGGGGTCATTCTGTGTGGAGCCAGAAGGTGGAGATCATGACCCTTGTGGGTCCCTCCCAACTTGGAATACTATTCTGTATCTGGACACGCTGGAGGCATGGGCTGACAGGAACTTCATGAAGTTCAAGAAGGAGAAGCACAAACTCCTGCACTTGGGGAGGAACATCCCAGGCACCAGGACATGGTGGAGGCACCCAGATGGAAAGCAGCTCTGCAGAAAAAGATCTGAGGTACTGGTGGCCACCAAACTGAGCATGAGCCAGCAACGTGCCCTCGCTGCTAAAGCCAGTGGTATCCCAGACTGCAGTAGCGTGCTGCCAGCAGGTTAGGAAAGGTGGTCTGTCCCGTGCTCAGCACTGGTGAGGCCACATCTGAAGCCCTGTGTCCAGTTCTTGGCTTCCCAGTACAAGAGAGACCTGGCTGTACTGGAGTGAGTCCAACACAGTCACAAAAATGTTGAAGGACCTGTAGCACCTTTCCTAAGAAGAGAGGCTGAGAGAGCTGGAACTGCTCATCCTGGAGAAGAGGAGGCTGAGGGAGATCTCATCAATGTCCACAAATCCCTGAAGGGAGGGTGCAGAGAAGACAGTTCCAGGTTCTTTTCAGTGGTGCCTAATGCCAGAACAAGAAGCAATGGGCACAAAATTGAGCACAGAATGTTCCCTCTGAATATGAGGCAGCACTTCAGTGCTGTGCGGGTGACAGAGCACCAACACAGCTGCCCAGAGGCTGTGGGACGTCCTCCTTGGAGATCTCCAAGAGCTGCCTGGACATGAGCCTAAGCATTCTGCTCTGGGTGTCCCTGCTGGAGCAGGGGCTGGAACAGATGGACCCAGAGGGCCCTGCCAGCTTCAACCCTTCTGAGTATTCTGTGACTGAAAAAAGTTAGTGGCATTTATCATATCTGTTCTAATCCTAACAAGTGTCCAGAACTTCTAGGTATTAGAAGTACTTTTGCAATGGTAAAACTTTGCAGTTTAACAAAAAGATGTTTCTGAAACAGAAGCAATATACTTTAGTCCATTTATCCTCTGCCCAACCACAATAACTAAACCGAGAAGTGCAGTGTAAATAATATAGTAGTTATACAGTGTAGATACATGCATTTGTACTGAAAAAATATGTATCTTGCACAATCTTTAAGAAAAGCATTTTTTATCCAGTCCCATTTTTTCTTATGAAATTATCATGCCCATTTGCAAAATCCACAACACAAAATTATTGATTCTGCTTGCAGTAATAGCTCATTACTCAAATGGATTACGTTTCTGGGCTTTGTAGAAAAACTGAAAACACAGACTGTGATCTGTACAGTCAAAGGCTTCTAACATACTCACCAAAAAAAAGTGCAGGAAAATGAAGACAGCACAAATTAAACTCAGTTTTAAACTTAGTTGTGGCAAGGGGTTCAAACTGAGCAACAATAAGCTTATATTTAAAATGATAGTGTCTCAAGGGGCATTTAGTATAGGTGGCCTTCACAGTTCTGTAGTAAACTGTCAGCAAAAGAGGGGGAAAGAAACTAGTATATTTGACTTCAGCTAGAAGATCTTTAGTGAAGAATTAATTGCTGATGCTATCAGTAAAAAAATAGACCTGACTGACTCTTGCTGCTCACAGTTGATGAATCAATTCTAAACCACTGCCAAGGTGAGAGTCACCCAGTCACAGCAGATACACCTGCAAGAAAAATATGAATGATTCATAGCTTAGGAAGTAAAGAAAATAGAGAACTTAAAGAATACACCTACTACTTGCTCAAAGTAAGTTTGAAATGAATGATGGAAATCTCCTTGTGGCATAATAATGCACGAAAATTGCCAGATACTATTAGACATGTCTTTCCTTCACTACCTGAATTACGAAAAAAACATAGATAGCTATGTTCGAACTAATTAAAATGTTTCCCTTCTCACCCTTCAAATGACCATTTGGCTCACAGATGTTGTGCTGGGGGTTTAAAAGAATCCATTTGCTCTTGTAGCAAAGCCAATCTAAAAAATTCCTGCCCACAGTCACCCCCTCCTGCCTCTCTTTTACTACTACCAGATGTTTAGATGAAATACAGGGAGGAGAAGGGCTATAAACCAGATTACTGAAAAGATCAGTTAAGAATAATTAGACGATAACAAGTTGTTTAAACTGCAGACAGCCACAGATGTAACTACACTAAAACACTGAAATAGAAGTATTTTTCTACAGCTAAAGGGTGCAGTAGAAAGTTATGGCAACTTGCCAACTTATCCACAGGGAGACAATGAGAACAATTTAGCGGATCCTGCAACTGCCAATTTTTGTACAAAAACAGTCAAAGCTGGCAGTTCTATTAAAGAGCATACTCAGCAATAGTAAGAGATCACCTCAGAAAGAAGGATGCAGAAACAAAGGTAAGAGGTAAGAACTACCATGTGAGGCAAAGTTGGAAAAGAGAGGTAAAGTTCTCACAAGGGCTGGTTCCTCGGAAATTACTCAGATAGGCTTTCAGGCATAGCAGTCTCCTTTTTTGTGCCTCAAACTGAAAGACCAAATTTTGAGCCTGACAAAGATCAGAAAGCCTCAGGTGAGATAAGAATCCACAAAGACTGAAATTTGTTTACTTGACAGATGAAAAAGATATGATGAAAAAGTAATTCTGAATTCTTCTACTATAATAGAAGGATCTAGAAATGAAGATCACATCTCCTGTTCTCCGTGCCTCATAACAAAGGGTTTATGTGGCTGCACAGTCAGGGTCCACCCTGGGCTGTGAGCTTGTGCTGTGGTACTGCTGCCTGCTGTGTCCCAGTGACCACTCGGCTTCAGATGCAGGTCAGAGGAAATATTCTGCTTTTTTGAGAGCCTTTTTTGTCTTGCTGACAGTTTTCAACAGGGACTGGGATCCAGGAGCTCCTGGCTGCCACAGGAGTAGGTGATGCACACCAGATGTTCAGCAGTTATCTGACTGCTCTGAGATGCCTGGGCTCCTGAAACTATTTCACGCTCTCTGTAGGAATTCAGAACCAGCAGAAGTTCCCAGGAAGTTTCTGAAGGGATACTGAAACATCACAGACAAGGGGAGCAGGGGGCACTGGATGTTATATTATCATACTGCAGTGTGCTTCTTCATTTTAAGCAGTGCTTTAGTTTCAGAACAGGTGGACAATCAATAAGGTTTGTTAATCAGAGTATTATGCTCAAAGCCTAATAAAACAAAAAAAATCACACAGAGTCTCAAAAAACTGTGGAATTCACCACTACACGATGAACAAAACTCACACACATTCCAGAAGGGATGGGACTATGTAACTGGATCACATCTATGAATATTCAGAGTCAGAAAATACTTTGATGGTTTCAGGATGGATAGGAAACTTCAAGTTTTAGAGTTCATGTTTGTTCCCATTATTTGAAATCAGCACATGATAGCAATGGAAAGATTATCTAATGTTTGGCTACTTGGATTTCTTAAACATTTTTGTAAAGCTGATTAGAAACAGCCTTTTGCACCGAATCGACCTTGCGTCTGACACAAACAGCATTTCGTAACATACTTTATTTCCTGTAGTAGCACTTACCATGTATAGCACTCAGAACTAGAACTTAGGAGGATGTCAGAAATAGGCAAAAATCAAAAGTGAAAAAAGCACTCCTCACAGTCATAAGCTCCCATGACTGCTAGATTTAAAGTGCTGCAATAGCAAAGTAAACAGACTGTAGTCTTCCTTCCCTGCTCTGTTTTCTGACCAGGAAGCTTGGATTTTAAGAGTATCATGATGTAGGACTGGATGTCAAGTGTTGCAAAGCACTTATTTTTATCAAACAATAACAAGGATGTTAATATTTAATTACATGTAAGTAAAAGACATCCTCCAGACAAATACAGTAGGATCAAGCTTTGTCTTCAAATCCAGTTCTGCTTCTGATGAACCTCAAGAAATTACCCTCATCTCAATCTTTCTGTTTCAAGTGACATTGAAGTCTTCCCTGATCTTCCCTCCACCTTACCTACCTTCCCAACTGGACTCTTGGGAGAAAAGTTATGTTTTAGAAAAGCATATTATAGAATGCCTAGCTATCATCTAAAAAAGCATTTTTTTAAAAAAATACATCTTTATATAACTAAAATGAAAGCTGAATTTCAACTCATATTTACTACAGATTTCTTTACTCCACTGCAAAATTCTTAGGGTATTTTTAACATGTAGAAATGCCTATTTGTTCGTATTGACAAGCATATAATTAAAAAACCTGCAAAGCTGGTCTTAAATGATTCTTACTTTATACCAGACAGAACGCTTTGATTTTTTTAACACAGTAGCTGCTTTCTTGTTACAGAACTTGTAGGGGTGACCTGCAACTTCAGTAAATGTAAAACAAGAAAAAATCCCTACCTTCTTACTCTGGCTCTTTTTAATTCTTCTCTATCCATACTAGATACATCTTCAGCACATGCATTTCACTATATTATCCTTCCCAGAATAACTACTGAAAATAAAAAGAACATAAACAAACCTTCTCGATCTTCTTCTACTGCCAAAAAATATGGTGTTTTTTTCATAGTTCCTCTAAAATCTTGTTTTAAGGCCAACATGTAATCTTCATCTTCTCCTGTTTTCAGAGGCACTGGCTTACTGTCTGTACTCTGTACAAATTATGTTTATTATTTATAACATCTTGATATCCATCAAACATGCAGGAACACTAAAAAGAAGCTACAATAAACACATAATCATGAAAGAGTGCAGCTTTGCATTATACTACTTTACAGGTACACTTTATTATGTTCTGACATGCATAACCATTTATACTTAAGCCTACATCTTTCATAACTTCATTGTATCTTACTGCAAAAAATGCATCAAGCAATCAAGGAGAAAATACACTAAAATTGTGAGATATTCATAGTTATGTTAAGCGCAAAGGGTTCTTAAACACCGACATCACCTCTTCATGCTAACCTAACTTAACCAAAACCCACTGCTTTAGCCACAGTACAGCAGGCCTTAACCTCTACTAAAACAGTATTGAACCTCTACTAAAACAGTATTGAAGCTATGTAGATCACTCTGAAAGCAATGCCTTCTATTTATTTCCATGGAAACTACAACAGATACAAAGAGCACAAGAACACTAGTTGATAGAGCAAATTCTCAGCTACAAAACACTCTTTTTCAGCATTGGCAGGACCATTAGCTGTGCATTTTCACCAGCAATGAACAAGCACCTGCATGCCATGCCCATAACAATCTGCACCAGCGGAGGTGACTGTTGTCACTGTTGCTGCTGCTGAAACACACCACCAGCGCCTCACTGTGCTCACAGCTGCTGTTTGGTCTCCATCAGCGTTCAGCAAGCATTGATGTATGTCAGTGGGTGCCATTTTTTTTGCAAGGAGGACTTCAGTTCCACCCCTTTACTTCATCTGCCCTTCCAGGTCAGATGCCATTGTGTCAGAGTGTCCCTCTGCTGCCATCTGTCACATGGCAACAACATGGAACAGAATACTGGTGGGAAGGTTCAACCTCTGCTGCCATCCAGCCAACATCCACCTCTGATGTCATGGGCCAAGATAATAAAAATAGGAGGCATTCCTTTCGGAGCAGCCCTCATACACTCAGTATGATTACTCTGAATAAGACTGACAATGTTTCGATTAACATCATGTCACAACCAGCTAGAACTCAGGCCCACACACATCTCATCTCTTTCATGAATTATCAAGTTTCTGAGTGTTTTTGCTTGTTAGAACTATGAATCCTGAAATCAGAGAGACATAAAAGCACAAAGTTTTTTAAATATACAGCACACTAAGGCTAGAGATTCAATCAGTATGTAGTTATTAGTTATTATTTCTCTTACTAGACAGTGCATGATCAATATCTAGTAGTAGGCACAAAGCATTGTCATAAGTCCCACAACTGGAGCTTACCAGTTCCAGCTATATTTGCTATCTGGCCAGTGTTTTAAATCTCTGCTGATTCTGATAGTATGCTGATGCACCTTAAATGGGTTTCGAATTGCATTTACCGGAAATCAAGTAGAACATAAAGGCCCGTAAGAAATATGTAAACATGACCAACAGCAATTCACTGCTTCAAATAATTTCAGTGTCAGTCAGTCAACAGCTGTAATATCATACGCTGCCCAACCATTAAATGTAATTCATGAAATTTTCCTCAATTCTAGTTAATGCCACTGGGTTGCTTCAATTTTTGAATGGTAGGGTGGAAGGAAGCACCTTTAACTTCCACGTCATACACATTAGCTATATGGGTGTTAGTAATTCTACTGCAAGGCAAACCCACCACTGACTGTAACTGCAGAAAATTGTTCATACATAATTCAGTTTCCTAGTGCTATCAAGCAGACGATAATCACATTAGGAACAATTTATATGGCTTAATATCAATGTAGTCATGCAATTTAACTTATAAGGGAGATGGTGGTCTAAGATATTACGTAATATCTGGTTCAGTAAATCAAAACCATGTGCGAAATAACTCCAGGTAAACCTCAGATTAGTACCAATTATATGCCAAACTTGCAAGTTTTGTATCATAACACGTGGGACTGAGAAAAATTTCATGTGCCTTCATCAAATCCTGACTTAAATGGGTGTAAGAGACTGTTCTGGAATCTTTTGTCTCAAAGTTTGCTGTGAGAACTCTCTTGTCTCAAAGTTTGCCCACCCGCCCGAAGGCTTGCAGGCCAGGGACGATGACAGACAAGCAGCCGCTAAACGGCCATCGAGCAGCCTTGAGGGAGGCAACCACGGGAGGAGATGTGCTCGTTCGTGTGATAGGTGACATACCTGGGTGCCCAGGAATGTCATGGTGGCTGAATAAAGGGGGGTAAGAGGGCCTCCTCCTACGGGGGGAAAGGAGAGGATTTACCTGAGCTGCCTAGGAGCTGCCTACCTGCTGCTGTCTGACGGATGCCTGGCTGGACCTGCTTGATACCTGCTGATGCTTGAGACATGAGGTCCTGCTGCCCTGCTAGCTGATGCCTGCTTGTTGCTCCTGCTCCCTGCCTGATGGCCCGATGCCTGACGATGCCCAGTGCCTGCTGCCTGAAGCCTGCTCCTGCTTCTCCTGAAGCCTGCTCCTGCTTGCTGCCTGATACCTGATGGCCTGATGCCTGCTTGCTGCCGCTCCCCCTGCGCTCTCGCTCCCTCGCTCCCACACGGGCCTGAAGATATTCCTGGTCTGATAGAACGGCGTGGGATCCATGGTGGTGATTGGCCCCGCTTTCTATATGTAACCCTTGCTCCTACTTCCTATCTTTTACTATCGCCTGCTTCCCCATCCCCATCTCCCTCACTGACCAGAATTCCCATTAAACTGGTCGGACAACATTTGACCTCGTTTGCGTCTTAATCTCACTCTGGGTATGTTACAGAATCTCCCCTCACTCCAATAATTGGAGCGGGACAATGGGAAGTTCTCATATAAAACTGCAAAGCTGGAAGACCGCTTTTCAGCTCGAAACCATCCAAGTTTGACTGCATAGAAAAACTCAGCCTAGTAAGAAAACGATTCACTCTTCCTTTCCTTTTAATTTTCTGATACGTCCCGAATACACTACAAATATCCATTTCCTTAATTACACAAAATATCTGTTATTTTCAAATTATTTTCCACATTCTGAAGCACAAGACACTCATCCAAAATCTTCCTGTGTTGGTATCAACAGGAAATTTCTAAGTCCAGATCCATTCACAGCTTCAAGCACTAATATAACTTCCATTCCACAAGTTCGAAAATTCAGGGTTTCCATTACTGTAACGTCCAGAAAAGCAAATCACAGTGAAGACTTTAATGAATAAACATCTGGCAAGCTATCCAGGTAACTGTGGGATACAACCGTTAGCAAAAGAAGTGACAATAATAAAAACAAAAAAAGAAATAACTGATTATTTCTATTAAGTACTTCAAAATTGGCGTAAAGAGCTTTGGATTGTTCTTGCACTTCATTCTATTATCTAAATGAAAGTGAATGCATTTTACCTTAACACTGAGAGCACTCTCAGTGACAGCTTCAATACTTACAGGAAAAGGTGGTGGAGGCTTACAGACAACGTCAGGTAGAACTGCACCCTTAGAGAAGCCAATGGCCTCAATGTTGAAGGTAAATGAAGCACGTCCTCTTCCTCTACCTGACCCAGCCATCTGAGTTACTGAAAATATTAAAGATTTTTACAGGTTTAACTTTGTTAAATATACGAAATACATTACATATAATGTGTGAAATCCAATGTATAGCAAGCATAGCAGTAAATTTAAAAGCATTCTCAAAGGTCATTATAAATATCAAGTTTTTAATGTCCATCTTAGGTTCCATAAATTTGGTAAATAAAGTTATTTCCATCATTGCCGCTAGCCACCTCTGTATGACTGAAATTAACTCCTATGTGTTAACTACCAACTTTTTCAAAAGCTTACAAAGTTCATGTAGTGACTTGAGTTCAATTAAGGTAGAATAATAGAATCATTTAGGTTGAAATGGACCTTCAAGATAATCAAGTCCAATCATCCAACACCACAAAGGCTACTGAGAAACCATGTACCAAAGTGCCACATCCACACGTTTGAGTACCTCCAAGGATGGTGACTCTACCACTTCCTTGGGCAGCCAATATCAGTGCTTGACCAACTTCTCCATGAAGAAATTATTTCTGATATTCAATTTATGCCTCCCCAGTGCAGCTTGAGGCATTTTCCCCATGCTCCATCACTTGCCACCTGAGTGGGTGCAGCAGGGAGGGTGCTGGGGCTGGGGAGCTGCCAGGATCGTGGCCACAGCCTCCCCCTGTGCTGAAAGGGAGCAAGATATGGCCCAGCTGCGGGGCCAGGAGGGGTTCCTGCTGAGGGAATGGGGTGCTTCTTCCACCCCTGGTTGGGCCAACAAATTATGTTGTATGCTGTGTCTCTTCCAGTGTGTCACAGCATGTCGCAACTCCGGCACAGGGGAGCAGCTCATCACCTTCTGCTTTCCCCAGAACACTGCACCACAGACCGGTCATGGTCAGGCTGTCAGAGTGGAGCTGTCTCATCTGCCTGGACACTCATGATGGCCAGGTCTTTGCCCTGCCATGCCTGATGCACGGATGCCTGATGCAGTGGGCCAGGTGTTGTACTCTATTGTGCCCCCACACAGTGAGCTGGCAGCAGCACAGGAAGAGCTCCTGAACACAGAGACACAGCCCCCGTGGCACCTCTCCTACCTTCTCTACAGTTGATGCTGTTCCCAGCTGAGCATGTGGCTGAGGACATGGTGCCCAGTGCTCCCCTGGGTGGCCTTGAACCTGACAAATAGGCAGCCCTTTTCCAGGAGCACTGTGCTATCCTCAGGCTCGTTCTGCCCTGGATGCAAAGGGCGCTGCAGGAGATCTGTGGGGCCAGGTGGTGGAAGCCAGCCGCAGCAGAGCGGCTCCACCCTCTGCCTGTTCAGGCTAGATGAAGAGGCCCTTCTCCAGCTGCTGCAGTCCAACCTAGGGCACTGCACAGGCACCGTTGTGCCCAGCTCGTGGAGGTCCTTGTGCAGCACAGCAGCCAAGAGGCCCACAGGCTGCTGGGCCGACAGGAGTCCTGCGCCATCGGAAGGCAGGAGGCCAGCATCATGGTCAGCCTCGGGGCCTTCAGCATCCCTGAACGTCTCCACTGTGACTAACTCCCAAGTACACTGGGTGCCATTCTTTGTGGAGGTTCTGGACGTCCCTCCTCTCCTGCTATCCCTGCAGAGCAGGAGCTGCCCTGCAAAGAGCCAGGGCAGTAGGCAGCAGGTCCTTCCAGCCCCAGGGCTGCACCCGCAGCCCCTCTGCTCCTGGGCAGGACAGACACCTCTCACCTGGGGGGGTCTCTCCCCCATAAAGAGGAGGGACAGCAGCTAGTAACCAGTTTTATTAACCAGTTTTATTGTTGTAACTAGTTTTGGGTACTGCAAATGTCAAAGCCAAAGAGGCTTAAGGTACAAAAATCAAAGGATTTCTCTCTGCTCCACTGACAAAAGCTGATAAAAGGAGGTTGTTTCAAACAAAAATAATTCACGGAATCATAGAATCATTTAGGTTGGAAGAAACCTTTAAGACCATCAAGTCCCACTGTTCAGCCGGTGCTGCCAAGTCTACCACCAAACCATGTCCCTAAGCACCACACGTACACATCTTTTAACACCTTCAAGGATGGGGACTCAAGTACTTTGATGGGCAGCCCGTTCCAATGCTTCATAACCTTTTCAGTGAAGAAAATTTTTCAAATATTCAATCCAAACCTCCTCTGGAGCAACTCGAGGCCACTTCTTCTCACCCTGTTTCACCAAGCATATAAAAGAAATAGCCTGCATTTACAGCAATTTACTGTAAAATACCCACACGTTACGGTATTACTGTAAAAAAAAAAGAACGTGCATTTACAGCTACATCTCATCTAATCTTCATCTCTGCATTGTACGACCCACGTGCCGGCAGGTAGAGCAAAGTGCAAGAAATGCTCTTTATTTCTGGGAAAGGTGTCAAGAGATGGGGCCCAAGAGATGCCCAGTTGGAGCAATGTGGCACTGCTCCTGCCTGAAGACCACCAAAGACTGACTGAGGAACCCCAGGCCACAAATCCCACCTGCATACCATTAACTACCAGGTTATCAGCCTGCTGAGTATGAGCAAGCCTGTTCCAGACTTCTTGCTCTACCTGTAACATCCCAACCATTCTCAGGGCAGCCTGCACGAGGTAACAGGTCCAAATAGGAAATGAGAAACAGCGCAACACCTACAGCTTATCATACAGCCGTCTAAGAGAACAAGGAACCCTGGAGACAATTACAACTACGATCAATAAATGTCTAGTTAAGATCCTTCCAGATTCCCCCAAAGGCAAGGAATGGCCTTTTTAGTAAATATCAGTGAAAAACACGTATTTTCCCACTGTTTCCAACAGGAATAAGTTCAGATTGGAAAAAATGAAAGCATTTTATACATTTCCTCATCAGTCTGCTTCACAGAAAACTGTCTAAAAATAATCATAATGCCCTAAATAAATCAGTTTAAGAAAGATAACAAAGAAAAATCTGAGTAGTTAATTAACTGAAAAAAGAAAAACATAGGAAATACTTTTGAAAACAAGATGAAAAAGAAAATATGAGTCTGGCAGAATGAAGAAAGATAAAAGACACAATAAATCTCCACATGTGAGTGGTTACGTAGGTGTGAAAAAAGGGAACCAACAACTGAAGAACAGTAGTTGAAGATGTCCAGGAATGAAAGAAGGGCACATTCTTTGGACTAAATATAAAGGTATTTTAAAAAAATTTGGCTTTAAAAATACTTCTAATATTTTCTTGAAATAATAATATGTATATTATATTAAAATAATTATAATGTTTCTTGAAATATTTATAATATTTCCTTGAAACAGTGAATTAGTCTGATGAGAAGTGACAAGCTTGAAAACTAATCCTATTGCAACTCTGAGGTTTTACGGATGCTCACAATTTCTTTGAGCATAGTGTCCTATGAGATGTCTACTGACATCCGACGATGAAAGCAACAGATGAGAGGAGAAATCATGAAGGAAACAATCGGCTTTACAAATAACTTTACAATTTGCTCACAGAAACGTGGTTTGAATTCTGGGTGCTCCTGCATGGAGGGAGGAGTTGGATGTGGTGATCCCTGTTGGTCCCGTCCAACTCAGGATGATTCAGGGACCCTAAGAACAAACTAAGCCTGACAAAGGTGACATAAGAATTTAGACCTAAGTGCCATGATGGATGTCTGATGGGCACCTGGTTCCATATTTACAGATAGGTAAAGGAACCCTACAAAGGACGGGAGTTTCAGGGTGGGCAAGGCACAGTTTAAGCCTGTGAAGGAGTGGGCTGCAGGAGCTGCTGCCATGTTCCCCACACAGTCGGGGACAGGTGGGATCCGCTGGGGCTGGAGGAGGCTGCAGAGGCCTCAGGCCGAGCACCTGCACCACTTCCCGCGAACTCGTCCTCCGTGCGTTAATTATCACAGATGAAGGTGATCAGTGGAACCTGAAAATAGCGGCAGAGCGGGTAAAGGGCTCACATCGAAGTGCTGGGCTGATGCTACCTGCTGCCCCCGAGGCGGAATAACGGCCCCCTGCGAGACGTACCTCGCCGCTTGGGTCCCCCTTC